>VDFB02000007.1:150404226-150774555 GCA_007258455.2 Sequoia sempervirens | reverse complement strand
ATCAAAAAATTTTGAGTGTAGCTATCCTCAATTTCACGTCCAAGGTCAGTATTTCCTGATTTCAGAAAAAAAGTGGCCACTTAAGCCCCTTTTTTGGGAACCATCTTGGTGCACTTACCCCTATATTACATTTTGGTGAACCCGACGTGAAGAACAGTATTCTTTGAAAAACTAGAAATTTATTTACCCCTACTTGGCGGAGTCATAACCTTTGGTTCGGTGCTCGAAATTTAGAACTGTTGGTTCTATTGGAAAGGCCTCCTAGAGAACTTGCATTGGTCCCTAAAATTTGACTGTCGACGGCATTGGTATTTTAGGGACTGAACTAGTTCTCTAGATGCAAGATCCAATCTCAAATCTCACTCCAAAGACCTCTGAAAACACGAAAGTACCAAAAAAATGGTAATGTATTTAATATCTTCTTTTATTAGTTCGGTATTTTTTTTTTCAAGATGTTAATGATGTTCCATTTAATGCATGTGACAGTGACTTGACTTTACCCATGTCACTTGATGTCTTTGATCCTTCTCATAAGAGTCCTCTTGCTTCGAAGGATATCTTGTTGCAAGAAGATGAAATCATTGATACCTTTCTAAATATTACTTTACCTTCTCTTCATTCCAATGGACTCTCTTCTAGAGATGATGCATTTGTGAATGATGAGTCTCTCTTCCATCCCAATGCACTCTCTTCTAGAGACGTTTCATTAGTGAATGATGAATCTCCTATTCCTTCCAATGTACTCTCTTCTAGAGACATTACATTTGTGAATGGAGAATCTCATCTTTGTTCGGATGCACTCTCTTATAGAGATGATGCAGTAGTGCATGATGAACCTCCTTCCACATCTGATTCTCCCTGGATCGATGTTGAGAATGTTCCTTCAAATAACTATTCCACATTTGATCCTATTTGGATTGATGTTGAGAATATGTATTCAAATAATTGTTCTACTAGTTGTGATGGTTCTGTAAATGTAGTCTATGTCTCTGCTGCCCCACAAAGGCCTAAGAGACCAATCATTTACCTAACTCCAGCTCGTCCTTCTCTTAAAAGGGTCTGTTCTATTGATGATTTTCCATTTCATGGTGGTTCTCCTAATCTTTCTAAGGATCCTTCTTATAGAGCGGTAGCCCATGCTTATGAGAATAGTATGAATAAACAACCAATCCTTCCTCAAGCACTTAAACCTATGACTAAAGTACCTAGTGATTACGATCTTATCGAGCAACCTCGGGTTACTCCAGATAAGATCTCACTTTGGGACTTGCTTCAGTCTACTCCAATTTATCAAGGTATGCTTCAGGAAGCCTTGCAAAAGATCCTCTTGCCTTCTTCTGCTAGGCTAATGGATGCTAATGCATTGATGGCATATATTCATGCAGACTCACCGAATATTACGTTCTATCTGTAGGAACTCCCACCTCCGGTAGTACAGAAGTAGGTGGATCCTCTAATGATTATAATTAAAATTAATAAGATTGGCATTAGACATACTCTCATTGACGTCGATTCAGCGCTCAATGTATGTAGCATTGATCTATTGCCCAAGATTAATATTGACTCATCTTTTATTAATACTTCTTATGTTCTTATTTGTGGGTTTGATAATTTTGTGTGACAAGCTCTAGGTATGATAGTATTACCTCTGCAGCTTGGACCCGTTACTGTACCTACCCTTGTATATGTTATGTCCAAAAAGTTACCTTATAAGCTTCTTCTTGGTAGACTATGGATTCATGCTATTGGTGCAGTCCCCTCTACCTTGCATAAATCTCTCAAGTTCATTTGTAACAATAAAGTAGTCACAGTTAAAGATGACCCTGATGCTATGCACCTATGTGAGATGGTAGTTGTTGGTCAAGCTTCAGTTGTGACTACTCTTATTCCTTCAGTGTCTTCCAATGTGTCGATGTTTACTCCAGCAGTACCTACTACAAAGGATATTCTTGAGATAAATATCCCTAAAGAAGATCCTTCTGAAGCAAGGAGTCCTAAGTGTGCTACTTCCACCTCTTCTCAAAGGAATGCATGTCTTGGTGATGATTGGGGCCCCTTATACTTTAAAAATTCCTTCATTCTAGAATATAAAGTCAACCTAATCCACTTAGACCTTCTGACAACATCATCCACCCCTGGTATCAGAGATGGTTATTCTCCTGTATTGTAGGATAGCGTGAACACAAATTGTAATTTTCTTAGTGTTGATCCTCCTTCCAAGGAAGAGCATTACGCTTCTGCTAAAAAAATAGTGTTGGCAGTCCTATTAATAAGAATGATGGTGATCCCATAGAGGAGTGTGATCCCCATGGTTGGGACAATTCTCTATATGAGGACCCTCCTTTTCAAGACTTGCAAACATGTTATGGCCCGACTTTAAGCTTGTTTCTAAATATGGCTATGAGCGTAAAGGTTGTGGGCATAACGAACAAGGCATTCAAGTCCCTATAGAATTCACACCCCATAAGCATACTTTGTGACTTGGTTGTTCAAAGGAATGATCTAAACAAATCCATGTTTGAGTGATATGAATTCTTCTCAACCTCATTATGTTGAAAATATTCTCCCTCCATTGTCTTCTATCTTCGTGCCTTCCTCTTCTTCTTGTGATAAGTCAAACTTTTCTCCGCAAGAGAAAGGCTTCCTTCCTGCTCATTATTTAACTGAGCAAAAGTGTATTTTGTTGTAACTTCTTAAAGCATGCTTAATCACTCTTCCTTCTCCTACACATAATAAATTCATAAACATGATGAAGGAGAACATCCTTTCTGTGCATACCATCGAGTTCCTAGTCGTTCCACTTGTGAATGTAAGGCCTTGAAGGATAAAATAAAACAACTTCATGATTCAGGTGCCATCAAACTCCCGTTTGATTTATACACCTACCTTTGCTTTGCATGAAAAGTGATATCAAGGTTCACCTCTATCTTGTTCTAAGTATCTTGTATGGTTCTCCTCCCCTGTATGTTGGGGCAGTGATAACTCATTTTGGAGATGTGTGTCCTTCTTAAGGACCCCCTCTCTTCTCTATGTCTTTTAAATGAAGCATCCCTTGAGTGGACCACTTTTCTCTTTTGAAGGGTACTCGAGGGACCTCTTTGAAAGACCTTATCTCAAATGAATTCTTTCACATCTAGCTTGGGAGTAGCCTAACTAGACCTTGCTTTTCAAATGACATGTCCCTTGAGTGGACCCCTCTTCTTTCATGTTGAATTCCTGAGGGACCCTTTCGAAAGTTTTACTTATTGATGGTCTGCGTGACTATCCACTTACTCACCTCCATGACCTATTTTTGACATATTCTATCTGCCGGTAGATGTGTCACCGATTTTTGACTCTGCAGAGTCTGCTTCCTTTGGTTTCCTCCATTTGAGAGATCTTGGGGGATACCTCCCTGGAGGTTTGTGGGTATGTAGGGTGCTTCCTTTGATCTTCCTCCATGCGAGAGATCTTGGGCGTGGCTCCCCTACAGGTCTGTAGGGTGCTTCTTTGGGTTTCCTTCATGTGAGAGTTCTTGAAGTATACCTTCCTTGCAGGTCTGTGGGTCTATAAGGAACTTTATCGGCTTCTTCCATGTGAGAGATATTGGGGGATGTCTCCTTGTAGGTCTGCGGGTGTTAGAATTGGCTATGGATGCCAAGATCTATGGACCAAATGGAAAGCACAAAAAAGAGAGAGAAAAGAATATGACAAGAATAGACTGTATTCATTGTCATTGATATGATATGATTATGATTGATTACAAATGAGAGACCCCTTGGTTATATAGCCAAGCTGAGAACATAGAAGGGCATAAGATTATGACAAGTGTCATAATCTTATGACATGAGACAACTATGAAAACCTATCACTCCATAAAAGGTGGAGAGATAATCACGTGATGTGTCCACAAAAGGTGGAAATGATGAGGTAATGACATGTCAAGTCCACCAAAAGTGGAGATTCTCCAACATCCTCCTATGTGGTCCCTAAGTAAACTTAACTAAGGTGTAATCATGACCTAGGACAAGGTACAAGACATTTAATTACACCAACACCCCCCTTAAGTGCAACTTAGGGAGAATGTACAAAAATGCAAACAATGCAAGATGGGTCCCGGCTACTAGGCCATGTTAGGTACCCATGTACAAACAATGCAATCTCGCATAAATGAGGAAAGTGAGAAAAACCTCATGGTAAAAACTCCCCCTCAAAAGAGAGATGAAATATAAAATAAAAATACTCTCAATGAAGAATGAGAAGGTAAAAACCCCATGTGAGGAAAAAGACCCCCCCATAAGAGAGAAGTAGAAGAGAGACAAGGTAGCCCCCCTCAATGTTGAGTCTCCTGCAATGATGGTAGAAGCTCGACATTGAATGTTGAAGATGATCCAATCTCGCCGAACAACATTCCTCCCCTTAGGAAGAAATAGAACCAAGGATGTATGCAGGATATCATGAAGATGGATGATGTATGATGATGTCTTTGAAGCATGCTCAAGTGTCTCCATGTCGATGCAGAAAGATGACACACTCCAAATAGGCATTCTAGGCCACACTGCTAAAGAGGAAAACCCAATGTATCTAGTAGAGAAGAATGTAGAACATAATCCAAAGACAAAGATATCCCCTCCAAAGACAAAGAAGCCTCCTCCAAATGTTGTCCAAAAGAATCCACACTCACGCCAATCTGTGAAGAATGATCATGTAGAGAATGAACAAGAGGGTCAAGGTGTTCCCTCACAACAACTGAAGAAGGTGCATCTTCATCAAAGATAAGATGAATGCTATCAAGAGTGTCCTCCAAATCTACAAGATGAGTCTCCATGAACAAGTCTGAAATACCTATCAAGAAGTCATCCAAAGTAGCCATATCTGGAAGACTATGTATAACCTGCTGCACTGAATCACTAGGAGCCAAAACTGTAGCAACACAAGCATCATCAAGTACAACAGTAGATGGAGGAGAGGAAATGCATGGCTCAAGTATTGGATCTGATGTGAGAATGCCCAAGTTCAAAAAGCCAAATGTCTCCTGAGAATCATAGTTGTGATCAACAATCGAATGAACAAGGTCATCATCAGAAGCAAACTGTGCAAAGGAATACAACCGAGATGAATGATCAACCACCCCATTAGCAATGACATCTCTAGTCTCCAAGTCACGAATGATAACAGAATCAGGAGTAAACTCCACAGTTCTCCCATCTCCACCATGTGTAATCTAATAAATGGAAAGTACATTGTTCGTTAAATGAGGAACACACAAGACATCCTAAAAAGTGTTATCCCCAATGCTAATAGATCCCTTCACTGTTACACTCATGTATGTATTGTTTCCCATCAAGATAGGAGATAGCGAACAAGGCTAAAATGAAGAGAAGATAGTCTGTGAAGATGCCATATGATGAGATGCTCGTGAATCTAGAAGCCATCTCCCTGATCCTGGAATTGAATGAGCACAAAGAGCTTGTCCTTTATATCCTGATATATATGTTTGACCTTTGTCCTTTTTAGACTATTTTCAAGTAGAAGAAGAAGATTTAGACATTCTAGAAGGCAAATCAATCTTATTCTTTTAGAGAAGATTCTTTAACTCATCAATGTCCTTCTTATAACAATAATGTTCTTCATGTCCATCCTTCTTGCAATATGCACAAAAAGGTCTCTTCTTCTTAGATGATTTCTCTTTTGAAGATGAATCTTTATGTTCTTCTGTGGAATTTGATGTGGATTGTGTGTTCTTCTTAGGCTTGTTCTTTGTCTTTTCTTTGCCACTTGAAGACTTCTCATCTTTTGCAACCAAAGCATGTGATTTTGAAGACTTCAAGGTACCCATTTGAATAAGCTTATCTTGCTCCCTAGTGAGTTGCATAGAAAAATCTTCAAAGGAAGGCATCTTAAACTCACTCCCAAAGGCATTCTTTGTAGCATAGAAAGTAGACACAAACACTGAATATTCAGGTCCTAGCTTTGAAAGAACACTTAAGATCAATTGTGTATCTGATTTCTCAATTTTACAATTCTTCAGTTGTGTTCTTAGTGACTTGAATTTGGTGATGAAGTCTTGTATGTTGTCAAAATTACATGGATTGAGATTGATTAATTCATTTTCTAACAAATGTCCTTGAATTTCATCTATTTTCCCAAACAATTCTAACAATGTAATCCACATAGCCATAGGTGTATCCAACTGCTCAATGTGAAACAACAACTTAGGAGAGACATACAAGCACAAATAGCCAATTTCTTCTTCACAACTATTCAACCACTTATTCTTTTTAACTTCATCATTTTGTGGTTCACCATCAAGCCCATGAACTATCCTATACAATCTTTTTACTCTTAGCAATTTGTTCATTTCTGATTTCCATTTAGGATAGTTATAAGGTGTTAGAAGTGGAAGTGTAGTGCTTGCCAGATTTGTTTGATCTCCACCAGTTGTAAGATTTCCAGTTCCTATGGAGGTAGGCATAGTGGGGGAGCCCACGTGGGCCATGGCCAACAGGCCACGTGGCTTATGATGGGCCCCGCGGGTACAGCAGTACCTGGTACTACAAATACAATGTACGCAGAAAATTTCTGCCTTATATATATATATATATATGATAAAATAAACTTTTACAATAAAATTGATCGGTACAAAAAAAATGATTTTTTCATAAAAAAAAATTCAAAAATTTTCTAAAAATTTTATTTAAAAATAATCCTACCGTCGACGCAATAATGGCGACCTGGTGGGTCGTACAGCTCTCCGGGCAAAAAAATTTTGCTCACCGGATGACTTGCTCCAAAATGGATGAATTGATAGTCAATCTTAGGGTTTTTGGCCCTTCTGGACATGATGGCAAGGTTGGATTTGACCCAAAATGATCCAAAATTGGAGCTACCTCCTAGATCTAGCAACCACACTTCAGCTTCAAACCCTCTTAGATTTGGCCTCGAATGTCCGATTTGGATGAAACAAAAGGAAAAATCAACTATCTCGAACCTTTCGGACACAATGATGAGCTCAGATTTGCACCAGCAAGCTTGGATATGAACCTACAACAAAGAGCCATGAACGAAACCTCCTCAAATCTAGGATCTCTCTTCAGAAAAAGACTCTCCAATGGCACCCAACTCACTCTGATACCATGTTAGAATTGGCTATGGATGCCAAGATCTATGGACCAAATGGAAAGCACAAAAAAGAGAGAAAAGAATATGACAAGAATAGACTGTATTCAATGTCATTGATATGATATGATTATGATTGATTACAAATGAGAGACCCCTTGGTTATATAGCCAAGTTGAGAACATAGAAGGGCATAATATTATGACAAGTGTCATAATCTTATGACATGAGACAACTATGAAAACCTATCACTCCACAAAAGGTGGAGAGATAATCACATGATGTGTCCATAAAAGGTGGAAATGATGAGGTAATGACATGTCAAGTCCACCAAAAGTGGAGATTCTCCAACAACCTCCTATGTGGTCCCTAAGTAAACTTAACTAAGGTGTAATCATGACCTAGGACAAGTTACAAGACATTTAATTACACCAACAGCGGGCCTTGGAGGTGCTTACATTTTTACTAGGTGATATGTGTTCTCCTCAAGTAGGGTTTTCTTTTATCACCTCTTTTGTAGTGCAAGTTCTACTCCTAAGCGGGTTTTGCTTTCACCATGCACTTTTTGGTGATACAGGTTCTCCTCTTCGAGTGGGGTTTGCTTTTATAAACTCTTTTGTGGTGTGGGTTCTACTCTTGAGTGGGTTTTTCTTTCACCATACACTTTTTGCTAATACAGGTTATCCTCCTCGAGCGGGGTTTGATCTTATCACCTCTTTTGCAGTGTGGGTTCTACTCCTTAGCGGGTTTTTCTTTCACCAGACGCTTGTTGGTGATACGAGGTCTCCTCCTTGAGTGAGGTTTTCTTTTATCACTTCTATTCTAATACAAGTTCTCCTCCTCGAGCGGGATTTGCTTTCACTTTGACTTTGTGGTGCGGGTTCTACTCCTAACTGGGTTTTTCTTTCATCATGCACTTTGTTCATCTCTCTCTTATCTCTTGTATATACCGAATCAAAGATCTATACCTTCTTCATCCTAAGTTTATTCTCCTTCTTTAGCTTCATATTTTTGCAGAACTATGAAGTCCTCTTTTGACCCTGCACTCTCGGGTTCGCTAGATCGCGATCTGCTTCCTCAATGGTTTAGGTATACATTTCTAACTCTACTCTTTCTTGATCTACTTTACCGAGCACTCATGAATTCTAGTTCTCACTAAAGTGGGGAAAAATGTATAAGAGTGAATTTGCACCCCATGTGTAATTCCCCTTGTTTTCCTTTACCCACCTTAGAATTTTGAAGGCTTGATTCCACCTAAGCCCACTGCTTGCATCACACTTGGCACCTATTTTAAGCGTTGGTGGAGGAGTTTCTATCGAGGATGCTCGCATGGCACACAGACATCTGTGTGATGCACTTACATCCCTGACAGATTCTCACATCTGGATCTTGTAGCTGAGGCATTACACTTCCCATTGGGGGTCGATTTGTAATGCCCTCCTCGATCGACCAACCTAAATATGGTCATTTCTCTTCATCTCTTCTTCATATTCACTCCTTGAACAAGCATTTTGATCTCTAGACCATCCTCTTCCAAGCATTGAGCTCACTCTTGATAGCTCTAAGCATTCTAGCAAAACACTTGACACTTCACAACAGCAACATCAACACTCCACCACTTCAGTAGACCAAGTGTGGAACAAACACCATGGCAGCAGAGGCTTGAGTTCCTCTTATTTTCTCCCCCATTAGCCTTGGGTGCTCTTGGTGGAGGTGGTAAGCTTTCACTCCTCTCCTCTATTACTTGGTTGAGTAGCATAACACTATTTTGTAATGCTTAGTGCTCTTTACTTTATTTCTACTTTTCTCTCTATCTATTTGGCTTTCTATGGAGGTGGAAACACCAAGGCAAGCCCCTATACAGCCATCCGACAATTTCTCTCTCCCTCTTGTGTGCAGGTATTGAAGACACTCACAAGTTGGAAGCTTCATCACCCACACAGCCATAGGTATTTCCTTTCTTCTCCTTATCATCTCTATTCCACTTCATTTCAGTCTTATTATTTCCTATTGCTTCCTTGCATTCTAGAGGTTCTCAGTAATTAGAGTGTAAGTCATCACTTAGCCATTTTCTGAGACATTCTCACTTTTTGGTCCCTACGAGATGCCAGTGTGCCTCTGGGAGGTCAATGCATCATGCTTTCATCTATATTCTACGTTGTTGTCCTTTGGTTGAGAGCTTGATAGTCTATCCAGAAAATATATGTGACCTGTTGCTATTCCATTGAGGTAGTATAGGGCAGTTTTCCCTGTGAGGATCTCTGAATGAATAGAACTCGTGAGTAGTGAATCCCCCTATACTACATCAAGGGGTCATTTCCTTGTTTTCAAGTTGTTGTTCCAACATTTGATGTTTTTGGTTGTTCTCTAAGTTGATTTATGTCAAAATTGGGAGGTGTAAATGATGATTTTGGTTTAACCCCTCACAACGCTTTGCTCCTCCCAGGGTTTTTCACCTAAAAGTTCTAAGAAAGGGGATTAGATGGGGACCAAAATGCAAGGGTTTACACTCAATACTAATGTTAATTTGAGATGTATTATGCCTAGTTAAGATTATCTAATTTTCTGATTTGAAAATGAAATGATGTAACGATGTAAAACCTAAGAAAAATGACTTGTTTGAAAATATAGTGTGATATGCATAAAAGTAAAATGAATGCAATAAACGATCAAATGAAAATGCAAAACGAGAACTATACATCTGTAAATTGAAGAGGAACATATTGGAGATTGCAAAGGCCACTGAAATTCTAGAAATTTTGATTTTTGAGGCAACTAGGACACTTGTGCCAGGCTGGTTGACTTAGTCCCAGAATAGGGAAACTACCCAGAAGTTTGTTTCTGCCAAAATGGTGTCTAAAAATGCAAAAATTTCTTAAAAAGCAGTGCAATGGGACTAAGTCGCCACTATGGGCAACTTAGTCCACTTTGGATTTTTTGCAAATCTGAAAGTTGAAAAGGAAGCCCACATTTTGCACTCTGCTTTTTAATGGAAATTTGGATCTGAATATTCGAAAAACCCTGCAAAACAAAAGATAATTTGATTTCTAATGGGGATTTTTCCTTGGTCAAACCCCTAGTTGGTATTTAAACTTTGTAGAAAATAAAATCTGCATAAACCCTAGCCTTAAATGTGTCTAAGACTAGGAAAAGCTGAAAATGAGATAAAACCCTTTCTAATGTGCTAGAATGAGGTGATTAAATGGTACTTGAATGATGCAAGACTTCAATGCAAGAAACCCTACAACACTTCAAATGCATGTGAATGACATGTAAAATGTAATGCAAACCTCAAGTTTGAAGATAAGAAGAACATGGAAGATGGAATCACTTCTAAAACAAGTCATTAGCAATGATTCTATGGCTAGTTGCATCTCTTCAACCTAGATTTCTCCATGATTCCCATAGGCATCCATGATCAACCCTTTGCAATGTAAGATCTTGAACAAAAAGTGACCTTGAAGACCTGCAAAAACCCTAGTTTGCTGCCCTAAAGCTTCAACTTTGCTGCAAAATGCTATTGAATCTTCTTGTGTAAGATACTTTTACACTTGACTTTTGATTTTTGCTTTTTGAAAATGCCTACGAGCCTTGAAAAATGACTTAAAATGTGTATTTATAAGCATCAACACCTAATTTTCCAGTTATTTAGACCTAAGAGGCCAACATCCATTGAAAAATTAAATTGCATTATGAAATTCCCACTCAAAAGTGGAAAATACCCCAAAAGGGACTAACTCACCACCTTGGGCGACTTAGTCCCACTAGGGATATTTTTGGTGGGTTTCACAAAATTTGAGTGGTTTTAGTGATATTTGTCAGGATTTAAGTGGTTTTATGAGTGAATTAGGCCTCAAAGTCCAAAATTATGAATATTAGGGGCCTATAACTGTAATTTTAAGGGGTGATTGATAGAAGGTGCCTAAAGTAGGACTTAGTTTTACCAAAAAATTGTCTCTTTCTTCAAGAGTATAGAATTTTTGGCAATACAGGAGGTAGTTTAGTACCTTGTTGTGTAACTATAAATATGTATTTATTAGGGTTTTGACTTATCACTGTCTCTACTACTTTGATAAACTCTTGGTCTTGTTACATTTCTAATATTTCTTCAAGACTGAAGCCATTAGTTTTGTTTGTGATATCCTCTATGATGACTATTTCACCTTGAGATGGTTGAGCTGACATTTTGATCTTTTTTGATAGAGGAACTTCATTTTTTATTTTGCTATTCTAATAGGTTGAGCACTAGCGCCTATGTTGGTAGGAGCATTGGTAGAACTATGAACATTTGAGCCACTTGGATTTGCACTTCTAGTGGTAGGAATGTGTTGGCCCATAGTTGTCGTTGCACCAAAAGATCAACCTATCAATGCCTAATACAACTGCCAAAGTTAACGGATCCACGAGAGGTGGTTAGTCCATGCCACGAATCCTGAGGGGAGCACTGACCATCTTCCAACAAACTCCCCCTCAACGTTACCTGAGGGGATTCGAACCCGACACCTTTGGCTCTAATACCACTTGTTGGCCCACAATTGTCGTTGCACCAAAAGATCGACCTGTTGTATCATCAAAAATTGTACCCTTTGGGTATGTGTAGGATCATCATGGAAAAAAAAGGCCCTTAAGTGGCAAAAAATTCAAAAAAATCAGAGTTAGGCAACTTGACATAAAAATTTGAGTAAGTTATCTATATTAAAAATATGTAAGAATAGAATTTATAGAAAATTTAATGTATTTTCTAAACTACTTGGTTTTGTTACCCAATTTTCACCTACGGGCTCAATTGGGCAAGGCAATCTATGTTTTAGGTGTTCTTGAAGGCCAAATGGGACATTTCAATCAACAGTTTGATCATGCACCTAAGGATATTTCATAAGGGAGGTCTATTGGAAAGTATCACTCAATTAGATTTGGCATAAACTCATCAGAGAGGAAAGTCGGCAAGACCTTCCTGCTGTCTTGCCAACTAGCAGTGTGTTCTTTATGTTTGAATACACCGGTCGCTAGGATATTCGGGTCGCCAGGAGTTTTTATGTATCTCTCCGCTGGAAGGAAGTCACACTGACAGTTATTCAGAGGGCTACCATCGGGGAGAAGGTTTCATAATTTTTGTGATGTCTCGGCAACTGTTGGCAATCTCGCTGAAGCAGTCGGCGTCAGAGGAATGTCTTGCCGAATGAAGGAGGTCTCCCCGACATATTTGACATCGGTGTAGTTTCCAGCCGTCGGGGTAATGTCTTCTCAACTTGATGAGGTCTCGGCGAAATGAAGTGAGCTCAGACAGATAGGAGGAGTTTGCTATGAAGTCTTAGTGACCGCGTGATTCCTCACCAACCAGAAAGTAAACTCATTGCCAAGAGCAGGATGGTCCCACCATGAAGTCCTACCGATGGGGAGAGTCACACTGAAACTGAGTGCTTTCGGCGTAGGATGATCATTTTGGAAAGATCTCTCACCGATGCTCAAGGGTCTTGTTGACATATGGGGAAACCTCGACAGGGGATGATGGTTTCGGCAAAGGAGGGAGGATTCGCTATGATGTCTCAGCAAATGGAGGTGGTCTCATTGAAGGATAATGGGGATTTTGATATGTGTTTTTCCTTTGGCAGGAGTCTCGCCAACAACAAAAGGACCTCGCCGAGAAATTTTGACATCAGCAAAAGATCTTGTCAATATAAAGATGTCTCCCTGACAGAAAAGGAGATCGTCGAGAGATTGAGGCTTTTGCCATGAGGTCCTAGTGACTCTTTGAATTCTTGTTGAAATGGATTGACTTTAGTATAGCATTGTGTCTTCGCCCTGAGGTCTCACCGAGATGGTGATGTCTCCCCAACCAAAGAGAAAATAGCTCATCGTCGAAAGATAAGGAGCTCAGCGAGAGGTCTGGCCTACAGGCCAAGGTATCCCCAACAACAAAGCATCTTGCCAAGAGTTGAAGCCATCACAATGGGGTCTTGGCGACCAAGCGATGTCCCACCGAAGGCCAGGGCTCTCGCCCAAGTAAGGTTAAATCGGCATAATGTCTCACCGATAGTTAGAGTCTTCCTAAAATGAAGAGTTCGTCGAAGGAAAAGGGATTCGCTAAGATGTCCTGGCGAATGAAGGTGATCTCAGTGATAGAAGCAGGAATCGATATGACAAATGGACCTCGCTATGAAGTCTTACTGACTTGCCACGGTCTTGTCGAATGAAGAGGAAATTGGGGAGATGTCAAAATGGACTCAGAAAAGGATACGAAGATCGATAAAGGTCTCATCGACCGAGCAAGCTCCCGCTGAAGTGGAAATAGAGTCCGCCAAAGTGGAAATAGAGTTTTCCAAGAGGTTTGATTTCGCCATGTTGTCACGGTGAATGAGGATGTCTCAGCAAAGTGCAATGTCAACAGAGAAAAGGAAGAAGCTTCACTGTGACACCTCAGCTTACTGGTAGGATGTGTCCCCAACAGAGCAGAATGTGCATGGTAAAGGGTCTTCCCAATGGCATTTGTCTTGGCGACCATAGAGGCAACATCGGTATGAGTTTTGAAGCTCGATAAAGACTCATCGATATTTCCATGTCTTGTTGATAGTTGCAGAGAGACATAATCACATCGGTGAGACACTTCCAGTGTCTCGCCGAGATCTGATTCTGACTGAAAGAACTCTTGGCCATAGTGGAATCTGTGTGGAGTTTACTCGACCAATTAGAGAGACCTGAAAGTGACATGTGGCAGTCTGACCAGGAGGAAGAAGATCAACTGAATGAAAAGAAATTTGTATCTGTTCTGAACCTAGGGACATTCAATGTAGCTCTTCGACAGAAGATTCAAAGATGGACACAAGGCTTAGAAATGAATGTGGTAGCTACGAAAGATCTGAGGGCTTCTCAAGGATGTTTCTTCACCAACATAGGAAATAGGACACGCAGGGTGTGGTACTAAATTCATCAAAAGATCTAGGGAGATCTATACCGACGCCTGATATTTTGTAAGCCCTAAGGGGCCGAAATATTTTTGTATATAAGGCTTTTTTGCCTTCTTGTAGAGGAGTTATGGGGGATGCTTTTCTGAAGTCTATAACTTCTACAGTCTTCTCTCAGATTAGAATAATTTTGTAACTCGTTTGGAGCATGTTATATAAAGTTTACCTTGGTCACTATTGATATTCAGATTTCCATCTTGTTCGTGCAAAGTGTTGTGCATTTCAAGTTCATGATCAAGTTATTTTTGTGAATTTCTTTCATTCCTTCATAACTTTATCTTGTGTTTCATGCCTTCCTTTGCAAAAGTATCATTATACAAATTACAAATTGTGTTCACCTAGTCACACAGGGATTCTAGTATGTGAAAATCTTTCTTTCCTCTCTAGGAAAAGTGTGTGAATCGAACCTATTTGTGAAACGTTAGTGAAAGGCTTACAGAATTTGACGTGTAATCTTGTGTTCATTGTCAATATTCAAGTGTAAATTGAGTATCTCATTGTTCCTATCAGTTCGGTGCATCACCATAGTTTAGTTTTATGCTTATGTATTCTTTTTCCCTTTCCCTCCAAAGAATCAGTAGTTTAGGTGACACTAGTGGAAGTCGGCCTTCTCCGGAGGTTGACCTCTGTCTACAAGTGACCCATAGCTTTAGAGGTCTTTCCATGTTACACTAAGGTGTTGGACATCAGGTTCAACAAGGGTGCTACTTCAGGTTGATAACAACTTCATTTAAAAAAAAAATCTATTTGGTGAAAATTTGAAATTTCAATGCAGTAGTACTTAAATTTCAGGGAAAAAATAAGTAGACATTTGTTTGACCACCCTAACCACAATAAAATGATAATATTTTTTTATAATATTTTAGATATAAGTAGAGGACTCGTGTCCCGATGTGATGAATATTTTTTTGTAATTTTTTTCCAAGTAAATAATTAATTATGATTTTTTTATTACAAATTTTAAAAAATATAAAAATTTGTATGTCTGACCACCTTAACTTGGTCAAAACTTCATGAAATTCAATTTTTCTTTTTTTCATCTTATAGTATGTGAAGCATAGAATGTTATGCATGTTTCAAATTCAAGAAATGTGATAATGTTTGAAAGTTATAGATGTTTTTCAATCAGCCTATCAATCAGGACTTTAGTCATAATTCAAATAGAAAATGAATAATAATTATTTATTAAATTCAAAGTAAAGCATAATTTATATTGGTGGAAAGTTGAGAATCTTCTTTAAAAACCCTTTTCGTTTCATCAATTTTGGGTTAAAAAAAAGTTGTTAGCCGCATACCCTATGCATACCCATCATATTTCCACTTTTTGGCCCATCATGATCCTGCACATACCCCTTTGCTTGACATGGGATTAATTCATCATAATTGGACTTAATGAGGCCGTAATCTAGTGTTGTGAGGCATTTTCTGTGTCCACAGTAGGTCTTGGACCCTTGCAAATCAAATAACATGTGTTTATTAATGACATCTTGTAAAGGTGTTGTAAAGTCTTGTAAGATGCTTTCATGCTTTTCTAGACTTAATAGACCTATTTCAACACATTTAATTACATTATTACATCAATCTAGAAGATTCTTAATGCAAACTTAATGACAAACTAGTGTTGTAATGTGATTTACACATGTTCACATTAGTTCTTGTGCTTTTCTAGGCTATGTGGACCTAATCTTAGTGTTGTAAAGTACATTTAATTACACTTTCACATTGATTTATGTGTCCCAAGCCTTATTCAACATTTACATCATCACTAATAGGTCCTATTTTACCCATATTGTGCATCCCGAGGATTTAATTGATCAAACACCTAACAAGATAGCATTTTAAACCTTGTTTCATATCTCCTTAGCTTCATAGGTGTTGGAATGGCCCCTGTGGGACCCATTTTCCATGCTTGGCGAATGAGTCCCATCTAGGTGGGACTCATTCACCATGCCTGGCAAATGAGTCCTATTTGACCCCTATTTTGACCCTTGAGCAGGAAAAGGTGAAATTTAAAGTTTATTTTCACTACATGTCGGCTTGTGATGTAGTATAAATGTGTACTAAGGCACAATTGACTATAAATAAGTGTTTTCATCCTCATTTTAGACATCTTATCTCATTATTATACCTCTCATCATCAATTCATCATCCATCTTCTATTACAAGTCAAGCAAGTTGAGATTTATTCATTAAAAGTCTTCAAGTTAGCATTTTTCGATCTAATCTCTCTCCTTTTGGGTGAAAACCCTATAAGAGTTAGAGAGTCCATTGGGTCCAAAAATCTAAGGTTCATTTTGTTGAACCCGACTTTCTAAATACTTTTACTTTCTAATTTGGTGTCTTTTGTCATAGATTTAGCGTTGTATTCATTTTGCATTATGATTTGCATTAGGATTTGCATGCTAGATTTTAAAATTTGCATTCATAAAAAGTGCATTTAGGTTGCATTTTTAGCATTTAAATTCATTTAGATTCCCTAAAATTCTGTATTTTTCATTTAGATCTGTGCTTGGCTCTCAGAATTCCTAAAAATCAGCCTAAAATTTCTGAAAATTTTACAAAAAGTCCATACTGGGACTCATTCACCACCTTAGGCGAATCAGTCCCTTTTGACCCCTAAAATAGCAGTGTCCCAAACTCAAAAATCTTTTTTTAGGCTTCTGTTTGGTGTCTTAACTTGTATATATTATTCAGTTGCATTTTTTTAGTATGCATTGCACTAGATATCACTTAAAATAGCTCATTTCATGCATTGTTTCATTCTTCATTGGTGCATAGTATAATATTCCCTTGTTTCATATTTGAAAATTACATTTCATTACATTGCACTTCATTTACTTTTTGCATAAGATGTTCTTTAAATGTGCCTTTGATTTGATTAAACATGGATTTTATAAGCATAACACTCCCTCTTATGAGTTTGATTTTGATTACAATTATGAGGAACATTGCTTAGACCAAAACGTTACATCACCCATTGGTGTGAATGGAGGTGTAGACAATCATAACACACATACTTGTTCTTCTCCCAATATCTCTCCTACTAGTGACAAAGGTATCTTGGTGAACGAAGTTACAAGCCTTGAGGTTCTTGATTGTCCATCTCCTTATTACCCTTTGGATGATGTTAGACAGCAAGAACATGATATCCTAGACACATTCCTAAACATTACCTTACCAAGTCTCCATTGTCATGACAATCACACTTGTCCATATCCTAGTATCCCTCCTCGATGTAAAGAGGATAGGTTGGTGTTATAAGCTATCCCTATTACAAATCATGAAACCATTGACCCCCCTTCCCTAATGCTACTCCCATTTGGGAAAATCTATTTGAAAATCATAATGGTCCTTCTCTTGATGTCTGCCCTGATTGTGATGAATCTTCTTTACAAACCTCAAACTTGGATGACTATACTACAAGCTCTCCTACTAGGATAGATACTATGAACCATGACAATAACAATATGGACAACATTCAACTTTTTCCTTCTCCTAGTATCTCTCCTATTAGTGAAGATGATATTATGGTGCTACACGATCCAATCCATGAACATCATGAGAATTTTATAGTTAATAACCCCCTTAGTTGTGATGAACATGAGGTTTGTTGTTCTCCTATGAACTCTCCTTCTAGGGAAGATATTATGATACATGACAAAGATAACATGCCCTTCGAAGACAATGAAGACTCAATTGTTAAGGGATGTTAATTACATTCAACCTCATTTCACTAAACCTAAACATGTCCTTTACCCACCTTCACATCTACTTCATCCTTCTAATAAACCTAACCTTACCCTTTACCCACCTTCGCATCAACGTCATCCTTCTAATAAACCTAAACTTTTTCTCTATCCACCCTCACATCCGCTTCATCCCTCTAATCAATCTAATAGCAATGTATCGCAGCAATCTAGTGATGATAGTGTTGCTCATACATATAACACTCAAAATAATCTACAACCGTTGTAGCCAAACCCAACCCCTTTACCTTTCCCTAATCTTCCTGGTGCTCCTCGTTACCTCCCACCCACAAAGGAGTATGATCTTGTTGAAAAATTAAATAATAATCCTGCGAAAATTTCCCTTTGGGATTTGCTTCAAACTTGACCAAGTTATAATACCATCCTTCAAACTGCTTTGAAATAAATAACAGTCCCTCCTAGAACTAATCCTAGTGATGTGGCCACTCTTGTTCAAAAGCATAGCCTTGACATTAATTTTCATCAACATGAGCTCCCTCCTTTGGAGTTAGGAAAACAACATGATGCCTTTATGATCATTGCTCAATTTCATTGCACAGGTATCAAGCGTACTCTTATAGATAATGGTTTTTCCCTTAATGCGTGTAGTGTGAGCCTTCTTGATCGAATAAAATTTGATAGATCAAAAATAAAACCTGATTCTATTTCTATTTGAGGATTTGATAATATAACAAAGCAACCATTAGGGGTCCTCACTTTACCTATTACGGTTGGAGTGGTCACTTTGCAAACTCCTATCCATGTCATGCCCTATGAACTTTCATATAATCTTCTTCTAGTCAAACCTTGGATTCATGAGATGAATGCAGTCCCTTCAACTCTTCACTATATCATGAAGTACGTTTATAACAATCGTATATATCAAATTGAAATTGACCCTAAACTTGAAAATTGTTTGCACCTTGAAATGGGAATAACAAGTCCTTTGAAAACATTAACCCCAACCTCACACATTGATCCTCTTGACACTAAAAATAATGACACGGAATTACCATCTACATTACTTGGTGATGATTGGGGATCCTTAAACTTCACACCCTCATTTATGGCCAAACACATACTTACACAAAAGAAAGATGAACCACAACAACCACCCATCATGACAATGCAAAATCTGGATAACTTTTCAAAAGCATCCACCTCAACCACTTTAGACAACAACACACACTCCAGAACAATTCCTAATGAAAACAATAACAAACAACCACCTAATTCTAAAACACTTCAAAATCTTTATGGAAAATGGTATGACTTCATGAAACAACTTGGCTATAATGGAAAAGGATTTGGTACTTGAGAGCAAGGTATCTACAACCCTGTAGAGCTTGACACACAACAAACAACTCACGGTCTTGGTTATTGTCATTCTATCAGTATCAATAAGCCTTTACTCAACATAACAATCTCACACAACACAATCCTAACTCATCTTTCACAACTTGTTGTCTTGAACATCATCCTTCATCCAATATGCAACACATGCCTACACCTTTTCCTAATGTCAATGTCATCTCCCCCAATGTTCATTATTTGAATTTGTTAGATTTTGTATCCTCCTTTAATAAGCAGGATAAAATCTCGCAATCTAGTGACATTTGTAAAAGTATGACATGTACTACTAAGCAAGATGTATCTTTAAAACACACCACAAGACCACCTTTTACCATTGATCGAGAGGGTATCTTATCGAGACTCCTCCAAGATCACTTGATCACCCTCCCTCCTAGAACTTGAAATAAATGTTATGGTAAGCCTTTCTTTTGTAAATATCATCGAGTTTACGGTCACTCCACTAATGAATTTCATGCTTTGAGTCATAAAATCCAACATTTTCAGGAGTTTTGTATGCTTCCTAATGTGGGGCATCTAATTCCTCTAATTGCTCTTGATTTTCACTCTAGCATACATCACACCAATCCCTTCGGCTCACCTTTGTCTTGCTCTAAGTGGGGGAAAAGGATTAGCAATCCTTTTCCTCGTATGTCACTTGTTGTTTCCTTCTTTAACTTGTCGTTAACTCTTCATGAACATATAAAGAGCAAGCTTGAGATGTGGATGACATGCCTTAAGTTGGCTCGCATTTGACTGTACTTCTCTCTCACGATGTAGCTTTTTGGAAACATATGACTTGGCATAGGGCTTTCTCGATAAGCTCTTGTGTCTTCTCTTTGTCTACTTTAAAGCGATTTCTCTCAATACAGGTTCTCGCAACTGCTTTAAAGTGGGGGAATACATCACCACTCACATTTCATTGTGTGATTTTCCCTTTCTTGTGATTCCCTCTCTTGAAAGCATTAGGTACAATGTTCCACAGGATGAGACCTTGCACTTTTTCCTCTCTTGGAAACAAGATGAAATCATTTGCACTTATCCTCTATTGGAGACATTGGACATGATGTTCGTTAAGATGATACATAGCACAAATTAAGCAAAATCCCTTTGAACAATCCTTACACTTTTCTACATTAAAATTGTCTATGAGTGTCTTGCATATGAAGTTGTGCTTACCTTATGGAGCTCGAAAATCATTTTCCTTTGTGGCACCTTGTTAAAGTTATTAGGTAGTATAACTTTAATAGTTGAGTGGGAATCCCACCTAGTGGCATGACTTTTCCCCATAGCCACTTTTATGTTTGTTTGTGAGTACATCCCAACTAGCATATGTTACTCTTTTCCTTTTCTTTATGTTTTGGCCCTTCTCACCCTACGAACGATCCAAAGTTTTGTGGGCCCAGAGTGAGTACATCTTTTCCATCTCATTCCTTTTCTTCCTTTCCTTTCTATGATCTTGTATCGTGGGGGCTTGGCATACATGTGAATCTCTCTTGAAAGGTTACTTTAGTGTGAGGAAGCAAGTTTCTCTCACTAAACTGGGAGCTTAATGTACCGTCAAAAATTGTACCCTTTGCTTGGCATGGGATTAATTCATCATAATTGGACTTAATGAGGCCCTAATCTAGTGTTGTGAGGCATTTTATGTGTCCACAGTAGGTCTTGGACCCTTGCAAATCAAATAACATGTGTTTATTGGTGTCTTGTAAAGGTGTTGTAAAGTCTTGTAAGATGCTTCCATGCTTTTCTAGACTTAATAGACCTATTTCAACATATTTAATTACATTATTACATCAATCTAGAAGATTCTTAAAGCAAACTTAATGACAAACTAGTGTTGTAATGTAATTTACACATTCACATTAGTTCTTGTACTTTTCTAGGCTATGGACCTAATCTTAGTGTTGTAAAGTGCATTTAATTACACTTTCACATTTATTTATGTTCCCCAAGCCCTATTCAACATTTACATCATCACTAATAGGTCCTATTTTACCCATATTGTGCATCCTGAGGCTTTAATTGATCAAACACCCGACAAGATAGCATTTTAAACCTTGTTTCCTATCTCATTAGCTTCATAGGTGTTGGAATGGCCCCTGTGGGACCCATTTTCCATGTTTGGTGAATGAGTCCCATCCAAATGGGACCCATTCGCCATGCTTGGAAAATGAGTCCTATCTGACCCCCATTTTGACCCTTGAGTGGGAAAAGGTGAAATTTAAAGTTTATTCTCACTACATGTTGGAATGTGATGTAGTATAAATGTGTACTAAGGCACAATTGACTATAAATAAGTGTTTTCATCCTCATTTTAGACATCTTATCTCATTATTATACCTCTCATCATCAATTCATCACCCATCTTCTATTACAAGTCAAGCAAGTTGAGATTTCTCCATTAAAAGTCTTCAAGTTAGCATTTTTGGATCTAATCTCTCTCCTTTTGGGTGAAAACCCTATAAGAATTAGAGATTTCATTGGGTCCAAAAATCTATGGTTCACCTGTTAATGCTCGATACAACTTCCCTAGTTAATGGATCCACGGGAGGCAGTTATTCCATGTCACGAATCCCAAGGGGAGCACTGACCATCTTCCAACAGAATGTTAGGGTGACTAGGGTTTATTTCTATGTTTCTTCTATGTTGAGACCTAGTTGTAACCATGCAAGTTGTGTCGACCCTAGGAGATGTTTGAAGTGAACGCTTTTGTTGAAACTCCTTGGTTGCCTCAAATTTTTATAATAAAGACCCTTTAATAGGTTTAGGACCAATGATGGATGATTTTTTGAATGGGTGTAAGATATGAAACTCTAAATTTTTAACAAGATTCTAGACTCAAGTTTTAGATGTGTTTAATGTTGTCGATGATGAACTTGCCAACCTTGGGAGTATACTTGTGGCTCCAAGGTGAGTTTTTCCAAAATGATCTTTACCAATTCAACTAAATGCTAAATGCTTAGAAATAGATTGTTTCTAAACATGAAGCTAAACTAATTGATAGGGCACAAAAACTGTAGTCTAAGAGCTTTGTGTCAAAATTTCAAGTTTCCATGTTTGATGGTTGATGTTTTTGATGGTTTGATGTTGATCCTAATTGAAAACCTAAAAGGTGTTTTTGACAAGATCAAGATGATAAAGAACATGGATTTTGTTTGATTTCTTGAGTGTTATCAGTGAGCCAAGATTCTTTTTGCATTAATTTGAAACCATTGATTGTTTGTGAACCAAAAGATAAAATCGGATAATTTTTTTAAGGTTGTTGTTTTCAAATTCTAGCAAAGGCATCACTCTGTTTTTCTACAAAGGCATTGGTTTTTGCAAAGGAACCATTGTTCAATAGAAGTGTTGAACTTTCCAAATAAAGGTGTTGCTATAAAATTTTATGTTATCCTTAACAAATGCTTTGTGATGTGCAAAGATGTTGATGTGCAAATAAAAGTGTCAATTTGTGCAAAGGTGTCGCACTATTCAGGTAAATGTGTCGATCTATCAAGGGATCTTCAAAATGTGATTTGACCTAATTCTTTGATGTTTTGACTTTTGAAAAACATAGTATATACAGCTCATGTAAACTAACTCGATTAGGTGTTTGGATCTTTTTCACAAGTTCTTCCACAAGAATGCACTAATTGGTGTCACAAGGTCTCCACATGAAAACACGCCATGAAGTACAACCTATTTAGTAGTTTAGATTAGGTTTATCTTCTAAAAGTGGTCTCGATAATAAAATACCACACATAGAATGAGCAACTAGAGTATGTAAATGTACTTGACACACCTCTTACCTTGGAAGGAAAAGGTCCTTGCAAGGAGTTTCGTCGCCTCAACCATCGTTAGTACATAGAAAGTAACTTCATGGGATGATGATATTTTTGAATTTCAAACAAGACAACTAAGAGGGGGCTGAATCAGTTGTAGCAAATTAAAACATCAAAAATCCTCTACTTTAATCAGATCCACATGCATTTGTTAAACCCTTATTTTGTTAAAGTGATTAGACATGAAATGCAAATAACAAAAACTGAAATAACAATACCATACACAAGAGAGCACCAGATTTACGTGGAAAACCCTTAATGAGGGAAAAAACATGGTGAGGATTATCTCACAATATAAATAATTACAAAATTGATACAAGGGTTCACTGCCAGAATAGGACACATTGTCCAAAAAGGCTCATAGTCAGGGCTCACTTCCACAGAAAGAACACAAGAAGATAGAAGAGAAATGTTACATAGAGTACAAATTCTCAATGCTACAAGAAATCCACCACAAATTCTCCAACACTCTTACGTCCTTGCATGAAATATTTTAGACACCTTCAGCTCACTACCTTCAGGAATCCAACACTTGAATTTCACACTACTCTACTCAAATTTGCATCTATACTTCTATAATTCACATCACACACATCACTCACATTGATCTCACATCTATCTTGTCTCTCTCTTGCATCCCACAAGAACATTATTCTTATTTATATCAATCTTAACCTTGAAAACCTTCTCCAAGGTTGGCAACTATCCATTACACTTACAAATTCAAATTAGTTCGGCACCTAAACATTTCCAAGGTGGAAAAGGATTAAGGAAACCCAAAAAACTCCTTAATTAGGACCCAAATAAATCCTAACACTTTCATAATCTTCGCATGTAGTGCTAGCACAAGGTCGGCCAATACCTATCCTAAACACCATAAAACATTAAGTACACACTTCCTTAAAATAATTTGAAACTTCCAAACAAAAAAAATCACTTTAACATGATCTAGAATAAACCTCGAACCACCTAAGATCTAACAAATACTTCATTCAAACTCGCAATGTATGGAAATACTTCAACCCAAAACATCCAGTAAACCTTATTCACACACCGATACATGAAACGCACACTGTTCTATACCAAATCAAGTGAAACCTTGAATTATGAAAGATTAAAACATTATAAGAAACTTCCCAAATCTACACAACCCAAAGCCAAACTATGGAGAAACATGGAGCAAATGGGTATGTGCAGGATCATGATGGGCCAAAAAGTGGCAATATGATGGGTATGTGGTTGACGATTTTTTTTTAACCCAAAATTGATGAAACAATAAGGGTTTTTAAAGGAGATTCTCAACTTTCCACCATTATAAATTATGTTTTACTTTGAATTTAATAATTAATTATTATTCATTTTCTACTCAAATTATGACTAAAGTCCTGATTGAGAGGCTGATTGAAAAACATCTATAGCTTTCAAACAGTATCACATTTTTTGAATTGAAAAAATGCATCACATTCTATGCTTCGCATACTATAGGATTAAAAAAAGAAAAATTGAATTTCATGAATTTTTGACCAAGTTAAGGTGGTTAGACATATGAGTTTTTATATTTTTAAAAGTTATAATAAAAATCATAATTAATTATTTACTTGGAAAAAATTACAAAAAATATGTATCACATCGGACATGAGTCCTCTACTTATATCTAAAATATTATAAAAAAAATATTATCATTTTATTGTGGTTAGGGTGGTCAGACAGACACCTACTTCTTATTTTTTCCCTAAAATTTAAGTACTACTGCATTGAAATTTCAAATTTTCACCAAATAGATTTTTTTTATTTTTTAACAAACCTAGTACTTTAGAAACTACATTCAATTTGCTACATATTTTATTCTTACATATTTTTGAAAAATATAGATAACTTATTCAAATTTTTATGTCAAGTTTCCTAACTCTGATTTTTCTAAATTTTTTGCCACTTAAGGGCCTATTTTTTCCATTATGATCCTGCACATACCCAAATACATTTCTCCCAAGCCACAAAAAATAACATTGAAAAATTGGTTCACACACTATTGAAAATATCTCACTCTACACAGCAATCCAGAAACCCAAATTCTAAATATAGCAACCTCTAAGAACCTTGAACAACATATTATATCCATACAGGAATAGCCTCAACACAAAAGAAATGTGGATCACATCTCTAAGCACATTCTGAACACTTGCACAACATTTTTTTCTCTGTTTATCAAATTTTCTCGAAAGCACTTGGCAACCAAGTACCAGGGACATCATCTCAACTCATTACTTCATTCTAACTCATCTTTAGACATTGCAACATAAAGATAGCTCCATGTACTCACAACACTTCCTCAATATGTCAACTACACATGCACAACCTACAACAACCTGTTTTCTTCTTCACAATTTTCTCAATATCCTCGACATCTTCATCATGCAAAAAACTTCCTTAACACATAGTTGACATCAATGACAACACCATTATGTTGGCATCCTATTGACATCAATGACAACACCTTCATGCTTGCAATAGTTATCCCATTGCACCACTAATAGAAAATGTTTGATAGTCTTAGGCCTCTAAAAACAATGGTTTGTAGTGGGTAGATCATGGGTGAACACCGCTAGCTACATAGACATCTCCTCGAGGAGCTGGAAAATCGTATTCCTCAAGAGAAAGTATAGTATGCTACATGTGTGGATCAAACTATAGCGTTTTCTCTCATCCAATTTATATAGCACGCCAAAAATGTCACTTGAGGTCGATCCCTTGGGTTCTCTATAAGGATGTGTCCCAAGGTAGGCCTCCTACTTCAAAAAAGGAAGGATTAACGTTACTATTTATCTTCACCCAAGATCACGCTAGGTGCTAGGGGAGAGGATATGTAGCAACTTCATTTGGCTAACAATGAACATGAAATGCAAGTTCAAGATGTTTATCTTCACCCAAGATTGCACTAGGCATGAGGGGAGAGGATACACATCCAAGACTTTACCAAACACAATATACAAAGCAAACAATTGTTCATTTTAGGTGCCCCAAATTAATTTTTTTATTCATTTTAACCTCATATCAAAGATGCAAGTTGTTAGTCCAATTTTAAACCCAAATGACAAGTGTAAGTTCCAGGGTTCAATTTTATGCACCAATGTAAAATATGAATCTACTTTTTAATGCATTAATTGAAATAGCTCTAAGATTATTTCCATTAGACAAGTGTTAATAAATAATTTTCAAATTCTTCATATGTGTATAATTTTCCAAGCTACCTGCAAATGTTATTCTCAAAAAATAAAAAAAAGTAGACAATAGATAGTTAGGGTTAGATAAAAAAAGCAATCTGAAATCAAATGAAACCATAAAACTTAAGTTGTTTGATATACCTGCAAAGGCGTCGCTCTGTCCAAAGGTGTCACTCTATCATGCAAAGGTGTCACTTTGTCATGCAAAGGTTTCGGTCTTAGTTTTGCAGAGGTGTTAGTCTGGTAATTTGTAGAAGTGTCAAAATTTGGCAGATGTGTCGTTGTATGCATTTAAGCATTGACCTGTTACCTGCCAACAAACAAGAAAATATCAAAAACAAAGGAATTGTTATTTTCATATGTGTCAACCTTTAAATGGAAAAGGCGTCACCATTTGCAAAAGCATTGGTCTGCTCAATTATGAAGATGTTGATCTACTTCCTAAACCTGCAATGTCTAAAAAGAACAAACAAAAATAATTTAGCTAGGGATGTGTGCCCCACTGAGCGTGTTGAAAATGTGAACATGGAAGATTAACAAGGTCAAATTCAATTAAAATTAACCAAGAAAATAAATAAATGATCAAGTTAAGCCATATTCCAATGAAATTCTTCCCAAAATTGTACTAACAAAGCTTAAAGAAAACATGAAATATCAAAGTAATTCAATTCAAAAACCTAATTAGAAAATGCAAACCTCAATCCCATTGGGGGATTAGTGTTGAATCTGATGTGGAGTTCTTAGCTTCAAGCCTAATCCAGGGTGAATTGTGAAAAATCTTTGATAAAGGTTGATATAATGGTGAGGTTGATTCATAAATCTATCTCAAATGGAGTGTCAATTTTGGTATAGCTTGGTTACTTGAATGCTTGTGAAATGAGAATTCATGTAAAATGAAGACTATTTATATACTTTTGGAATGAATCAACGGTTAAGATGGAATTGGCTAATCAATGGTTGAAATTAGATAAGAGATGAAGACATGGATCAAAGGTCAAATCAAGAGTTGATAATGTATAATGGCATAGATCTAGGATTTTAATCAAAGGTCCAAATTGCTTGAGAAAATAACAAATCCCTTAAATTTAGGAGCATGTGGGAGATATTTCCATGTGGGGGGAAATATTTGAATTTGAAAAAGAGAATATTCCATGAGAATATTCTTTGAATGATTGGAGGAAATTAACCAATTAAACAATTTAGAAATTATTTAATTGTGCAAGTGAAGGAAATTAGGAACTTTAATTAAAGAATTAGCACTATTTAGTCAAATTATTTTACGACATTTAATTAAATAATTTGCATTATTTTAAATCAAATGAGAAGAAAATTAGCATGAAGGATGATAAATTAATCAAATAAAATTAATCATTCAAGTAATAGGAGGAAATAGTGAATTTAATTAAACAATTGACATTATTTAATTAAATAGATGAAAATAGGTGAGTTAGGAGAGAAATGGTGTTAATATTCGAAATCTCAATGTGTGATATGATCAAGAGATTTTCAAGTTCCTGCAAATGGAAACTGCTCTACTCATCTCCCCATGCTCATGGACACTCAATCTCTTTGGTGCAGTAGGGTGTTCTCGTGATACACAAGGATGAGACCTAGGTCTCTCCTCAAGGGAATTGTTGACCTCCTCCTACTCCTTGGGATCTTCTCATGATGCTATAGCTAGTTGATCCTCGGCATCATCATCTCTCCATACACCACCATCATTGTCTACCTCCTCCTTGTAGTCATCATGACATCATGGCTATAGCCCCACATCACCGATGGGATGGTCTATAATAAATACATGGCCTAGACGTTCACTACTCCACCATGTAGTATATGAATTTCTCACTCCAACAATTATCTGTCAGACACAGGATCTGCATCTCACTCCTCATCATCAAAGTCACTCAAGGGGACATCCATGATGGCCAGTCAAGTTGTATCTCAAGGTCTAGTGCCATTGCAAGTCAATTGAAGATAGGTTAGTCAAAGAATGAGAAATCCCAAAGGGAAACCAAATTTTTGAGTCACTTGATCATATTAAAATCAAGCAGTGAAGCATATACCATCCATATCATTTTCAAACATCTCTTTAGTAAAATCATCACAACTTGGGCTTGCGAACTTTGATTTTCATAATGTCTATTGTATTGGAATCCCAGTTCCATGCTCGTTCTTCTCCAATTATTTTAGTATTGGTGTTGTTTTATAAATGAACCTACCAAAGGATTTGTCATCAAAACCCTAATAAATTTGACATGGAGAGATCACCACCCTGTTTCCATACCCATAAAGCAAGAAGAAATTGAGGGGCATACATCTACACTTGAATTTCATTATCCTTAAAAGAAATTGATCAATGCATTTGTTTGTATGTGCAAGATGATTTCAAATTTCTAACAAGTTGGTTTTGTAGGATGTGGTTCCTAATTTGGTTGCTTTATAGGTTACTACGATGGCGGCTTTGTTCTCTCACTTGAATCTCACTATAGTGTCCTTTTGGGTATCCTTTTTCATATGTTATGGTTTACTTTTTGTACTTTAGCTTGCATATACACATAGTGGCATATGATTGCTAAAGTGGGGCTAAATGTAGCATCATAAATTGTGCCCCCTAAGGGTGACAGAATAATTTCATTCTTTATTTGGGACTCGCCTTAGTTTCCACTCCATTAATGCATTTTAGGAGCATTCCCTAGCCTTGTCTTTACCCTTCAGCTCAAGAGAACATGTCAAAACTACTCTAAAGTGCCTTCTCAATCACATTTCATTATTTTAACCATGAAAAATGCTTGTTTTTGGATAAGTCCTGATTAAGCAAACCCTAAATTCAAGGATCACTTTAATATGTGTAAAATAATTGGTTAGGGGCGAGGGTTCCCTAGACTAGGTGTTTTTTATGATAAATTTGATCTTTAATTTATGTCGGTCTTTAATTTATGTGATGTGAACTCAATTTTGAGGTTTGACAATAAATAAATCCCAAAATTTTAAAATTAAATGAGTCATCCTACACTTTAATGTATTGCTATGTTCCACTATATAAACATGAATTATTATTTTAAAAAGTATGTAATTACAACCACAACAAAGCTCTGCCAAAATTCACATCCTATTTTACATAATTACAAGGAATCTTCATATTTAATCAAGTTTAGCACAATGATTGGATTTTGATGACAATGGAAGGATAAGATAGAATCTAGGGTTTCGAGATAGCTTTGGCTTCTTTCAACATGTTCTCATCTTCATACTTCAATCTCCTTATTGTCTTAATTAAGGTATTTGTGTATTTTGATTTTTCCTTGAGTATTTGGAATTCTCTTGGATTGTTATCCAATCTTGATACCCTTGTGGTTTTAGTTCTAATGTTAAGGCAAGGAAATATTCATCTAGGTAATTTATTAGTTAGATCTAGGATCTCATTTTCTAGTCCACTATTAAACAACATCATATCATGTACATGTTTAATAAAGTCACATTAAGTACATATAACAAGTATCAAGGGAATGAGAACTAATAATGTATGATATATATATAACCAAATCACATCATATTTCTATCTTTGAAACATAAGTTACATAAACAAAAATTTATGTGATATCTCAAACATAAGCATGTTTATCTTTTAAACATAAACATAAACACAAGTTTCCATGATATCTCAAACATAAACTTGTTTATCTTTGAAACATAAACATGGCTATTCTTTGAAACAAAAACATAAACATAATGTCCATGTGATCTATCGCAAAAATAACACATCTATCTGTAAAACATAAACATAAACTAGGTGGTATGGTCATCATGTCAGCTCCTAATTGAGTGACCATTTGAGCATAATTCCTTCTCTAATAAATGCATTGATCCCTATGTATAAAAATGTCATTAAATTATAATATATACACACATGAGCATGTCCTACACATATATATATATATATAGAGACATGAAAATTAACTCACATGTCCACTAACATGGTCAAGTGAAGAACACATGTACATACATTCTTTAGCCTCAAACTATGAGTAACATGAACTATCTCTGTCTATACATATATGCATGTAAAAAAGAAAATTAATTTCAAATATAATTTATAACTAAAAGAATAAATTTAACTTAAAAAACTTAAAAATTATATACATACATGTGTCATACCAATAACCTAAATGTCAAGGGCATCTCCAACAATGAGAGAATCTACCAACTCATTTATAGTTCAATCCTTGAATAGTTATACCATTGATGTGTGTAATGGATTGTGCAAGCGAGATGGCATCAACCCTAAAGAGATCATCTTCATAAAACCTAGATCTCCTAGAGTCTAGTCAAGAGAATTAGTAGATGTTTGAGAATGTGTAGAGGTAGAATGATTGGTGTGTGGATGTGTATGTGCAGCAACAACAAAATGATCAATATATGGCTCATGCGCTCCACTAGAGGATCTAGTTCTATGATCAGCATCAAAATGTTACAAGTGAGCTACAAGACTCTCTAAATATTTACAAATGTGACCCAAATATGAATTAACATCTACTAAAGGGATCCTAGCTATGATGAAATCACATGTTATGCACTCACCAAGTCCTCAAATAATCTATGACGTGTTTCCCTCTAAATTTGGTCATGGCTTACAATGTGGTCTATATCATCGGGAGATAAGATGCTTGTCAGGGCATAGTCATCTAACTGAACAAATGACCTACATGGATGCCTCATCAAGTATCACCCCACACAACTTGTAGATATCCCCTAAGCTTGTACTACAATCTCAGTAATATCAATTACTTCTCATTGGAAAACAATGACAACTTGGTCACCAATAGGGCTCAAGGATGGAGTGACAGTAAGCATGCTCTCCCTAAAAAATTTCCTAAAATCTTGAGGGTATCAATCTGCATGATGATAAGCATCCCTATCACAAACCCTACAATGCCCCTACCCCAAATAAGGTGGTAAATCCAAAGAGTTCACGTTGAGGCCTCAATGAACCTCAAATTATAATTGTTGAGCAAAATATAATGGAATTTAGTTGTTATTTGGATAATGACCATGTGCAACAATAAATTCATGATAAATTAATGGGACCATCCTAGGGCATATGCACCTAGTCACTTGATACACCCTCACTTGATTTTGGGTAGTATACTAAGGAAAACATTCTATTTTGATAGTTTCTTTTGACACTCGTAGTTGGACTGTACTCAAAGGAACATCACCAAAAACTTGCTCCCACGTATTGGAAAGAATGGCTACTAAATTCTCACTAGAATATTCATGGGCATCCCCTAATGAACGTATAATCCAAACTAAACTCTCTAAAATCATCTTGCAATTGATTTTATATACCCTATTAGTTAAAGGGTCATCTAAAATAAATCTCAATCTATGAACCATTGTATCAGTATGTTTCCAAAGCCCATCCATATCGTTGTTATACAAAAACTAATTGAGTTCTAATTTAAATTTGCATGGACATGCACATATATTCATGACATGTAATATATGAAAAAATCATACATTTCATCCTAGATGCATTTCTTTTTCATGGTTACCTAAAAAAACATTTGTGATTAAGAAAATTCAAAAGATTAATTTCTAGGCACCTCCTAAGAAGGAAGAACAATGGATAAACAAGGATAAACCAACAATACTAATCCATTTCCTAGTCATTGTCTGGATAGAATTATTCTTCAAGGGAAAACAAGAATAATTTAGAAAAGTGGATTGGATTGGTCATTCATGATGCATAAATATAGGATATCAATTAATTTTAATTGATTAGTCTTGATCCTTGATTCTTGAATATGTTTAAAAGAAAGAAAATATATGTATAAGAAAATATTTTTAGTTAACATGTATAAGGTATTTGTTGTCCTTGGTACTTTGGTTCTAGGTGATAATGTGTCAAACCAATCATGATCATCTTTGATTAAATGTAGCAAGAAACTATTTATTGAGGAAAAAATAATCAATAATAATGGTTATGACTAAGACATAATTTTGTCACATGTACAATTGGATATCCATGGAAATCATATTTTTAAAATTTAAGTCCATTTTAGGTAGGGATCAATCTATGAAAAAATGTCTATAGATAGTGGTGATTTGGTACATTTTGTTGAAGAGGGAGGAGTAGTGTGAACACCAAATCTGCAATTTGTTGACTCGGGACAAACAAACAATAGTTAATCATGTTAGAAACACAAATCTAGCATTCCCTCTGAGATTCTTAGCTAAATGAAAATGATAACATGAAAATGAGAGCATAAACAAACCAAATATAACATGCAATCAACTTTAAATAGCTAAACCTTCAACCCATAGGGGATTGGTGCTCCTTTGATGTGGAAAGAAGCCCTTTCCCAATTCCTTTGATAAGCTCCAATGATGTAGTTGATTCCAAGTACCTAAGATGATGAAACAAGCTCCAAATGTGATGAAAATGGTGAATGCTATGAGTGAAAATGCCTATAATAAGAATGCTTCAATTTGTGGATCCATATTTTGTAGAGGAAGCCTCTACTTATAGGACTTAACGGTTGAAGAATGAGAAAAATTGGTGAATGTGGGATCAAAGGGGAGCCAATAGGAATGTGACACTTGTCACAATTCTATTGGGTGAGGGTGGAGCACGTTTTGGGGAATGTGTAGAATAAAGGAGATGTAAGAGGAATAAATAAGAATGGTTGAGGATTTGAAAGGTTGTAAGAAGAAGTAAATGAATGTGGTTGAGGATTTGAAAGGATGTAAGAAGAATAAATGAGGATGTAAGAGGTATTTATGGGGGTGTAAGAGGCTTTTGGAGGGAAATTGAATGAAGAGGTGGTTGAGAGGAATATTCCTTGGAATATGCCATTGTGAAGATAAATGGAGTATTTAGATAATTAAAAGAAATGAATTTCATGTGCAACTTGGTTAGTTGACCATAGGTTGATTTAACTCTTGAGGAGTTAAAAGCTAGAGGATTTGTTAATGACGATTGGAAAGTGATTTAGAGTTAATTAATTCATAATTAATTAACTTGGATACATGGGTTAGGGGATTATGACATTTGATTCGATTTATTTAATCAAATGAGAGGACATTAGAGGGGATTTAATTAAATGATTTGATTTATTAAATATGATGAACATTAGTTAGAAAAAAAGGTGAATTAATCTAATAAAATTTAATTATTTGATTAATAGTAGAAATTGATGAATTTAACTAAATAATGTTGATTATTTAATTAATTGGTTAGTCTGAAGTGATTTAGGAGGAAATGGTGTTAATTTATTAGAATCAAATGCATAATATCAATCAGGTTTATTTAAGTGTCTACATTTTTCCCCTCTTTGAAGTGAGGTACCTGCTATGTTGATTCAAAGAATAACACTGTCAATATAAAAATTCAAAAAAAAAAATGATTTTTATGATGCCCCACTGTTGCCCCAACGGAAGAAATTATGCTGCTACACTGCCCCCTCGAGATATCGGGTGAAAATTTCAATTTTAGGTCAAGCTCACAAAAAATATTTAACAATGATTTAGGTATAAAAAATAGCCCCCGGGACATGAAAATGGGCTCATGACGATGAAAACAGGTCAAAACAAGCTTCATTGGGCAAAAAATGGATTAACGGGGTCAAAAACCCAAAAAAATACCACCAAAATCCCTAAAAAATAACATAAATAGAAGGGTAGGGGTCATTTTCAAACCATTTGTGCACTCAACCTTCTAGAATTCTTGAGATTTTACTCTAAGGTGCTGACGAAATAGTGGCTCATGTGCTTCGCAAGCATCGTATGGAGTGGGTTCAAGAGTTCTAGCGGCCTCAAGAAGTAGGACCCTCAGTACACATTTCAAATTTTTTCTCATTTTTTGCATTTTTTTGGTGCATTTATGAGGGTCCAAATAGGTCAGCCAAAAGCGGCTCTCTAGGGCATTGCAAATGATTTGGTCAATGTCGCTTTTATCAATACCGACCTGCCTTTGTAGGATAGCGTCGTGCGACACTGTAAGGTCCCAGGGTCAAGCATGGAATGTCGACCCCCCTTTGTAAAAGAGCATTGTGCGACCTAGAAGGGGCAAAACGCCGCGTTGAAATGTCGATTCGCCTATGTGGTGGAGCACCACTCGGGCTCGAAAGGATATAGCGCCACCCCTAAATATTGATTCGCCATTTTAATATGGTGTTGCTTATGAATATAGCATTGACTTTGTGAAAACACAGATCACTACCTTTGTAAAAGTCGGCTCACCTTTGCTTTTGAGGGATTTTTAATTTTCAAAAATGTGTCAGTTTGATTAATTTTGACATCATGGGTGTTTGAATGTAGGAGGTCCTTCGAGTGGAGCACTCGAAGGAGCAAAAAGGTCGGATATTGCACAGAGCAAGGAACCTAAGTGATGATGCATTATTTTTCTTGGGCTCGATCAATATGAGAGGATTGCCCCAGATCTGACATTATTCATCAATGCATTGATCTTGGGAGTGCTTGTTCCCGATAGATGAGCCAGAGGCTACAGCATCAAATGGGGCATTTTCTAGTCCTAGATGATGGAGGAGATGATCGTATATGCATGGGGGCCAGTTTTCCTTGCCTCATTATATCATTACATGCATCAAGTAGTATATTGTGGGGCCCACAGCATTTGGGCGAGTGTGACACTTCTCCATGTTTGTGCTTATGAGCACATAGTGGTACTAAGGCCAATCATAGCAGATGTGTAGATAGATTGTGATGATCTTTTGGTCTAAAGATACAAGGGTATGACCACCCTCCACTACACAAGTATCACTGGCATCCTGCACTAGAGGCAAGTTATCGATGAGATGACAATCTTCCAATGGAGTCCTTGGCTCCATTTCCACTAGTGGCATGATGACGACAAGTAGTTATTCTATTACCGTTAGACTAGATATATTTCCACTAGTGCACCATATGATTGAGCACTACCTGACTGACATGGTAGCAAGGTAGTTCAGAGATGTGCAGGATGCACCTGATGTAGCATACAGGGCCACCTTTACTAAATGAGCATGAGAGACCACCTAGGGGTAGCGGATCCAGCCCCAAGTTGTGATTGATGATATCATACAGCTGGTCATGTAGCCTTGGGTATACTTTGATGGTCCTACAAATGCGAGCACTACATAGGCATATGATGCATATTGGCCATCCCACACTCCTGTGAGACTAACATTGCATATAATCCCAACAATAGGTAGGGGATGGGTTAGAGGACCTCAGATTGGATAGCAGCCACCATAGCACCCACATGATGGTTAGGATGGAGGTGACAAGCATGATGGGAACAATGGGCATGATGGTCATGATGTATAGGTATTGCCCCTAGTACCACCGGTGAGACAGAGGGCACCCCAGCAGCCACCACCAAGTCTCGATCCTTGAGACAAACAAATAGCAGTGCTACAAGTGTAGGTACAGCTACTAATAGGGTAGTTGCAGTAGGCACAAGCTCAAATTCAGACCCTAACCCAAGAGAGGGATCAGGTGAGATAGGAGGTGGCATAGGAGTGCCAGATGAGATGGGATTCTAACCTTAGTTTGGCTCTCGAATTAGGGCACTAACAGTAGTTGGAGGTAGTAGCATAGTAGGTGCAGGGACAGGCCATAGTCCCCACAGAGATGTACGGGCGGGCCATGTAGGAGACCTCATATTATAGGACTTTGTATTACAAATCCTATCCACATGAGCACCGGGAGCCATATTTCCCCCACATTAACCAGGTTGCGCCAAGTAGGTCTCACAGGTGGCCATCAGGGTCCCACCATCAGAGTCAAAGCAGCCACCATAGTGACCAACAGAGCGAGGGGAGCTCAGGGCACCGATAGTGCTTAGAAAATTTTTTGATGTACACCTTGATTATATGATGTATATACATTCATTAGTTGAGCTTTGATTAGCCTCCTGTATATTTCATATGATGACATTATATAACTAATTTCGATTGTATCATGACATTCAGCTTTTTTTAATATATATATGAGATGACTCTGATGTAATTTATATGATGTGATGTTTTATTTTACCTTATGTGTTATGGATGTATGGATGCATATGATATGGATGGATGTAATTAATTATCATGCTATGATGTTTTATGTTTTATGATGTGATGCTTATCAATGCATGTAGGATATATGTAATATATGATGGAACTATTCCTATGGATGCATTTATATGGTCATGTGATGGATGATAATGCAAATGTAATGTTATGAGATGCTTAGAATAACAAATCTATATTATGCTAAACACCTTAAATGATAATTTAATGCATGTGAGATGGAATGTAATGCAATGGATATGTTTACTTCATTTTTAGTATCTTTTCCATATGATATATGATGATGCAAGATGTATGTATGAATGATGCAAAATGTGATGATTTTAAGATGCTTAGAATAACAAATCTATATTATGCTAAACATATTAAATGAAAATGCAATGCATGGATGATGTTTCTTATTATGATATGTATGGTGATCCAGGATGGATGCAGATAGATTTTGTTTGAATGTCACGATACGATGTTAGTACGTGGAGATAATAGAAGAAAGAGAGGGATCAAACCTTGATTCTAAGAAAATGTAGGAGTCCAACAAGTCTATGAGTCATTGAGACTTTATTAGATATGATGATTAGTGATGATGATTTGTTGCGTATCCAGGGATTGGGGACATAAAGAGCATTACTTTCCTTATTTTTGATAACACACTTAGATACGATGCATCAAGGTACAAACAACCAGGATGGTGTGGTATCTAGTGTGATGGACTTTGACTTAGAAAACAGATAGGAGCATCCTTGTTCACACCTAGCCTACAAAACCTTGTTAGCATGTAGCTTGGGAATTTCAAATAGCTCAAACCAAAACACAAAAAGGAAAAACCTCCCAATGTAGTAGTCAACAAGATATCCAAAACATCCTCCCTACACACTGAACAAAATTTTAGCATGACCAAGGTTATATTACAAGAATATCCAACAAACACAACAAACAAAGGATAATGATCAATGCCCCATTACTTTCTCTCTAAATCATTTTTATTAGAAATCATCAAGAGGTCATTGGAATGAGCACCATAAGATAAATCAAAAGAAAAAATCAAATAAAAAAAAAAGCAGATGTTCTTCAACCTCTGGGCAAGACTAAACTACAGTGATGTCTGATGTTGATGTCCATTGTAGGAATATATATCCTAGGACATGATTTTATCAAATGATTTTGAGACTAACGAGATGATAGGCTATTGATACCAGGAGTTGACCAACTTGTTTACCTATTGACCTAGACTTAAGACCTTGACGTTTGAGTTTACACTTTCAGTTTGCTATACTTGTTTCCGCTTGTTTTGCCAAAGGTTGAAGGTGACAATTGATTTATTGTGAGTGGGTGCTTATTATGGGTGAACATTGAAACAAGATGGGTGATTTTGGGGTTTTTCAATGTTTTTGGTATTTTGAAATGTTTTGAGGTTGTTTTGGGATTTTTGAGATGTTTTACAAATGTTTTGATTTTTAAATTTTCCAATGTTTTTGGTATTTTCTGAGATTTTGACCAAGAACCTAACCTAAGGACCTATCCTAGGGGCCTCAGGAGCTGATCAAATATTAGTCTTACCTAAGTTATACACGCAAAGACCGCTTAGTTCAACTGATACAGACTCATTTATTGATGAGATATGAATAGATGGATTTCCAATTTATTATGATGGACACCTAAAGAACCTATTAGAGGGGCCTCAGGGGTTGATCAATGATTAGCCTTTCCTCCGTTATACACGCAGAAACCTCGTAGTTTAATATGACGACTCTGTTTTTGAATTTTTTGTTTTTGACCTATTTTGGGATTTTTGACATGTTTTGGATGTTTTTGGACTTTATTGATTTTATGAATATTTTTGGAGTTTTTAATATTTTGAGGATTTCAAGAATATAAATGAATCTGATCTAATGCATGTAAAAGAGCATGCCCCCAATGTGATGCAATAGACTACCTCAATATAGGCAGGACAAACTGACCTTAGGAATGCACCAAGGAGTTCTAGGAGGGAACATGATACCTACACAAGATCAAGCTATGATGCGGACATAGATGGGTGATGGAAAGAACGATGGGATACAATGGGTGAATGTGATGGAAAGTGATGCAAAACAAGCCAAAGAATCCATGGTGGATGGAAAGTGCTTTATTTACACAAGGCACCTGATTGCCAGGTTTTCACCAAGGTACTTGCCCAAAGCGCCACCGAAGTGGTTTTCACTAGAGGACAATTTTTTTTCTTTACTATTTTCAATCATTTTTCTGATTTTTTTGGATTTTTGATATATTTTGAATTTTTTTGTATTTTGGATTTATACCTTACAAGGTTAGGCATAAAACTTTTTGAGATGGGAGCTATTGATGGGATCCTACAGAGGCTCCCCTTCTAGTGTGGGTAACTGATATGCTCATGATTTGTAACTTGTCGTGATGATGAAGGGCCCCAACCAATTGGGTTCAAACTTTCCTTTGTTGTTTGGGTTTGGTACATTCTTTTAATTTTCTTTCAAAAAGAGCTCTCCAACTTGAAATGACCAACTCTTGATTTTCTTGTTATAGTTCCTTTTGAGATGGTTCTGGTACACCTATAGATGGTTCAAAGCATCCATGTGCCACTCATCCAGTAGTTCCAGCTCGTTCAACTATGACACCCGATATTCTTCATCAGTAATAAGATTCTGCAATGATATTCTTAGTGATGGGAGCTCAATCTCAATGGGAAGGATGGCTTCTGATCCATAGACCAAGGAGAAAGGAGTTGCACCTGTAGGTCTACGGATACTCATTCGGTAGGCCCATAAAGCAGGTTTTAGCTGTAGGTGCCAATCACGACCAGCTTCATTGATTGTTTTCTTGAGGATCTTTAGGATGGTTTTGTTAGAAGCCTCAACCTAGTCGTTACCCTGAGTGTAATATGGGTAGAGAAGTGATGTTGGATATTGAATTTTTGGCATAGCTCATGAACATCTTGGTTTTTGAAAGGTGTCCTATTATCTAAGATAAGGTCTTTGGAAACACCATAATGACAAATGAGGTAATTCAGGATGAATTTGGAGATATGCTTCCCCATGATATAGGTCATCAGGATGGATTCTACCCACTTTGTGAAGTATTATGTGGTAGTGATAATGAACTTGTGTCTATTAGATTAGGTGGGTGTGATATTTATGATGAGATTGAGCCCCCATTGTGAAAAGGGCCAAGGTGTTATAATCGGTTGGAGCTCCTAAGCTGGTGCATGGATGAGGTCTCCATGTTGTTGGAATTGCATACATTTTCTAACATAGTGATGAGCTTCTTTCTCTATAGTAGGCCAGTAGTACCCCATCCTCAACAATTTCTTGGCCAAGGTCATACCACTAGAGTGCGAACCACAAATTCCATCGTGTACCTCTATTAAAGCATTCAAAGATTCCTTAGGGTTAAGGCATCACAATAGGATTCCTTTGATACTCCTATGGTAAAGGGTGTCTCCTAAGATGACGAATCAAGATGACTTTTTAATGAAGGTTCTCTTGAGCTTTGGGGTGATGTCGGCGGGGAGGACTCCTATTTTCAAGTAGGTGAATATGTCATAATACCAAGGATCACTAGGACCAATGATTTTGCACATGAACTCAAATTTTGGTACCTCAAAAGCTAGTACGAGAAGCTTCTCTACAAGGAATTCATGCTTAGGGACGTTCCGCGGGATATCTAGTAATGATCTGAATGTAGCCATTGTGTCAGCTGCTCTGTTTTTTACTCTCAGTATTTTCTCAAATGTTATGTCGACGAAGAACTCCTTGAGATCCTCACCAAATTTTTATACGAGGTAAGTTTTTCATCCTTAGTCTGATATTCAACATTGACCTGGTTGATAATCAGTTGCAAGTCCCCATAGACCTTGAGTGCCATGATTTGCCATTGTACTGCAGTTTGAAGTCTTATGATAGGAGCTTCGTACTCCACAATGTTATTGGTGAAAGGAAAAGATAACCTATATGATTTTGGGATACAATCCCCTTGTGGTGTGATGAAGAGGACTCCTGCTCCTGACCCATGTTGTGTGTATGATCGGTCAAATTATACCTTCCAATGGTCTATGACATTCAAGTAGAAGATTAATTCATCTAGAAATTTGGATATCAGTGGGCTCTTGGAACATATAGGTGCTTTGGCCAATTGATCAGCAATTACATGTCCCTTGATGGATTTCCATTCCACATATTCAATTTCATATTCTAACCCACTTAGCCATTCATCCTATGAGTGTTTCCTTAGAAAGAAAATACTTTAGGGGATCTATCTTGGTGATGAGCTTGATCTGATGAGCCAACATATAATGCCTAATTTTTGTGAGGAAAACACTATTGCAAGGCAAGCCTTCTCAATAAAAATGTAATTTAGCTTGTGTCCCACCAAGGTTCTACTGATATAGTAAATGGCTCTCCCTTTCCCTGTTTCATCATGTTGAGCTAGGAGAGCCCCAAGTGCTGCCATCGTAGCCGATATGTAAAGGATCAATGGTTTGTTTTGGATTGGTGGCATGAGGACTGACAATCTCAACAAGTATTCCTTGATTTGATTGAATGCTTGATCACATTTCTTGTCCCATTTGTAGGCCACTCCCTTGTGAAGGAGATGATAGTATGGGATGGTTTTATCAGCTAACTGTGCTATGAATCTACGAATTGATGGAAGCCTTCCCTACAAACCCCTCAATTGTTTTAGTGTTCAAGGTGCTTTGACTTTTGCAAGGTCTATCTCAATTCCCTTCATTGATATAATATATCCTAGGAGCTTTCTTGATGTGACGCCAAAGATACATTTCTTGGGATTGAGTCGTACCTTATATTCTTCTAGTCTGTTGAAGATTGGGCCCAACATTGATATGTGGTCCTAACGTTTTCTTGATTTGGCTAGTATGTCATCCACATATTCCTCTATAGATTTATGGATCATGTCATGAAAAATTAGATTCATAGCCTTTTGGTTTGTGGCTTCAACGTTCTTTAACCCGAATGGCATCATATTCCAACAATAGGTGCCCCATGGACAAGAGAAGGCTATTTTATGTTGGTCATCCTTGGCAATCCTAATCTAGTTGTACCCTAAAAACCCATCCATCAATGATAGAATTTCATGCCCTTCCTTCATATCTACAATCATTTATATGTTAGGAAGAGGGAAATCATCCTTAGGGCATGCTTTGTTTAGGTCCTTGAAGTCGGTACAAATTCAGATGCCCCTAGTGGGCTTGGAAACAAGTACAAGGTTGGAAACCCATTCAAGATAATCAATGGGTCATATGAAGCCAGCATCGAGGAGTTTATATAGCTCAAATTTGATGAGTAGGGCGATCTACAGATGCATCTTTCTCAATTTTTGTCTCACAGGTTTTTCCTCTAGATAGACTGTTAGATGATGGACCGCCACTTTTGGACCAAGGCATGGCATGTCAACGTATGTCCACACCAAATTCACTTTCCTTTGTTTTAGAAATGCAACTATATTTTCCTGTTCCTTGGTCAAAAGTGATTCAACATAGAAAGTGATGTGTGGGGTCTCTTTGGTTCCCAAGTTCACCAGGTTGCATTTTTCTGCCAATACTGCTAATTTTGCTATGGATGGCACTAAGGGGAAGATTGAATCCCTCATCCTTTGGTGCCTCAGAGAGGTTTTCACCATCGAATATGTCCTTTCATTTTACTATTTTTGGATCAGAAAGTGTCACAATGTGGTTTTCACTTAAGGATTGCAATGTTACTCTTAGATTTTCAATTTTGTGACTAAGAGATTCAATCGTTTCCCCATAATACACATTTGTGTCTAGCTCAATATCAAACCCTACTTTGTGATCTCCATATGGAAAATTATCCCTTAGTCCCATGAATTCCGAGAGAGCCTCATTGTTTTTTAATTTATCTAAGATCGACAGTCCTCATTGGTCACAATCTATGAGTTGGGGGTAAACAAGCTTTAGTTCAATGACTTGGTTGTTTGACTCGAATGACATGGTGGTTATCATAAAAAGGGAGGAATCCTCAAATAGAATGGGTAGGTCAAAGATGGGATCCTCAAAGGGACTACTACGCAATATGGGTATCGACAGGGAAGCTTTGACTATTTTAACAGAAGCACCTTTGCTAAGTATGGTTATCTTTGTAGGGGTACATCTAAGGCCAAGATTCTTAGGGCGCTTCTCAAGAATGATGGGTTCAAACAAGTTGTCATTTTTCCTAAGCTTCTCATTTTTTTGTAGCCCCAGCCAAACATTAATTGTATACCTTTGTTGTTTTCTTCCATGGGGAGATTTGGTATAGGTCTTTCATCTTGATATAACAAGCTCGATACATCTTTCTTGTCTACCACCTCTTTTCTTAGGTCTCCCTAATTTTTGAAGGCAGTGGGTTCTACTTTGAAGGTCTGAGATGTTGTGTCGATTGGTTTTAGCTTCCCATTAGATCTAGGAGATTGAGGTAACTCTCTTATCATAAAGGCACTCTTTTTCATTTTATAATCCCCACACCCATTATCTTGGATTACAGCCTTGACATCTAGGATGTTCTAAATGGTAGGTGTCTTTGTCTCATAAGTGGAGGCTAAAGTGGATGGGTTGATGTATGGGGATGTGGGTCCCTCATCATTTTTTATAACTTAGGGGATCTTATAATACTTGGCTTCTAGATTTTTGCAATAATAAAAAGGTTCGGGATCGCCATGGATCGTGCATTCTTGATTTTGGTAAGGAAATTTTACACATTGATGGAAAGTGGAAGTGACAGCTTGCATCCCATGGATCCATGGGCACCCTAGGATGATATTATAAGGGAATTCAAGGTCAAGGACCTATCAAGTGGTCTCCATGATTGTTGGCCCTACTTGGATAGGGAGTTGAATGGTGCCTTGAGACACCCATTCTTGATCATCATAGGCCCTGATAGTGATACCTTTTCCCTTTTCAATGAAATCCTATGAAAATCCCAAATTATTTATTAGCTATAGGGTACAAATATTCAAACCCACACCCCCATCCACCAATATTCTTTTGAATTTCTTCTTATGGACTAAGACTTCAAGATGGAGTGTGTGATTATGAGAGGGTTGGGTTGGTAGATCATGCTAAGAAAATGTAATGAGGTGTGTTGTGGTGATATGTCTGACCATAACTTGAAATTGGTCTACATCAAGGTCTTTGGGAATGGAGGATACAGCCAATGCCTTCTCTAGGATGTCCCTATGTGCGGGCGAGATTTTGAGAAACTCCACGATGGAGATTTGAGTGGAGTATTTTTCAGTTGTTACAGGACACTATAACCACTAGGGGTTGATTTAGAATTGGCGGCTGGTGCCTTGGGTAGTGGTGAAGGTCCTGCGATAGAAATTATGTTGCTACGTGTGGTGACTCCACACTCATCTCTAGGTCCTTTGATATTAACAATTGCTACCCATTCATCCAATGATGCTACAACATGGTCATAGATATGGCTCACATTGTTGTAACTTTTTCATTTACCATTGTTTTTTCCATAATTGTGATCTGGCATCAAATTCGTGTATATTTTGAGATCTTGATTCCTTGTTGGTTGTTCAATGGTTATAAATTTATTGTCAATGAGATCTTGGATAATATTTTTGAGTCTCATACAACTAGCTATCATGTGTTCCTTTATTTTGTGAAAGTCATAAAGGTGCTTCTCATTATACCATGGTGGTTTAATTTGAGGCTCTTGGTAATTTTCATAAATAGGGAGTGTGATGAGATTTTCTTGTACTAACTATTGCATGACAGATTTGATTGGTTCCCCAAGTGGTGTATATTTTTCATTTTGTGGGATATTTGTTCTTTGAGAGTGGTCCCCCTTGAGTGTTTATGTTGTTGACAATTTGATTGTTGGGTTGTTGTTGAATTGGATTATTTTTTGGGGTGTTTTGTGTGTTGATTTGTGGTTGTGGGTATGTTTGATGTCGTGTATTCTGCCTTGGGGCACTAATAACAACCTTGGCTTCAACAACACCATCGTTGGTAACATTCTTGTTCTTGGCCCACGTGCGAGGTTTGTCATTGTAGCTTGTTGATGGTTAATTATCTTGATACACAGGTGTTCCCTCTTGTGCTATAAGGGCTCTTTTGATGTTGGGAGCTTTGGAGATCAATTGGTCATATCTTGTTATGCATTGCATTTTCAAGTGGAAGGACAAGCTCCCTTCAAGATTAGAGATAATGGTCCCAATTTGTTGTTCCTCTTGCATGGACCATTTTCTCTTGTTGGCTCTAGATCTCCATCATTGCAAGAAAGCCACAAATGCCTCTCCTTTGGCTTGTTTGAGGCTAGATAGTTCTTCTAGGCTTACCTCCATGTCTAGGTTGAAGGAGTAGTTTCCTATGAATAAATCCACAATTTCCTAGAACTTTTTGATTCTTGGAGGTAAGCGAGAGAACCATTCCATTGTGAGACCAACCAAGCTTCGAGGGAAAATCTGCATAAGATAAGAATCAGCATATGCTACCTCCATGAAATGTATGTGAAACTCCCCGATGTCATCCTCAGGATTTCCCTTCCCATGGTATTTTTCAAAATTTGGTATTTTGAATCCTAGTGGGAATGGAACCATAGCAATGTTTCTATCTAATGGATAGGGGAACAAATTTCCATGTGTGTGTGATTTTTTCACTTTTCCAGATTAGATGTCATGTATCTATTGTGAGAGGAATTTGACCTATGTGGAGAGGTTGTTTTGAAGATTTGGTGGTGGGATGTGCATGTTTCAAGATGGTATACTTTGTTGGATGAAATATGGGGTGGCTTGCATGTTTGTGTTCAAGGAATTTATTGTAAGTTTATGGGAGGTTGCTAGAATTTTTATTGTGTGAGAAACTTTTGTTGGTATACCTATTGTTGTTGTGCCAACAATGCTTCTTCTTGTTGTTATTGTTGTTGTTGTTGTTGTTGTTGTTGTTGTTGTTGGGCCAATAGGGCTTGTTGTTGGGCCTATTGTTGTACTACTTGTTGTTGTTTTGCTTTCAATGCTTGTTGTTGTGCATGTTGTTGTAAGGCTTGTTGATAGGCTTATTGCTATAACAAGGCTTTCGCTTTTTGTGCTTGGTATTGAGCTTGCGATTGGGCTTGAGCTTGAGCTTGGGCTTGGGCTTGTGCCTGGGCTTATGCTTGTTGTTCCTGTTGTGCGGCTTGTTTTTGTTGTAGCAAAACTTGCACTTGCGCTTATGCTTGTGCTTGTGCTTATGCTTGTGCTTGTGCTTGTGCTTGAGCTTGTGCTTGAGCTTGTTGTGCTTGAAATTGTTTCAAGGCATTTTGATAAGTTTGTTGTGTTGATTGTAATGTGATACTGTATTGATTTGCTGCATTTGGATTCGGTGGTGAAGGTAGGGGATTTTGTGGGATGATATGAGATGGTGTGATAAGAGGTAGTTGGGGTGGTTGTTGATCTTTTTGTTGAGTGATGATAAGTGGTTGTGTGGTAGATGGTATGGTCGATATGCTTAGTCCTTGGGAGACTATGTTTTGGTATGTTTTAGGTGTTGTAGAAGATGTGAAGATTGGTTGAGAGATTTGGATTGGTGCCACTTGGTGTTGCAATATTAGTGGCACATTCAGAGGATTTGGTATGATAGATGTATTGATTTTATTTATGCTTGGGGGATTGATTTTGTTTGATTGGTTTTGAATTGATGTGTTGGATGAAGGGATATGCCCTATACCTTGAATGGGTGTGGATGATGATGTCAAGATAGGGAGTGGTGGGAATATTTGAGATGTGTTCCCTTGTGGAAGTGAGGATGAAGCATTGAAAGTACCCACTTGTCCAAATAAATCCACTTGTCCTTGTGATACAATGGGGAGAGAGCTTTGTGTATCAAGAGGTTATGTCAGTGTTGCAGAAAAGGTTGAGGGGTTGTTTGTATCATGGAAAATGAGTAGCACATATGGATGTTTAGGGTCTTGTGGGATGATGTTAGGCATACCCAATACTATATTGGCTTCCAAATTTTGGTTGTTGACAAGTGGATGCCCTTGAAGGGCTTGGAGTAGTGAACTTCCCTTGGTGATCATTGGTTGACTTGGAGCATGTGATGACGATGGTTGAATGATGGGTTGGATGATGCTTGGGAATGAAGGTGTGAATGATTTTTGTGGCATGTTCCCAAAAGGTTGTTCAACAATAGTGCTCACATAAAAATTGGAATGGATTTTAGCCCCTTCTTTTGACAATACCAACATGTATTATGTGGGATTTAGCTTCATGACTGTGTTGAGTAGTTTGTGAGTTTTTAGGATTTTGAACTATTTCTATTATTTCGTCTTGGGACATCCCTTGGAAGTTGTTGGTGACATACTCCACTTGGCAACCTCCCTCTTGAGGATCTTGTGGCAATTGAGGGGGATTAAGTGGAGGGTTGATAGATTCCCAGGGTTGAACTCTGATGTTGCTTGACTTAAATCACTTGAGGTTGATGTTTCTTTGTTTTTCTCCATGATATTCTTGTGTTGTGATCTTGTTTGGACAATAAAATTGGGATCAACTTTTAGGAATACAAGAGGTAAACCTCTAACTCCTTGGGTTGATCTAAACTTTAGGTAAAAAAATAACATCTAGGATGTTTAAGGATCAAATGATGATGATGTGAATGATAAGGGGTGAATGATATGGATGTTTGAACTTTTGAGAGCTTTGGAGGAATAATAGACCTTAGTATTTTGGATTTTGATTGATTTGATTTGGATAATGGACTTATAGATCCCAAGATGTTAGATGTGATCTTGGGATTAACTTGTCCAAAAGGGGTGCTAATTTGCCTAAATGTGTGAGAAAGGATTCATTCTCACACACCTATCCAAACAAGATGATTTTGATTTTGATTTAAGGATTTTCCAAAGTTCTAAAAGTTGTTTGTGAGATGGGTTTGATAAAATGTTGTGACAAATGGAAGTTTTGATTTGATCCTAGATGAACCTAGAAATACTTTGTTTACAAGACCATGGTGTTGAAGAACATGCTATACCTCTAAAGTGCTTTCAAAAATCATAGGGTTCAAATTGAGCATACATATCTGGATTTTTGAGTGAAATGAGTCTATAAAACCTTGTGACCTTCTTGCTTATCTTGCGATATTGTCTTAGGTTGCACTTTCTAATGTATCTTCTTATATCATTTTCAGTATGACTTCTAAAATTGAAGTTATGGCATAAAGACTTTTGTTTTGGAATCTTGACTTTGTGGGAAATCATGAGAACAAACACGTGTGGGGTTCAATTGTCTTTTGTCTTGATTAAATGGATTCTTTTTTACCACATCAACACATCTTGTTTAAATTCCAAACTAAATATCTATGTCTTAACTCCTTTTCATCCAACAAGGTCCATTATGTGAAAATCAGTTTCCCTAGGTTGACTTCGGAGAGAGAAAATTGAGATATGAGCCTAAACATTTAGAAGCCTCTAAGGATAAAATCCCTAGGGACAAGTAGTAATAATTGGACCCTTCAAGGATATTTTCTTTTTCCAAAGGGTTTGAAATTTTGATGACTTGTTAAATGTTTGTTTCCAATGTTTGAGATCCAAGCAATGTGTTCAACTGACTCACAAATTGTACAATCCTAGGCTTCAAAGATACTACTTATTAATTCCCCACTCAAATTTCTCCAAACACTAAGACAAAGTGAAAAGTTAGAGATTTGGCAACACTAGCTCCCCTCCACGGCACACATTTCTCGGGACCACCAAATCTCAAAATCTTGAAGATTCGGAGATCCTAAGGATTTTCTATTTCTACTTTGAATAATACAAATGTGAGGAGGCTTCGAAACAACCGTTCCTACACCAACAAGCATGAAGGTTTTTGGTAACTAAACAAATGGTTCGTAATAAGGGCTTTCGTTCAAGGTGGCCATACACACGACAAGATGAGCTCAAGACTATGGTCATTCAAGAGGCCTCCCAGTCCTTTCCCTAAGAAAGGATTTTGACATATCACATAAATATTGTGTGTGACACTTGTCGGTATGACAAATCGGCACCTGTTGCGTATGAATTTCGTCACACACATTATTTGTATAGTGGCTTGAAAGAGTTTGGCTTTAGCTTGTTTCTACTTGGGTCGTTCCCTCCTTTCAAAGTGAGGAGGCAGGCCCTCTAAAGATAGACAAAAGCAAGGAAGTACATTTGTAGTTCGACTGCCCAGATCACGTAAAGCGCAAGGAGGGAACACACACAATGCATTTTCCTTACACTCGCTTGGGGTTCATTTTTAGATCCAAATTGAAATATGTGGGTGATTTAGACAACCAATGTCAATGGAATGCTTTTGATTCTCAAGATCGTTGAGTGGAGCAAGAGAAGTGCATACGCATTTCAAGTGACAAGAATTACAAAAAACAAAAAACAAAGAAGGCACAAGTTTTTTTAACCCCAAAAGTAAAGGTGAGTTTTTTTTAAGCACCAAAAGCTAAGTGTGAGTTTGTCTTGTTCAATTTTAACCCACAAAGCAATATCTAGTAAGTTCCTAATGTTCAATTTTAGTCCAACTTTGACAAAGCTTGAGTTGATTGTTAATTTTAAGCCCAAAGTAATGCTAGTTGGTCCTAAAATATCAAATGAAAAGTGGAATTGGAAAGCCTAAGCTATTACAATGAGCATTAAAAAATGCTTTTAGTTTTCCAAGTCAATCTTCTTCCTCTTCCTGCAAAGGCGACGTTGGGCAATAAAGGTGACACTTTGTAAACTGACAAGGGCAGCGCTGAATTCAAAGGTGATGCTTTAGTGAGATGCAAAGGTGGCACTCTGCAACAGAAAGAGAGCACAAATGTGACACTTTTGGGACAAAGGCGACGTAGAAGCAAAAGTGGTGATCTATCAGAAATCAGAAAGAGACTAAAAAAGTTGAGAAGACAATAGCGATGTGACAGAAAATTGAGACAATGACGCAACGCGACAAAGGTGATGTTCTACGAGAAACAAAGATGGTGTTGAAAGCGAAAGTGGTGCTGAATGAAGCAAAAGAGGTACCGCCCTCTTGTAGCTGCAAAAACATCAATTTTCAAGCCAAACTGTCAAAATAAAAAGGTAACCCTCCTTCTAGCACCAAAATGTGAACACCAAATATATAATTTGCTAACACAAGACAAAAAAATAATAGTTAATCATGTTAGAAACACAAATCTATTATTCCCTATGAGATTCTTAGCTAAATGAAGATAAAAACATGAAAATGAGAGCATAAACAAACCAAAGATAACATGTAATCAACTTAAAACATCTAAACCTTCATCTCATAGGGGGATTAGTGCTCCTTTGATGTGGAAAGAAGCCCTTTCCCAATCCCTTTGATAAGCTTCAATGATGTAGTTGATTCCAAGTACCTAAGATGATGAAACAAGCTCCAAATGTGATGAAAATGGTGAATGCTATGAGTGAAAATGCCTATAGTAAGAATGCTTCAAGTTGTGGATCCATATTGTGTAGAGGAAGCCTCTACTTATAGTACTAAAGAGTTGAAGAATAAGAGAAATTGGTGAATGTGGGATAAAAGGAGAGCCAATAGGAATGTGACACTTGTCACAATTCTATTAAGTGAGGGTGGAGCATATTTTGGGGAATGTGTAGAGTAAAGGAGATGTAAGAGGAATAAATGAGAATGGTTGAGGATTTGAAAGGTTGTAAGAAGAAGTAAATGAATGTGGTTAAGGATTTGAAAGGATGTAAGAAGAATAAATGAGGATGTAAGGTATTTATGGGGGTGTAAGATGCTTTTGGAGGGAAATTGAATGAGGAGGTGGTTGAGAGGAATATTATCCAATTGTGAGGATAAATAGGGTATTTAGATAATTAAAAGATGAATTTCATGTGCAACTTGGTTAGTTGACAATAGTTGATTTAACTCTTGAGGAGTTAAAAGCTAGAGGATTTGTTAATGATGATTAGAGAGTGATTTAGAGTAATTAATTTAGAATTAATTAACTTGGATGGGTTAGGGGATTATGACATTTGATTTGTTATTTAATCAAATGAGAGGACATTAGAGGGGATTTAATTAAATATGATGAACATTAGTCAGAATCTAATAATTATTTGATTAATAGTAGAAATTGATGAATTTAACTAAATAACATGTTGATTATTTAATTAATTGGTTAGTCTGAAGTGATTTAGGAGGAAATGGTGTTAATTTATTAGAATTAGATGCATAATATCAATTAGGTTTATTTAAATTTCTACAAGTATAAGTGATTTCTTCTAATTATAAATTTAATTCCTTAAGTGTAAACATAAGTCCAATTAGGGAGTTGGGTATAAATATCACATAATAGGGGATGGTATTAAGGTGAACATGAAAATTTGTGGCAATGTTAGGATTGCACGTAGGATGGTATGGGAAGATATAAATATGAGGGTAAATGTAATATCGACCCAATTAAAATTTGAATTTTAATATCTCTATGATTTTTTAAAAGGGAATGATCGGCTAGGGTCAACAAAATTAATTTAACCAACCATACTCTCTATTTCTCCCAAGTTTATTTTTTTAAATACTAAACATTAACATTTAATAGACAAAATGCTAACCTCATAACTACTCATTGTGATGTGACATAACTTGTCTGTTTAAACTTGATAACTTCTAAGTGGAAAAACTAACATTCATTATATTAAAGTCTTATATAAAATTTAAAAATATGTTAAATTAGAATTATTCTATCTTTAAAATAATAAAAAATCAACGTGGAAATTTTTTATTCTTCTTTTCCTAAATAAAATGAATTGGAATTTTTATTTTGAATATCTAATGAAATAAAATTTGACATTTTAAAATTTAAATTTAATAGCCTACATATACTAACGATAGTATTTAAATTACTAACATGGGTTGTTGGATTTGTAGGTGTTTTTGTTTAGGGGTTTCATGGTGTTCTTCATCATTAAGATGTTTGTCTCTCTTGGCTTAGTGGTGTCTTCCTTGAGTGGTTGGTTTGTTGAGGTATGGTTGTTGCAAGCAATGTTTTTGTTTACCTAAGTGTTTCAAGTCCCGGTTAAAACCTGGTTGTAAAGGGATCACGGTCCCTTGTTTTCTTTTCTGATATAGCTTGTGCAATCTTGTTATTTCAGTTGCTACTATTGTTGGGTTGTTGTTGGTTTGTGTTTTATCTTGTATGCAGCATGCTTTGCTTTGACAGGGTTACGAGTCCCTTCAAAACCATTCTGTAATGGGTTTTAGGTCCCATCAAAACCTATTTTACCCCTAATAAAAAACATCACAATTTTAAATTTTAAATTGAAATAAATGAATTCAAGTTATAAGCCTTTATTATTATTATTATTATTTGTTAATTAGCATAGGTAACCAAAAATTCTCTATCTGATAGCCACATTTTTAACCCTCATGGTCTTAAAACTCCCAATTTATAGAGTGAAATAGTTTATTGTTTGCATAATTTTATTAATATTATTGAATATAATTTAAATAATTTTAATGTCTAACTTTACTTTCTAACTTTAAATTAAGAAAGAGGGTAACCAAATCACTTAATATTTTCTTTCTTTTAATTTATAATTCAACCCGATTAAACCTAAGTGCACCCCCTTAGCTAGGTATTGACTATACTTAAATTTAATTTTTCAAGGTGTCATGTTGAACCTTAGTTCAAAGCGCCACAACCTAACACATGTATCACTCCTTATCGTTACACTATTTCAATATGCTCCATAGAACTAAACCCATGTGTCAATTTTCAAAACCAGTATATTTATTTTGATCATTTTGTGATGCACTAAAAAGTTAACTAAAGAACATACAAATTTATAATTATCCCTGAAAAAAGAAGGAAAATATGGAAGAAAAATGCATATACATAATTGTTTAGAGGCATATAGAGGGAACCATGTATAATGGAACCCTAACCTCATTTTCCTTTTTCTTTTCTAATATGCCATAACTTGGGAGTTAATGGGTTATGAAATAAAGGTGGGGGAAGACATAATGGAGTAGAGGCTTAAGGTCTTCAAGTCTAGAAGGGAGAAGGAATGATCAATAGAATATGATGAGTGATGAAATTAAGGGAATTTAGCATAGAGGAAGTATAATATGTTGTGAGGTGATTCATGTAGGGGAGGGTTGAGTTAAATAATCAATGGTAAGGTGCTCAAGGTTATAAATAGGTTGATAAGGGGTATGGTGAGTGATATGGATTTATCAAAGGGGAATTTGATGTATTAGTGGATGATGAAAGGAATATATTTGATTGTTTCCAACCAAGGATGGCCTCAAAGGAGATGAAAATGATCATTGGAGGGGATTATTTCAAGAACATAGCCTATAGTAATGTAAACCTAATAGTGGAAAACAAGGTAATACACCTAATAGTTTTAATGTGGACACAATTGGCACATTTCAATGTATTGTCAAGGTAGGCTAGGTTCTTTGATCTAACGTGGAACTAACAAGGTACTTGAAAGTATGTAACTGTATTAAATATACAAATAGGGTCCACAAAGACATTATTGACATGTCTAAAGAAAACAATAATCTAAATATACACAAGAAATTTTTGTCTATTGTGAAGAATATCTTGAGGGTAGAATGTAATGGAAATATTAGGGTGATAAATAAGGGGGATATTAATGGAAAGAGGATGGAGGCATCTATATAGAATGGAGGGGGAGTTAGGAGGAGGGGAATGAGATGGTATACCATTAATGGAACTTTATATATCTAAGAAAAAATAGACAAATTTGGGAGAGGGATATATTGGGGATGTTTTTAAGGTGATAAAAGAGGTGGAATGGGTCTAGGTGAGGAGGATACTGCCACATCAACATAGTTTGCAATTAAGTGTTGAGGAAAGGGGTTGGTGAAATTTTTCAAGCTGGAAATAAAGGGTTGACATTAACTTATTTATTTGATGAAATTAACCCATTATACCTAGATTATCTTATTATAGATAATATCATAGATTAAGTGTCATAGGAACATAAACCTTTTCATGTCAATTTTGTTGACATGGTGGTATTAGTAAAAGGATTTGGGATCATAAAATTATTGTAAGTAGAGTTTAGGATTGAATGGTTAAATATAAGGGAGGTTGATAAGGTTATGGGTGAGAAATTGATGAAGGGTGAAATATAAGGGATAGGATAGCTTTATCTATCAGTGGTTACCCCATGAATGAAGGGAGAAGGCTATGATAGATGAGGAAGATGAAGGAAGGTTTGGGTAAACTTGTTTAATAGTTGGCTTAAGGATTGGGTTAGAATCAAATAAGGTATTAGTGTCTATTGGTGATTTTTCCAGCAGAACCAAGCAATTCTCTAAAAATTAGCCAACTCTTATAGTGAAGAACTGCAACGTTGGTGGCCAACACAACAAGTATAGGATTTTGTGATCCTTACTCCTTCACTTTAGGCTCTGTGAAACCTAGGAGGGTGATCCCAATTGTGTTTTTGTGAAGTATATTTGATTAGTAACACATTTATACACAGATTAATTCCTATTTACTACAAATAAAACCCATCTCACTGAAGATTTGGCAAATCTTTAAATGAATGACTATCTACTTGCTAGAAATCGGGGATACTCCTAACCCACACTATCCTTGAAAAGATTTTAAATGAATATTGTTCTTATTTCAAGTCTATGGCCAGGTGTGCTATTTGCTCATTTCTATGCAAGATTTTTTTTTACAAATTGACTAGTGTTTCATCAATTGGAGCAACAAAGTCTAATATGTAAGAATCAGTAATATATAAACTACTCAATTTAAAGATAAGCGGACTATTTTCATACTACTTTGCATATATGAAAACTCACAATGCCTGAAACACTCACTTCTTATAAATATTGAGCAATTCCTTATGAAGTTTATAACCCTATTCAAGCATTTTAATCAACTCCTTGAGTTAAAGTTGAAAATAGAATAATACATTCAAATGGAACATATGAAGATAAATGATAACACCATTAGTATTTTTCATTCATAACTTGTAAGAAATATTCATAGGAGAGTATTTGTTTCCAGACTAAGATTTTTTTCGATATCAGTAGTTTCTATACAAGGGTATGTGTAGGATCATCATGGAAAAAATAGGCCCTTGAGTGGCAAAAAATTCAGAAAAATCAGAGTTAGGCAACTTGACGTAAAAAATTGAATAAGTTATCTATATTATTTCAAAAAAATGTAAGAATAGAATCTGCAGCAAATTGAATGTAGTTTCTACACTACTAGGTTTATTTATAAAACAAGAAAATTTATTTGGTGAAAATTTGAAATTTCAATGCAGTAGTACTTAAATTTTAGGGAAAAAATAAGTAGGTGTATGTCTAACCACCCTAACCACAATAAAATGATAATATTTTTTTATAATATTTTAGATATAAGTAGAGGACTTGTCGGATGTGATGCATATTTTTTTTTTTAAGTGAATAATTAATTATGATTTTTTTATTACAACTTTTAAAAATATAAAACTCATATGTCTAACCACCTTAACTTGGTCAAAACTTCATGAAATTCAATTTTATTTTTTTTAATCCTATAGTATGTGAAGCATAGAATGTGACGCATGTTTTGGATTCAAAAATGTGATACCATTTGAAAGCTATAGATGTTTTCAATCGACCTATCAATCAGGACTTTAGTCATAATTCAAATGGAAAATGAATAATAATTATTTATTAAATTCAAAGTAAAGCATAATTTATATTGGTGGATAGCCGAGAATCTCCTTTAAAAACCCTTTTTGTTTCATCAATTTTGGGTAAAAAAAATTTGTCAACCACATATCCATCATATCGCCACTTTTTGGCCCATCATGATCTTGCACATACCCAAAACTCATCTAAGAATATTACATATAGGATTTCATAATCAGGACACACCACTGATCTATTTATCAATATTCTATTCAAAGTTCCTTTCCTGAACTTAGCTTTCACCTAAAACCTTCTTTAAGACTTAGAAATTTGACCCCTGTAATAAGCCCTGAAATCCCTTTTATAGAACAAGGGAGCAACAAGCATCAGGTTTAATTACAATTACATTTCATTTCATTTACGCCAGAATTTGAGACAACCTCAATCAGTTACATGCCATCATTAAGGAAAATGGAAGAGTAAAAGACCACATTCCATATTCCTTGCACGAGGACATGCCAGCTCCTCAAGAGGCAGAGTTTGTTATAGTAGCATTGAATCCTCGTCCTTGTTGACCAAAGAAGATTCTCCATTAGCAGCTCCAGCACAAACTTGTATATCATCTAGAACAGTTTTGATACACACTGCCAAGGTCATTTAGTTTGGCACCTCTCTAATTCACTAGCCTGAAAATTTTCCACATCAACATTGTATAGGACAATCCTGGAAAAAGGGGCCCATGGTTTCATCAAAAAAAAAATAGGAAAAAATCATCACTCTAAGTCCTTAGCCTCAGAGGATACTTGCCTGCGTTTTCTCATGGTGGGACAGGAGTAACCATCACCACCTCCTTGTCAGAATCCTTAGATGGTACCAGGGGGAGAGGATAATAATCACCCTCTAGATCAATGTCACCCTCATTGTCTGAAGGGCTATCAGAAACCTCACTAGGAGAATTATGTCCTCCCAGATAGGCCTTACGATACTTACACTTTTTCATTGTCTTCTTCTCATACTCAACCAGCCTTTTCCCTCTGAATTTGAGCAATTCTTCTAAAACGATTCGGCCATGTAGATAGTAATTACTCTTGACACCATACTTCTTGAATTTCCTATGTCCCCTTCTACTCTTTTGTGTATCAGGAGCTCCTCATGTCTCAATTTGATCTACAAGAGCATTTTCCTCATACTCAAGCAAACTCAACCTCTTAGACTCTCGAACCACCATCATAGACCTACTCATCCAGGACAAGATCATTCACCTCTTAACTCAAGAATAATTAATACTCGCACACTTTTACGCCTCACATTCTCTGCAAACTGAAATATGATGAAAGTGGACAACAAGTAATCTTCATTAAATAAACAACTTGGAGCATGCAGAATTAATGATTCAAGAACTCCTCATGCGAGCGAGTTGATAACTTTATAGCTTGGCTTTGAATCTAGGCCATTGATTTGAAAGCATTTAAAACTTCATCCATGGTGATTTGAGCATCATTTTTTTTCCTTTAACAACTTGCTCCTAGAAAACGGCGATGCCAGCTCAAGAGTTGCCATGCCTTCTCTCAATCTTGATTAATCATATACGATCTGTCAATTAACATGTATCGCCAACCTAATATGTGCTCCTTCATTAATATCGGCGAAGTACATGAGACCGATGTTTTTTAGAGAGAATACTTCTTTATATACTTCATTGCTCATCGTTGATCTTCCCCAAATCTTAGGGTGCAATCAGCAATGAAAGTATTGTCGTGATGAAGTTTAGTCCATTGGATCATCCTGCTTTAAAACTACATCAATAGTTCTCAATTCATCTCGCTACTTTCTTTCTTGCTTTACACATTGTCCTTGGGATTCTACCACGTTACCCATTCCAGCAATAGCCATTGCCCATCATGGATGCATCTCATCCTTCATTGGCCTCATCAATGATGTAGACATCCCCGCAATAAAATCTCAGTTGTCGGATCTATGACCCTTCCTTGATCACGTTCATCCTTCTATCGCTCATCGTTGATCTAAACTTTGCACCTTGGCTCCTATCAACGATAGATGTAGTGAAGAAATTAGATTTAGACATGTATACCTGCATGAGAATCAATGGTACAAAAGAAATCGCACATAATATCTTATCATATTAGTGAAAGAAACCTTTCATAAAATATCATCGCTCATCGCGGTTTTGAAACTTAGGCTCACGAATGAATCCATGATGAGCGATAAAATATAGAAACATCAGACCATTGCTCATCACTAATTCTCCTCATATAGTTTGCAAGCAATTAGCGATGAGAAGGTTTACATTATGACAATGTGTATCACATATCGCTAATATAGAACTTAGCACTTAAAAAAAATCCGTGATACGCGATGCAAGGGAATTCCATCGTATCGCTCATCGCTAATCTTAAATTTGTCATTTTATGACCATCCGCGATGAGCGATAAGAACATAAGGCCAGAGGACATCACTTATCACTATTACAATGTTGAAGGCTCAAAAGCCATTAGCGATAAACGATTCCTTTATAATACACAGAACACCGCTCATCGCTTATTCAAATTAAGAGCTCTGGTAGCTATTAGTGATAAGCAATGTCAAATAAATATCGTTCATCACTCATCGCCAATTAGAACATACACTTAAAAGTAATCAGCAATGGGCGATAAAGATATGATGGTCGTCGGGACTTAAGTGAAAACTTTAAGCACGTGCACTTAAGTTGTTCTAATGAAGGGGACCCTCTAGGATGGTGTGAGAGAAGGGGCTCAGATATTTCTAAGTCATAGAATACAAAGGATGTAAAGGCCAAAAGGCCTTCTACTTAACCTTATAAAAAATATGACCCGGACTTAGGCTTGAGGGACCGGTTACCAGATGACAATGAATGACATAAAACATTTTAAAGTGACCAGCAATAGGCAATAAGGATTCAATGACCAAATAGAATGTTATAAGCATTTATAACGAATAAAACCCTAAACCCTCAAATATCAGCCCTGCATCCAAATGTGACAAGGGTTTGAGATGGAACAAAAAAAAATTGAGGGTTCCATCAGTGTCCTTATTTGTAAGAGTATTGTTTTGCTTGATAAAAATATGGAGTTGATGAAGAAGTAGGGAGCATTAGAGGTGGAGCAAATGGATTCAAAATTCCCACCATATATTAAAAATAACATAAGGTAGTATAGTGTGTAGAAAAGGGGGTATTTATGTAAGAGAATTTAATGATGAAGCTTCGTGAAAAGATTCCCAATAAATACCCTTTATACATTAGTTAGGAATAATATAAGAGACTTGAGAGATAATGTATTGGTATGAAAGATTAAATTTTTCACCTTTTGATTTGGGTTTTATCTACAATATACAAGGATGACAAAAGTAACTTGTAGGCCTATGTTCATTTTAACTTGTATTCCATGAAAATACAAGAATTCTAGAGAAATGAATATATAGAATGGACAAATAAAGAGTAGAACGATTCTAAAGCCATTTTCCTAAGGTAATGTGAATAACTAAGTAGAAATTTGTCATCACTTTGATGATCAATACATGTGGATATGAATGGCGAAACATGGGTCAAAATTGCCTATCCCATTATACATTTCAAAGTTTGGCATAATGAATTATGGTGGGATTGGATGAATATGATGGCTAAAGAAAGAGGAGTGTGGAGGAGGTCTATGGTTTTATCCTCTAGCATAGAAGATAATAGGAGAGTGGCTCATTTTTATTGTGTTGATCCCATGCCTTGAATTAGTTGGCAAAGGACAAGGTCAATAGTTGAGGTTGGGAAATTAAGGGTGGGAGATGTTTACTTCATCAAAATACAATGAGTGTGGAAATGGTTGTAGTGGTAAGTGATAAATAGGTGAGATAAGCGAAGGGTAAGGGTTAAGAGGGTGGAACATAGGAGTAAGAGGTAAAGTAGTTGGCCAAAGGGATGATATCGAAGCTTGGAGGAATAGAAGGAGAGAGAAAAATGGTAGGGATGTTAGTAGGATGTGAAGGAATAGGCATAGAAATTTGGGTGAAAGAATCTCGAGTGGTAGAAAAGGAAAAAGAGGTAGTTGGGAAGGAGGGATGAAGGAAGGGAAACTAGGTTGTGGAGAGGAATGAGAATGGACAATGTGTCATATACCTTGTAATATTTATAGCCCCTTAGGATGGGTGATGAGGAGGTTTCTTAAGGAGTCTACAAGGGAAGAGGCTAAGGAATAGGTGGTATCATTAGGTATCATTAGATAAAATATAGGAGGTTTGAATATTTACATGTAAATTAGGGTTACAATTAGGGTGTGAAGATTTATAAGTAAATTAGGGTTTGAAAATTTATATAAAATTAAGGTTTCAATTAGGGTTTGAAGATTTATATGAAATAGGGTTTCAATTAGGGTTTTAACATTATATGTAAATTAGGGTTTCAAATTACATGTAAAATTAGGGTTTCATAATACAATTTAAATTAGGAAATGAAAAAATAACATGCCAAAAATTGGGACATACCTATTAAAAATTGTAGAAAACAATTACAAATGACTAATTGGGCACTATGTAGACCTTTGCTTGAAGCCAACTATGAAAATGGGGGGGGGAGGTTCTTCGCCTTTAAATCACATGTCTGCCATTGTTGGAAATATGGGTCGAGAAAATGAAAATGAATTGAAAATGACTATTTTTAGTTCATAAACCTTTAAAAAATAATAATAATACCTTTGAGTGAAGGTCACCTTTGCTCGAAGGTATTATTTTATTGTTTTTTGATATACTAAGACCTTTGAATGAAGAGGACCTTTGCTTGAAGGTGTCTACACCAAGATCTCTAAACGAAGGTAGTTGAAAAAAAATCCCCCCGCTTTCAAAAAATTGCTATCCCAAGTTTGGAAGCAAGTATTGTGGGATGACCCCTATAATATTAAGGATCTTCATGTTCTTTAGTGTGTTTTGTTACTATAGAAGACGATAAGTAAGACATTAGATTATACAAGAACGAGAGTTGCAATGTGGGTTGCATATGTCATGAGAAAAAATATACCAATGGTTGGAGTTAGTTGGATGTGAGCGATTAGATGTGGTCATTGTTCTAGCTAGTTTGGAGTATGTGGTGCATACTCAATCTTATTATAAAGGAGACTAGACTTCTAGGTTGTGTTCTAGTAATGATTTGAGGCTAGATACATCAATGTGTGTGTGGCATTTAGTTTGTCATCTTGGCTTGGAGTTCTTATGTGCCTAGGCATGATAAAGTTCAATTAGGGCAGCATGGTGATAACTTGGTAGTTCACAAATTTGATGGAGTTTCCCTTTTGAGTTTGCAAGGTTTTTGACAAGTGGGTGAATGTTAAGAAAAGATGCTTCAACCTTGTATTCCTTTAAATTATATTTATTTATTATTTCCCCTAACATGGAAATTGAGGCATCCCACTTTAAAGTGGCACTATGCCATGTGTTAGCATCTTTTGGTATGCATTAGAAGTTGTAAAAGCATCTAATGTCATTATGACATTATAAGATGTGGGGGTTACTTATGACATATTATGACATGTAATAGTATGATTATAGGAAGTTATAAAGTGGAACAAGAATCTTGACCCACTTATGACGCATGTTATGTCCTAAAGCCTCTTTCTAAGGAAGTAAATGGCAGATAACGAGTCAAAATTAGGTGTGGGCTGTGAGAAGTCTTACTGCAATATTTTTGGACCCATGTTAATGCCTTTTGGTGATATTTTGGGCCTCCATGAATCTATATATGTGGGGCTTGAGATGGAGGCATTGAAGAATTTTCTTTCCAAAGTTATGTTGTTGAATTTCCTCCAAAGGAGCAAGATGTAGATCTCTATGTTAAGGCTCTAAGCTTGCAAATGTATCGTGACATGTTTTTGTAAATTAACACATTGGTTTGGTGTTTTAGAGTGGGGTTTTTTTATCTAAAAAAGTTTTCCCATGTATATTAGTGTTTATTCTCTTTTGTATGTTTTTCTTCTATTCTTCTTTCTTGTTCTTAGATTTGTTAATTTGCATGTCATTATGATGTTGAAGTTTACTTAGATCTAAAATCTTTGTTACTTTCCTCAAAAGGTTAATGTGAAAAATTAATTTTTCCTAAATCCGCTCTATCGGCATAGCTATGTGCAATTGTATCAAACAATTTTGTTAAGAAAACATATGGTACTAGAGGTGCATACTAGTTTCACTTTTTCTAACAAAGATCCCTAGTAGTTGAACAAAAAAATATCATTTATTTTTAGATCACAATCTTACTTAAAATATAATTTATATGCAACGTAAATAATCTCAATATCTTTTGGTAGCCATAATCTTGTTATATTTAACCTGTATATCCAACATAAATGACCTCGTGTTTGAACACTATTATTTATTGTTAGAAAAGCACCATATTTTTATTTAAAATACAACTTACATTCAACTTTAAATGATCATAAACTTTTTAGAATCTTTTTTTCCATGGTAAAATACAAGGTATTTATTGTATTTACCTTTCTCATTTCTCATAGAACAAACATATAATATGAAGTACTCAAATGCATGCACATTACCACCCTAGTAATTGTGCACATAAGAACATTATTTGTCCACATATGCGTAATACTTGTTCACATAATCACTTTATTTTATAAATGGCACTTGTATAAAATGGTTATAACTATTTTATATAAGAATAAAAATATTTTTATTACAATTGTTATTGAATGTGTTTATGCTTTTTTAATATCATTCTTAAATTCTCATGTGTTCATGTAAGAGTCCATCTTAACAAGTATCATTTACTGTTTTAGATGTGAAACAATTATTAACAATATACAACATAAATATATTATAAAACTAAATCCCATAACCCAAATGCTACAACAATAAGACCCACCCAACTATTGGCCCCTCTCCCATGGTGGAATGTGAATGTGAAACATGAAATAATCTTACAAAAAGACATCCATTGATGTGGAAATAGTACCACCATTTCAGTGACAGCTTAATGGAATGTGAAGCGTGAAACGTGACATCAGACGTGATTGATGAAATGCCAATTAATATAGGGATGATATCGTGCCACTTGAAGGAGAATCAAATGCTCCAGAAATTAGATATATTCAATGGTTAGAGCCTTTTAACAATATAAAAAGGAGCCTCGTGTTCAGACCGTTGGTTTGAGCTCTTCCAACGTGGGTCTTCAAGAGTATCCTTTCAACCAAAGATCAACCTCACTTTGGATTCTAATCAATTAATTCAAAACGACCTTTAGGTATCCTCTGGTGCACTCTAAGTGCTCCATTAAGTTTATGGCCTTGCACAAAACTCTAAAAGAAAAATCAAACATTCAACAAAAGAAATGCATTCCACATTATCACTGAACCAGCTTTTCATTTTTCTTACTAATACAATTGTATGATGCAATTGACTTTCCAGTATGTCTAATATTAGATCGTAAAAACTTGTACAAAAGTAAAAGGACTATATTTTATTAATAATGTGTAGAATTATGCATTTTAATATTCAACCTCGTGATTATTAGATCCTTTCAATGAAAAGCGCAGATACTTACAACTTATATCGGGAACAATGGTACATTTGTAATATTATCAGTATGAAGTGAAATCAAAACCATATCCATGTTCTCACTGTTTTGCAATGGTCTACAGCCATTAGCCATGACTTCTTGATAGCATTCGCAGCAAGTGGAAGTGCAAAAAACGGAGTGCTTGGACACATCTTCTCTCCGTATTTCCCTGCTCTGGCCATGTAAAAACACATCTGAATTGAAAATTTGCTTTCATACTCTTTAAACTGATTACACATTGATTTTTTCCTCCATTCCATAAACAACCATGGCACATTCTAAGACTAGTCCCTCAGAATACAGCCACCTTATACAATTTGAAATTTTGGTTTTTATGATACACCTAACAACACAACCTGCAAATCAATCCTCTGAAGCTTGGTGGTCGAAGTAGAATGTAGAATCAAGCACATTTTCCCACTTCACTACTACTGTATATATCACTGGTGGGAACTAAGGCTATCTACAATTCCTGACATCAGTAATGACTCCAAGTCAAACAAAAAATCGCATGAATAGCTGAAACATCACTGTCCTCCAAACCTCCTGGCTTTCATGTCATGAAAGAAGAGGCGGGGTCCATTTTGCTAACTCTCTGGAAAATATGTATCTGAAGTTAAAATTATAAGGCAACCATTCAATGCTCTTATGAGGCTTGCTTGGAGAACACCTTCTGACATCAGCGCGTTGAGTTTCTGGTAAACACCGACACACCATATCCAAAAGGCTGGATAAACTTAGAGATGAATCATGAGCAAAACCCTCTAAAAGTTTTGGCAGCATAACTTTGCCTGACTTGCTAACACCAACACTTGCATGAATGTACTCTTCTTTTGCAGCTTCAAGTTCTTGGTAGATGTTCTTTGCTGTGTAAACACGTACCTATAGGAAACCAATAGCATGAAACATGATGTAAGTACATTGGAATAGTCTCAAACAAAAGATGTTTCGGCAACAAATGTTAAAAACTACCACCCAATGATCCAGATCTAGGTAAGGCAACACTGTAAAATATTCAATTAGATTATGCTCTACTTTTCCCTGTAAGATGAAGGTAGAAAGTTTTCGTAATGCAAAAATTAAGTTGTCGCAATACTTGAAGCCTGCCAAGAGTATCTACACATTATGTCATATATAAGGAACCTATTTAACTTTAAGACTTCCATTTGCAAATTCGCTAGACTAATTGGGAATCTCTCAAGACTTGTACAAATCCCATATTTTATAGCATCCTGCTATAGAGCGAAAATAAAGTTTCACAACAGAATAATTTAAGAATTTAGTTTATTTATTTTCAGCTCTATTAAGCTGCTTACAAATTTTGCTTTTGGCATGACAACCGTGTAACTCGTTGAAAAGCATGCATTGGTCAAGCAGATGGCTGACAACAAATTCTATTTAAACTATACAAATCCAAGAAATCATGTTTTTGATATTTGGTAAGAAACTCTACTAGCCAGTTGGGGTTCCCTCAGAAGGTCTTTCCATTGCCCTGCAAAATCACTGCCATATTTGCAAGCGAGAAATATGTTTTGCACTAATCAGCAAAATGTTTTCACTCGATTTGACCATAGAAACATAATTACAAAGTGAGATGTGTGTATAACACTTCTTCAAAAACTTATTTCTTCTCTAATATCAGTAATCAACTGCCAGTTTGACCTTGCGTAGGGGTGTTCTTTAAAATGTCCCGACATTTTCAAGTAAGATATTTTCCAAGGCAAACTATATTCTTTTATTTCTGTCTTGACAGACTTAACTTCTCATCATTGCAGAAGCGCAAAATGCATAGGGTCAATTTGGCCTTTTACAGGAACACGAGTAATTCTACAAATGCACCACCTAGTCTATACAACTAAATTTACTTGAAATGATATTTTCTTGCGGAAGAGAGTTTGAAATAGTATGGACATAGAATCAAAAATTTGCTCAGTCAAAAACCCAGATTCAGATTCAGTTTTTTTTGCACATAGTAAAATAGTTTGTTCTCAACGTTGTGAATTGGCAAGTTCTCTAGACAAATATCCATTGTTCTTTTGCATCGATGTACTTTGTCAAAATATGTTGTCCTTCTAATAACATTTCCCTAAGTGTTTCCAGATTCAAACAACTGAATGCTTTCCCTAGAGCCATTTCAATATTCTTGGCTAACAAATTCTTGACAAAATGATTATTCAATCTTCATTCCAGCAATTTACCAGATTAACTAACTGGAATTCAAAACTTTCGAGTTGAAAAGACTTGCCGTGCGATATCGGGACCAATCAGAATCTCAGGGTGTGAAAAGTTTCATAAACCCAGCTGTTCCACCAGTTTTGCTTGGCATTGCATAAGGATATAAGTTTAAATAAGAATTAAGGAGGGTAACATAAAAGATCATGAAAATTTTGAGGTGTTAGCATGCAGTTAGCTTCGGCAAGTGTTGCCATCTCCTGTCATGGAAATGTGATTCTTTATTGCCTTGCTGTTTCACTGGGACAAATTGCAAGTATCAGCAAATACATTTCAAGAGCCAGTCAAAGCACCCACGTTAAGAAATATATATATCTGACATACAAAAAATGCAAGAAAATAAATACTTCTCTGAATTCAACTCACACGGAGCTTGCTTCCTTCAGAAGAGTGCTGCCTAATGCCTAACCCAAAGCCACTTCTCCACCATAGATTCAAAGATAACTATTTTTTCAAGAACATTAACCAATACTATTCATAATATGCCTAGAAAAATGCATACTACTCTCCATGTATGCCCAGTCAAGTTGCCATAGGTTTTTGGGTGGAAGTAAATGGATCTGGCAAAATTTTGAACCCTATCAGTTTGGGATGAAACTCTTTTTCCAATTCTGAACCGGACCAATTCAGAATAAGACTCTCTTAAGGCCATTCAAGAAAGGCATTCCAAAAGGGGTTCTTTAGGAAGACAGCCATTAAGCTTGAACTGGAATTGAGGCATTGAACCTTCCAATTGAGTGGATTGCCCACTGAACGTTCTCCCAGTTGCTTTTGGTAGAGGTCCCTCTCCCTATGGTCAGGTGGTTTGCTGGCACTCAACCTTCATCCTTCTACATCAAACAAGTGCATAAATGCCCTCAATCTAGTGATCAAATGCTCTATATATTATATACCATAGTCCACAAACTCAGAGATGAGTCAGACTTGGCAGGCCAAAAATTTCCAACTTGGCAACTTAAAACAATACTAAAATTTCTTTATGAAAAAAAATATTTATGCAAAAAAGAGTTACAAATTGTATCAAATGGTGTTCCTCTGCTGTTAGGCACATGCCATTCAACATAATTTGCAAATTTGTGTTAGAAAAATTTACCCACACCCTATATAGTGTGTGCCTTTGTTCTAAGCAGCCAAAAATCTGACTTTCCACTGCTGAGTGCACACGTATCTTAAACAAAGCACATTTTCATTTTGAAATGACATTTCCATGCACCGAGGTGCACATCCAATTGTGTTCTTGTAAATTTGATAAACTAAAACTCATTTTTTCCCTTGTCCTGCATGTGCTCCATCATTTACCTGTAATTTGGAGTTTGGAAATTTGTTTTTGATTCCCTAAGGCACACAACTATGCACATTTCGGCATGCTGCTGATAGTGTATACACAATTTCCACATCTGTAAAAACCACATGTAGGTTTTAAAAATTAGAAAGGATAAAAACCAAGTGTTTGCAAGTTTTATGCTCAGATTCACTGAGTATTCACAAGCACTCACACGAGTTCAGGCATAATACTCAGTGAGAACCCTCTTCTACCAAGTCACGAGTTAAACTTGCAAAAACTGATTTATGAAGAAAAACTTGCTAGTACTCATCAATTGGCAGAATACTCTGCAAGTTTGCAAACTATGGTATACATAACATGATGGTAAACACACATCTTATCATCATTTATGCATATAGTACACAACCGTATATAGTACACAACCGGCATTCCTATAGACTTTAAGTTTAAGCGTGAGTGATAGCAAACAACTCAATCAACAGAAGAGGTTGAGAAGCTTTAGGCTCTCAACCTTTAGATTGAGGAACTCATCCAACGTAGAAGGATAAGGGGTGAACAACACAATTGATATAGGAGATCAATATAATTATATAATGAACTAATTCTTGTAAGTATTTTGGGGTTTTTTGTCACCTAGTGTAAAGTGGCTCATAATAATTTTTGTGTAAAAATCACTGGTTCTTTTCATAATCATGAATTTACTCTGTTAGAAACCATCGAGTATCCAGCTACCAGCTCTCTAGTTGAAAAGGTGGGGCATTAATTATTTATTAAAAGTAGTTTTACTGACAAGAGAGGGAGAGTTGCAATGTATGAAACAGAAATTTTTATTCTATTTGCCACCTTTCTGTGAACGACTGGGTCTACCATCAATTTAACCAAGCATAATTATTTATGATCAATACACCGCAAACTTATTCTACCATCCTTTATTTTTCAAATTTACTTCTTACTTGATACGTTCAACTTCCATACCCATTGTAATAACATCCATCATAGCACAAAATTATATTGTATCTCTTTAAAACACCAGAATCAATAGTATCAGTGTAGTATGGGCTAGAAAATAAGCCATAACAATAATATCAACCACCATAAAACTCCTCCAAATAATTCTCCTCAATGTGTAAATGGTAAGATCATGCAGTACATACAAAAATACTAATAGATAAGAAACAGGAAACCGTAGCATTTGGTTATAAGGCCCAGTTGGGTTTCATGAGCATACCGCAGGATCTGAATGCCCCCCACAGCAAAGAGCAAAGCACACAAGAGGTTCTGAATGGTTGAGGGCACATGCTTGTCGCTCATCTCCTGCTCTGAACTTCATCCCAGCTGAAAGTAGTGTCTGAAGCGTCTGCAACCACTGTGCATACCAAAGAGCACCCAATTAATGACTAGAATGCTAAGAGAATTTTTGCGAAGAGGGACTATTTTCTGTTGCTAACCAAATACAGGCATACCATGTATTTTTGAAAATCTCTTAGTAATTAGTACTGCATTGTGTTGTAATTATCATTACATTGTATATGCCTCTGATTGAAAAAAATTCACAAGAATTTTTAACATTCTTAAGATTTACACTCTGTCACTGTGAAGTACCTTAAAAGGTCCACATGACACTTTATATTAGGCATAACATTTTTATATGTCGCTGGAAATCTCTTGGGTGTATATTGCACTGATGTATATAGTTATGTTCCTTGGCTTGGATGCCAAAGTCAATAGAAGCTTGTAGACCAACTTCATTTGCAATCACAAAGTAATTGTTAAAAGGAAAAAAAATCATTTAACTCCAATCATATCTTAATAGAAGCCATCAATTAAAGAAATGCTTGATAAATGTCATCGCCTTCCAACCGTGTGTCATGCAAAGTATTTTCAAGTATAACCCGTGTTGTCAAGCACTCGCATTATCCTCTAAAGCATTTTCAAATAGGCCACGAGGCCTCACTAGACCAAGAAACTGTTTAGAAGGCCAAAGAGTAAGAACAAACTCAGTAGTCAGTAGCAACACCAAAAAACTCAGTAACAAATTGCCAAAGAGTCAACTATATGATAATGCCACATGTGACTTGAACTAATTATGAAATTGCATAGTTAGTTTAAGGTCAGTTTAATAATTATTAAAAAATTCGACGCTAAATTCTGTAGAAAGGTCATACCAAAGACTAAGGAAAATCAGGTTTACTTGCAATTTGGTCCATACTCACCTACATGATCATGTTTTCTTTTCCAAAAAAGCATGTATCAGTGTCCCCTTTGACACTGATATCTAAGAGGAAAAATCCCAACTTCCTTGGTGCACTTATTAGTACCATACCTATCAGTTCAGAAGACTTGTTGAGTCCTTTCTCAATTGATTGACTCTAGAGAAGACATTTCCCAATCAATTCAACAGATAAATTTCAACCAACATGCCTTCTTTTCGAATCTAATAAATGCATCCAAAATAAGAAGACACTTCTAAGTCAAGGGATAGGCTCTCAAATACTATGACATGGCATAAAATGTACCTTACAACCAAATTACATAATGTATTTTCAGTTTTGACCTAAATAAAGTGCCATGACAGGAAACACAGATCAAAACTTAGTCCACCATTCTAAATACTAACAAGACTATTAGTAAACAAAATGGCCTCGGGATTAAGTAAAAAGATATCTTAGAAGAATATCTTTTACTTTGTACTATCTAAAAGACTAGAATGATGACTGACATGAAAGCTGAGAGGCCTAATACTTCTTTGAGGTATTTTTGATGGTTTGCTATGTAAGTCTCAACATTTCAACAAGGATAACATCGTGAAATCAAGAGGTTGTAATTTTACCCCAAAAAAATGAACTCGAGCAATTTAATGTCCCACATTGATATAGGTTAATGCTAGTAACTTGATCTACAATAATAATTGCTCTCGAGTTTACATAAGTACCATAGAAATCACAACTCCTTTGCAACATCGTAGACCAAACTTAAAAACAGTAATTTTCTTTCCTTTAAAACTTGCAATAAAATTTTCCATCAATTCTATCTATTCAACAGAAAGTATACCACATTTTCTCATCATATGCCTAATTAGATTTGCATTATCTAAACCATTATCAGCACTTAACCTGTACTACAACCTAACAATTCAATAATATTCCTCTAAAATATCCTAAAGCACCTACCTAAAATTGGACATTACATTTCATAAACTTCCATTGCTGTTGAGTAAATGTCTCAACCTTGCTTTGTATTTAATTATTAATTGGCAATTTGTAATTATCTTTTAGTTGTCATGGAAGTTGCTAAATGCAACTATGACAAACTTGTGTAAAGTGTTTTTTAGTTGTCAAATTAGAAAGAGCGTGAAAAAGGGGAAGTTAAATGTGAGCTTGGAGAAGATAAAGAAGATTTTTTAGTTTGCATGAATACGTTACTAAAAAGTGGATAAAATCACAAGTTGGAAGAGGAAGTTTTTTGTTTTTGTGATTTATGCCTAAATGGTTTTAGAAACCATTGATGATTTGTAGTTTCTCTCATGCCTATATATTTAGTGCTTGAGTTGAAAGGAAAAACAAGTTAATTTACAGGTTGTTGAAGCAATGAAGTGTTGCAGTGATTCAGAGAGAGAAGTTGTATTGATGTAACTCATTTGAAGGATTAATACAAGTCTTGGATCTCTCTGAGTGTGGAGTTTTTTCCCGCAAGGGTTTCTCCACGTAATTCTTGAGTTATGGTTTGCATTTATATTGTAATTTATTTTCATCTATGATTTATTGCTATCTGTTTATTTGGATGCATAAAATTATCTACATATTTTCACTGTAAAGTTTTATCCTAATTTTCAACAATCGCATTCTCAAGAAAAAATACCAATGACAAGAATTTCCATTTTTTAATTTTGTAAGCTATCAATAGAAGTAAAGAAGTGTATTGCTACTGAGCATGGCACAAACCCATTTCCTTCTGAGCTTAAACCACAAAAGCATATTATCAGCTGATACAACCATATTTTCACATTTTGTTTCCTATATGAAATTCTATATTAGTCTCTTTGCAATGTAAACCAGGACATAGCATGTATTATAATTCCAAATTCCCAGCTCTATGGTATATCATGTGATCAGATAAAGACGTTTAATTGCTTTCATGAAAGGTGAGAACCTATCGAGTGTGGATTGAAGGCATGCCAATTGATTTACAATGGAGTGTGAGTATTACAATATTGCATCAGGGTATGGTTGGCATAATGTAATGACAAGTTGTTCACGAAATCAATATGCCTTAAAATTCTAACAAGAAAAGAAAACAATAAGTCATTAATGCCCAAAAGTGAAAGTGTACAATACTCCAAAGGAAAAAGACTACCTAGAGGCTATAGTACATAAAAAAGAGATTAATTAAAATTTATAGTAATGAATAATATACAATGAATAAATTCATAAACCAAAAAGGTAATGAACAATTGCTGGAAAGTGGAAAGCACAAGCTATCACAAGTTGATGTAATGATTCAGGAAAAAATAAAGCATTTATTACAGATAGAAACCTCACAAATGAAGGTAGCTCACCTGTGAAGGACGATGCAAGCGGCATCCTAAGATACTCTCTATGATATGTGCATTTATTGAATGACCTCCCACTTTGTATGCAGCCTGAAAAAGCATTGAGTCAAAACACACTTAAAAAAAATTGCACGAGGCAAGAAATTCTTGACTAACCTAGGACCATAGTAAAAACACGATCTGCTTTGATAACAGAAAGGATTCAATCACCTTTAATAGTAATTGTGCTCTTTTCAAATGATTGCGAGGTATTCCATAAGCCAAATAAGCCTACAAAATATGATACAATGTTAATAAACATTAGTTCCACTAATTAAAGATCCACACAATAAACCCAAATAATATAAGCAATTCTATTATTAAAATTAAAACAAGTATCTATCTAAACACACCCGATTGGAAACATAATAGGTTGATGATTAGACATGTTCCTTGTTGGCGAAATTTTTAAAACTTGTAGTAGTTGGTCAGTTACTATGAGTGTCATGGCAACACATGCCACAAGTTTTAAGATTTCAATTTGAATTCAAGAGTTTTGTTTTGCATCAGAGTCAGTCACTCCAATAAGTGAAGTTTGGAAAAAATAAAAATTGGTTATTCTTTATAAACCACAATGATGTGTCTTTCATCATTTTATTCTGTATTGTGACTATTACTGAGAACTCAAATTGTTATTTGAATCATTCATTATTTGGCCTCTTAAATGCCCCTTTTGAGGAGGTAAGTTATAATCATCCTTGTATGGTAAAGAGTTCAATCAAATACTAGTTTTTCCACATGTTAACTTCCAACATGCTATGCTGCCTTTCTAGAAATATGGTGTCTTTATTCTTTTTGAAGTAGGCGGTGTTTTTGCAGCGTATCCAAAAGATAACTTTGAAAGTCAAGACATGTAAATTAAATAGTTATATCAATATCTCAAAAGCTTTCCAATATTCAAAGGAATATTCAGATTAATACAGTATTATTTTCACCAATTTATTGGTTGTTCTAAAAACCATATCCAGAAGCTTTCACAATAAAGCAAGGAATGCTATTCGCTTGAGCTAAATTTCCCAAGTTGATATTGGAATCTAATTCTAAAGTTATCATTTCAAAAATTGGTAAGCTACCATCTCAACTATCTAAAAGTGGCCATTTCAATATTATTATGAATGAGATTAAGTTTTCATGGTTGCTGAATTTCTGGGAAATGTGGCCTTAGATACTAACCAAAAGGGGCTTATTCAATGGAAGGATATTCACAACATCTCCTTCAATCTTCCTTTCACTCTGAATCAACATCTTCAGCATGATACCCAGGCCAAAACAAGGTTCATATGGGACAATAAGATATATGGATTATCCTCCTCATATTCTGAATTGACTTCAACAAGATACCCAAGCCACAATAACAGATAAGCATGGGACTTTGCTTATGGTTATCAATATTTCTCACAGAAGTTTTAATCTTAGCATATTTGCAAGTAGTTTAGTTTAATAGTCTTGTCTTGGATATCAATAGTTCAAGCATTTTGGCAATTCTGCAATTAGTATATATCAGCCATGGCCTGATTCAAATTGCAGACCATTATCAGTCATGGCTCTGTGTAATCCTTTTTTATTGATACAAATATACCATAGGAAAGTGTTGCTAAAAGAGATTTTTCCAAAGCTTTTACTTCACATTTCAACTTTAACCAGAAGGACCAAAATATGTGGCAGAACTAAACAATAGCATTTAAAGTGAGAATAGAAAGAATGAAAAACTCACATGCATCATTAGAGCATTGTAAATATTGATCCAAAAAGCAAGCTTCTCTTCGTGTTTAAGCCCTTTAAGATCTACCTTTTCCAGCCGCCGAACATAGGACCTACAAACAAAATCTATTAAAAATTAATGCCTAGAAAAAGCTTCACAGAAAAAAAATTTAACCTGTACCCAACATTGATGGTTTTGGTCCTAATTTAAGGCCTTGAGCATGAAATGATTTTTTAAACATTTATGTTCTTTCCATGGGTGCAAAACATAGAAATACAACGCAATTAATTTTGACCTTACTCCATTTGAAATAAATGCACTGTAGATAAAATCAATTACCAGTTAATGCCCATAAAAATGTTTATACTACGTGGCACCCATTCACAAAGATAAATATATATTTATAACAATCTATGTCAAATGTTGATGATAACAACCATCACCATATTTTAGGACCTCAAGCATGAAATGACTTATGTTGTCAAATTTATGTGTTTTCCATGGATGCTCAAATTCAAAACTATGAAATATAAAACAGTTTAAATTTATCTTTAAACAGTTAAAACAGAAATGGCAAGGATTATTGGCAGGGCTTATTGGCAGGATCTTACCCACCACAGTAACAAGAAGTAAAAGGTAAATGTGGTATTTTTAGCTCATAGCCCAGCCAGCAAGCCAGTAAAGTCACCTTGTGTGAAGGATAACTTGATTGTCGTATATTATACTTTGTGTGTGGAACGAAGTACCATCTTAAGGTTTAAATGGATATCCCTTATTTTAAAGAAGTACTCACTTGAAAGTGTGTAGCATCCTAGCTGCATAACTTAACCGATCATTGTCCACACAAATCCAAGGTACTTCTACCATTGAAGCATATGCTCCTACACTTTTTTTTGTACGCTTAACTTGGAAAGGATCAGTCAGCTTTACATCACATTGATCAACCAGCTTTACATCACATTGCCCATCATTCTTGCAACTCGGGCTCCAAGCCTCACATTGATCCCGAGGGGAAAATGTACTTGATGAAGACAAAGATGAAGTTGGAGAGCTTGAGAAACCTATATTTGGCAGAGGAGGTTCAGCAAGTTTGCAATAGATTGCAGCCATACAATGTACCAGATCTTCAGAAAGCCTATTAGGTGATTCATCAACATGGTTTGCAATACTAGTCCCCAAATGATCAGCGAGCCGGGCCACCCGACCCTCAAGTTCCTGCACATTGAAAGAAAAATGATTATTATAAGTTGGAAGGTAGTGCACTCACCACCATTCATTGAATGGTAATTTGAATAAAGCAGCATTGAAATGAAATTGTTATTTTGTGCAGTCAAAAGCCAAAAGGTATATGATATTGTTTCTTATTTCTTATTGCTTCCATATAACATAAACGACCAACTCATGCAGAACATAATTTCTTGGTTCTAAAGTTGTGTAAGCATAAAAAGTGTTAAATATGATATAGAATCTTACAGATTTTTTTAAAGAGTCACAAAATCCAAACAGATGCATTGGGAAAATAACAGAATAATAGTAAAAGATAGTATCCACCCAATCCAAAAAAATTGAGTTGGGAACAAACCTCACCTAAGGACTCTTCCCAAACTCGATAACTTTGCCACAAACCGTGCTACACTGATATTTCTTTAAACTGTCAAATTCTACTAATGAAGTAATTTTCCCAAAAAAATATTAATTTAAAGCAAGTCTATTCTTGCTGATAATTCAGCACCAAAGCAACCATGATTCCTCAAGATCTTTAGTTTGCCACTTTTGTTTTTGATGAAAGGAAACAATGGCATAGAACATAACAAACAAATAAACAATACAAAAAGATTGCCTACATAGCCACATTGAAATCCTTTTGATATATTAAAGAAAACTTGAAAGTTAATTTACGATATAGAAAGTTGTATTGTTGATACAAACCAATACCTAAAAAGTATTCCATTTTATTGCCAGGCCTGGTAAGTCCTTTACTATTTCGAGACCTTACATCATCATACCATAAAGTGGCTGAACATAAAAGCCAAAACCTGATAACATAAGCAATGCCATAATGACTTTCTTTTTTGTTTCATTATGATGCTTTGCCAATCAAAAATTTCCTGTAAATACTGCAGCACAGAGAGTCTCTCTTTTATATTGGGCAGATTTACTCTTTAATAGCTGCAAATATTTTAGCTTGCAACAGACTAAATACCATTTGCATAGGCAAGCTTATTTCTAGAATCTTCTATATATTTTGTTTTCAAGAGAAAAATATGAAAAACATGATGGGCGCAAAGCCACTGAACTATTTGGTGAAAATTTCATGAACTATCTCTTTGTGGAATTGTGTGACAGAACTAAATAACTTTAGAAATAGGAATTTACCTGTGCCAAGCATAGAGGTTGTGAGTGAGAGCTGCGTTCCAGACCAGCTTGCGGTGAATTATACAAAGGAGGGGAAAGTTTCACTACTGAACTTGTAGAAGAAAGAGATGAATGACTACGTTGAACTAGAAAATCTGAGTGAATTTGTCTACTGAACCCACCCGCCAGCTGCTGCAAGGAGCTAGTAGAACTCTGGGACAGGGATGATTGACTACGCTGAACCAGATTACTACTCTGCTTTAGCAAGCATAGGAATCCACTGGTTGGTTGCAATGGACCAGAATGACTTTTTTGAATAAAATTATCTTCTTGAGTAATTGATGTTGAAGAATTATTTGAAACATTATGGTCAAAGACTTTACGATAGAGCAAAAGAAGATGCTGTTCAAGGCGTTGCACTTCAGACTCTAGTTCAGCAATCTCCCTGATCATTTCTTCAGTTTGCTGCATTACAGGATCCACATGACAAAAGTATCAATCCTGAGGTAAAAATATTAATTGGAAGCAAAAACAAATTAATTAGTGCAGAAGAATTCGCATATCAATCAATCAGTAAGAATTTTGGTTGAACCATCTCAAATCTTTGTAAGGATGGTTAGTAATTTGAAAACTACCACTCAAGGTCCAAAGAGACCAAACAGGAAAGTCCATTTAACAAAAGGCATAAAGCAAAGTTCAAATAAAAGTCCCAAATGATTAAAATTTAAGGCTAAAAATCCACTTCCCAATAACTCAATAACCAACAGATGTATTTATTGTTGTGGTATCTTGACCAAAAAACACAGGTAATCACTGCATAAAATATGTGGAACATGGCCAAGGTTTTCTCTGTACATCGAAGTTGAAGATGATATTGACCAGAAAACCTAGAGTGCAGAGTAATAAAATACTCAGTGAATATTTTAGCTATGAATGAAATACTACTTGTATTTAATTCGGATTAAAGGCTATAATCACCTTGAAGGGAAGCTTACCAGTAACTTAGCAACCATACTCTACCAAGGCAAAGTACCACAAATAACTTACAAAAGATTATCTGAAAATACTTACAGTTTCTATAAATGCAAACTACCAACAAAAATCATGTCTTGACGAAACACAGAAAGCAAGAAAAATAGATGCAGCATAGACAGAATGTTTAGATGCAACTGCAGCAGAAGCAGCCTCTAACAAAAAGATTGAAAATCAAAATTTTCCAATGGCACTATTTAAGCAGCTATATAGAATTCCTCAACATAGTCTAATTTCATTTCTACTCATTGCAGAGAAAAGAGCAAAGAATAAACGTTAAGTGCTAAGGATATACTAGTGCAGAATCCATCAGTCCTTGACATGTCTAGTAAAATGCAAAGCATAATAACTACAAGAGTTTTTTACTAAGTGATAGTTATTATTTATACATTCTAAAGAGCATCACTATGTGCCACATAGATCACTGAAAAGACTACTGGTATCAAAAACCCTGCACAAATTGCTGTTGTGGAAGACATCATTGAATATGGAAATCGAAGCTCAGGAGTCAGGATATTTAATACAGAGTGATTAAAAATTCATATGCTAGTTATCTAAGGCATGAAAATAGAAGAGGGTCTGTCATGATATACAAACATGAACGACCAGTAACATTTTGACTGCATAAATGATTATGCAACTGATCAGTTCAATCTCTAGGGCTCTGATCTATTTTTGGATCAAAATTTATATAAGAAAATAAAAAATAAAAGCATCAAATTAAGAGGAAGAGATACAAAATTTATTCAAAATTATCAGAAGACTTATTATGTTTTGTACCAAATATCTAGGAATTCGCAACACATTGAAGAAGTAACTTAATGAATTCTAAAACTTTAGAAGCCTTAGATGCAAAACCAATTGAGTTTTGGGAGCCTTCGTGCTCAGAGATTTGGTTTCCTGACATACTCCATGCATACATATTACATCTCTAATGTTTCTCTGCCATGACAGAGACTGAATCCAGTAAACAAAGGATGGTCCTTGAAAGAATCTGAAAGTGTTGAACTACTTAATAATTTGGGGTCTCTGGTGAAGTTTGCGTATTGGTAAAGGTGTTGGAATGTTGTCCAAACTCCAAAGTATAGAGATAAGACTCAGACTCAGAATGATTGATTAACCAAGCCAACTCAGGATCAGAAAAAGACTTGGGTACTCCCATAAGGTCATTAACTTGCAAATGAGGGTTTGTTTCTTTGTTTTTAAGGTGGAAATGCTTGGACCCAGAGAATATCCATTAAAGCTAGTTTTGGGCCACTCAGAAATCAAACTCAGGAATTCTATGACTGCCTTGGTAAGTCTCATAACTCTGGTCCAGAATCCCTAAATCTTAGATACAAAAGACAACTATAATAAGCAATCAAGAAGATTGCATACCTAGGAGTTTGGGAATTCAGATTGCATTGATGTTAATGCTTACTGTGTTAAAGTTGTACAAGAACCAAAATTTTGACTCAAAGAAATGACTAATAATGAAGTCTTTGAATTTGAGAATCTGAGCATTCTCAATGTCCTGAGACACTGCACATGATTTGCATTGTGCATTGCAACCCGAAGATATCTAATTTAACTAAAAATCTCCAAATGGACCCTGACACAAAATTTTAAATGCTCAGGATATGGGGAAAATAAAAATGATAAACAGATCAACAAAAGATAATGTCATTCTGCATTCAAAAACTTCCAGAAGCCTGATAGTGTCAGCAACTCTAGAGTCTGGACGAGTTAAACCTTAAAAGCATGAGTGGGCAAAGGCTCTCTGAGTAGCCATGCTCTAAACAAATCATGAAGCACAATTTAATCAGTATTCAAAGATCTAAAATGGCAAACAACATTTGTAAAATGTCACAGCATATGATAGATTCTCCAGATACCGAGTATGCATGAATGAAGTTAAAAACAGGAGCATGTTGTGGCATTATGGCACCAGAAGTTTTCAGACCAATACTAAACAGAAAACCAGATAGAGTGACAGAGGTCATCAGATGTGAAAATATGGTCAAGATTTGGTCCCACTATGAATCTGTTACAAGAAAAGTTTTTTATGGTCAAGAGTTAACCCAATTAAAAATTGGTAACAGCATATTTTTGGGGGTCTTTTCACTGTCTTGATTGAAGTCAGACAATTCCCTTGGCCATCCTTATCATACTCATACTTTCGTGGATTAAAATAAATCGTAGACTTTCTTCTCTGTTAGAGTTTTCTCCAGAAAATATTGTACTCTATCTGCTGTAATGAATTTTGATTACATTTGCCTGTTTCTTTATCTGAAGGCTCATGACTCTGTCATTAATTTAAAAGCCAGTGAAAAAAGTGAGCAAAGGCTTATGGATGGAGAAAAGTTTACTCGAATCGATACAAAGAACTAATGACTACTGAACAATCCAGAACTCTATTTTAGTAATTTCCACTGTAACACAGATCAGTTTCTTAACCCCATCATATCTATAAACAATTTCTTAGCCTAAGACTGTTTGAAAGAATAGAAGAGTCATACACTGGCAACACATAAAAGCCAGCTATAAGACCTGTAAATTCCCAAATTTCTTATCAGTGACAGAAACACATATTGACTTAAAGCAAAATAAGATACCTTGGGAATATGGCGTCCATTTTCTGAATTATCAATAGTTGAGACTTGACCTAAAGCATTCTCCAAAGCCTCTCTCACTGCCAACTGACCCTGCAACTTCATTTCAAGCAGGGCAACCTGCAACAACCCAATTGAATAAACAAAAGTTCCTTCTTGCATCGAGCTTCAAATGTATCACTCCAATGTATGAAACCAAATAATTATCCAGGAGTATTCAAGTTCCTTGCCAATCAAATTAATGTTCTGAAAAACCATAAATCAACTTTAAATGTTGTAGAAAGGCCCAATATTCTGTAGATAGAGTTGGACACTGGAGATCTTAGAACATAGCTGAAACATATTTGTTTTCACCTACAACTCAAATGCCATACAGAAAATGTTGAAGAATGAAAATACATGGGAAAGAGGATTGTGTGTTCGCATTAAATTTAAATATTGAGAACTAGATAAATTTATTCAATGAAAATAAACTCACATCTTTTTCCAAAGAGGTTTGCCGATCCTTTCGAGAACCATTCCTTTTTGTAATATCGATACTTCTTTTCATCCTTTTCCAACCCTGAAATGTATGCAAATCAAATAACATATCAAAATGTGCTTAACTAAAAGTAAAAATGTTTCCAGGCCAATATATGTTCCGTCTTCTGAAATTCTGTGATATCAGTCAGGAGCAAGTAATTAAGACAGGTAAAAAAGTAGGCTTTCAAAGAACCAAACGATATTTTCTGTGTGGTCCTTCACTGACCCATACAGTTGTGTGCAGTCAGGCAAGGCATCCTTACCGCTTTTATAGTATGAAATGCTTGCGGTGATATATCCCAGTGATCAGCTTCATTTTCTGGAGCACTGCTACAGGAACATAATACAAATTACAAAACTCCATGAATCAACTGTACAAATGCTGAATCAACATGATAATTACAAACAATATCGTATCCATTGTTTTAAAATTCTCCACAGATCCACAACTCAGTGTACACATCCTTAAAAAACTATTATCAAGAATGAGTACACGCCTCAAAATAATGTCTATTTCCTTTCAAATATGTCAGACAAATACCATTCTATAATTACAGGCAAACAGATACAAGAAATGGATGAAGGATATGCGACTGAGTCACCATTCCTCAAGCAAACCCACTGAATGCACACCTAACTAAGAAAGCAATGACAAAAATCAAATAACATGAAAAAAAATTGAAGAAACAAAATAATTGGTATGGCATACAGGAATCTGGAAGATATTTAGCCTCGTACTAAACTTTTCAATTAAGACTTTTAAAACAGAGCACATATTTTACACTTATATTTTGGCATTTAGCAAATCACACACTTAGCACAAGAAACCCATGTATAAACTCAGTTACATTGCACAAGGAAAAAACCCCAAAGATGTATTAATGTCTCTGGTGTGACTTTATAACCAAAGGATGTTGTCGGAAACATTTAATAGTGTACATTACAGAGTCATTGCTCACCAAACACACAAATCTTAGAGGGGTTTATATTGACTCAACCTTATTTCCACTTGACTGTAATTTGCCTGCTCTTAGCTAGACATTTTTTTGGCTGAGTGTTGCGAGTAAAATATGTTTACCACCTGCTTTCATGTAAAGTAATCGATTTAATTTTTTAGACGTATCCATCCATCTCTGCCACGCCGCTTGCAACGAATCCAGCCATTATATTGGGTGGCTTTTGGCCTAGTCATGACGCATTAGCCCATGGCCCCTAAGCATGTTTTAACCATTTAAGTCTTGTTTAGCAATGCCCAGTTTTGTAGGTTATTTGTCTAGCTCCTCTGGTATGTAATCCAAGTTCTTGCCGGATATAGTGACATCCAGACAAGATATGTTGATATATTAAGATTTAAATCTAGGCTGGACCAAATATGTCAGTACCTTGAGAGTTGCTGCGAGACTTCAGAAGAAGAAGAATTCTTGAAAAAAATTATGATAGAGGATCCATTCTTCAAAAGGAAGCTACTGTTTCTCCAGAGAACTTGTGGAGAATAAACCACTTTATACTTCTCAGCAAGGTACTTATGTTAGTTTGTCGTCCGCTAGACTGCTTTGGTGTCATGGACATCAATAAATTTTCACTTGATTATTCCTAATGGACAGATGTTTGATATATCGGGAGGACTTACATTCATAACTAGTTCATTACCATACCAGGCAATTTACACACTCAAGGGTTGGTAAGGAAATATGTAAAGGGTCTCGATTTTAGGTTAAAATAAAAACTACTAGTTCTCCTTGCTAAAATAGTAAGTCTCAGTTCTTCACAACGAAAAAGCCTGGTTAGGAAATGACTGATCGCAAATGCAGCCATAGAGTCGGATCCCCCGATGTAACTCTTACATTCACAGACAAAAGAGCACATTACTATGCCTTAATAGCTGCCACCGCTTTTCCAGAGGATGTGCAATTTCCAAATGTTTGAAAAGTTTTTGACAGCGGACGATCAATTCACAGCTTTAATACCTTTGAGAGCGGCCGTGGCTTCCGCGTGGAGGCTTTGCTGGAGTCTTAAAATGCTCCCTCTTTCCAACAGAGTTCTCCTGCTCTGTTTTGCACTCCATCCTTCTTCTCACTATACATTCAGAAATTTCCATGAAACCACAAATGCCACTTCCCAAAAAACATTTTATGAACTACTGAAAAATAAAATAAATATTATAAATTATCCCCTCCTCTGCACCATCCAAATATAGGAAACGCATACTTTATTTAATACTAAATATTTGTTGCCGCCAATCCCGTTACTGTTATCTTCTATAATACTAAATCGGAGCAGGTTATCACCTAAATTTCGTTGCTCCGATAACAGAATAACAAAGAAATTAAAAGGTCAAATAAGCTCACTCACATAAAGACCGCAATTTTGCTTGGGATTCTACTCACTAACAGCTCATTCTGCGAATACGGCAATTTCAATATATCTTCAAATGGCGCGAATAGAGTATTCCAGCACAAGCAATCGGAGAGAAAATTCGTTCTCTTTTCTAATTTTGCCTTAGACGAATTCCATCATCCCTATCTACCGCCTTCCGTATGCCATCGCATAACGCGAATGCTTTTCTGTTTTTCTCCAACATCGAGTCAAATGACAGTAATCCCCCATCGACTTAAATCAAAAGAACCCGAAACTACAGCAGCAAAATATTTACGGTGAATAGCGTGTGTAAAAAGTGAACGCATAACGAGGACAGCAAAAAAATAATGCGCTCTCGCTAACTAGTGACATTAATTACGATTTCGCTAATTCAAAATTTTGTTTCTTAATCGAGGCCTGGGGCCTCCTCTGGCGCCGTCTTTTAGCGGGCACTACTGACATGCCATCAATGCTCTGCTAAAATCTTCTGCTAGATAATCCATTAAAGGAGGGGAAATAGCCGTTCCACTATTTTAGCGGAGATCCCATAATTTATCTATTCTGTGGAAAAAAAACATTGCGAAACCCCATGTGAGGCCTGCCGCTATAATCCATTAGCTTCCTGTTGCTTTAGTTGATTCTTCCATTTACATACTAAAACAATTCTAAAGTCTAGATTAAGGTGTAGGATTTAAATTGTACCATTTTCTCTGACATATTTTAGCAAACGTTTGTCAAAATCTTTGACGTTTGCCTCGGTTACGGGAGACAAACTGCTCGCAAATTTTTCCCATCACTGAAACTCCGCACATGTCCATGTCTGCACATTTGACGCACACGTCAGCAAGCGTGACCGCTTCTGTGCAAAATAATAGTAAACAAAACTACTCATTTAATGCCGTTCAGTGCAAGGCATTTACCCGTACATCAAAACAAGATTGACAAATCAGCATTTGAGACCTCTGACTGATCTTCACAGTTCACGACGTGTCAGGCGAAATTTTTCAAACTAAAAAGTCTGCAGGGAAGCCGCGCAATTGTCTTAGCCGTGAGCTGATTTGGTCACAAGTCCCGGCCCTAAAATCTAACATTCTGTGGCCCCGAATTTAGTTACCTGCAAACAGTTATGAGCTGAGCTAGGGTAAAACAAGTACGTTAATTATTTTTCCACCCGTTTGATAGGTACTAGTCCTTGTCCGCGGTCAATTCGACTACGTAAATTTCTGGTACGAATCATAAAATACTCTTGTTTTAACAGTCACGTTACATTTAGGTCGGCCATGAAAATGATACCCTTTCTTCACCGCTTCCCTTTTAGGTGAATTGAAAGAACATAAAATACCTAACCTTGGAATCTTTTCCGCAAGAGACAAAAGAAAGAGATGGTTTAAACATTCCTGTCCTTAAGTCTACTTCTACCCACTCTAAATGTAATAATAGACCTGCACAGAGAAGGACAGCATAAAGAATTTAACAGAGATTTCCATGGAAAAAAAAAACTATCGTAATCTCACTGTTTGGAGACATTATGTTAAATGTTTAGCTACAAATTAGCTCTGTTTTTTCCTTAAACTGTACAAAGTTGCTACGACATCAATAATGTCCAAATAATGAGAAAAAATATGCATTTCCACAAAGTGACAAGGGAAAATTCAAAGAAAAACAGGATACTGCAAAATTATCCCCTTTTCGTATCGCCATTATCGCGACCATCATTGATTTTGGCGTTTTCGCGAATTTTATAATGCTCACAACATTTCCGAATAACACGACTATCTATCTATTCACACCTAAAGGCCATGAAAATCGTAGTTTAATTTTACACTTTATGGGCTGTTTGTGTGATTGGACCACAGAAATCCATTAAACTTTGATTGAGTTGAGTGCGATTCTGAAATGATGCTCTGCTGTCATTTTTAAAACAGGAAAATTAAAAAGTCTGTAACGCGTCAATGGGCATGCACTGGATTTCATAATGATGACAACAAAAGTTCAAAAAGCATTGAAATTCCATGCAAATGATTATGCATGAGTCGCAATGAAAGATGACTGCAGCAGAGCTTCTTTACAATTTCAACACTTTTTTGCAATATTAAATAGCGAGTGGTCAAAAACACCGTACGGTAAAAGTGGACGGAAAAGAGGGGCACTAACTACAAATTTAGAAGAATTTATGTCGTCACTTTGTTGAGAGCGGATAGTAGACGGAGCTTTACAAATACTACCCGCTCTAGAAATAGGAATTGCCTTTGGCCATATGCCAAAAACGGTGTTTACGTAAGAAAAGGTAATTCTCTTAAACCTTCACAAAGGTTATTGGCAGGACCGTACCCAACCCATCTTTAATGTTTACATTTACTATCAAAAATTTTCAAAAATTTAAATGTAATGGATAGGATACACCAAGTCGCAATGGTTCTTTATGGGTAAATCATGAATTCATGTTTAAGGTTATTTGTTCTAAAAGGACGTACGTACTCATTTTTAATGTTTACATTTATTATCAAAAATTTAAATGTAATGGATAGGATACACCAAGTCACAACGGCCTTTTTTGATAAATCATGAATTCATGTCTAAGGTTATTCCCTCTAAAAGGAGGACCATACTCATCTTTAATGTTTACATTTATTATCAAAAATTTAAATGTAATGGATAAGATACACCAAGTCACAATGGCTCTTTCTAGGCAAATCATGAATTCATGTCTAAGGTTATTCGCTCTAAAAGGAGGACCGTACCCATCTTTAATGTTTACATTTATTATCAAAAATTTAAATGGAATGGATAGGATACACTAAGTCACAACGGCTCTTTTTAGATAAATCATGAATTCATGTCTAAGGTTATTCGCTCTGAAAGGAGGACTGTACCCATCTTTAATGTTCACATTTATTATCCAAAATTCAAATGTAATAGATACGATACACCAAGTCACAATGGCTCTTTCTAGGTAAATCATGAATTCATGTTTAAGGTTATTCGCTCTAAAAGGGGGACCATACCTATCTTTAATGTTTGCATTTATTATCAAAAATTTAAATGTAATGGATAGGATACACCAAGTCACAATGACTCTTTCTAGATAAATCATGAATTCATGTCTATATTTAGTGAAAGGATCCTTGGGTTTTTTGTTGAAACCTCATCAAAGAGTAACTATCTCAATACATGATCCACAAAAGAAGAGATATCCAACCTCACCTTAGTCTCATGTATCCATGAGCACATACAACCAATCAACCCATACTAAAAAATTTAAATGCAACACACACTAACATGAAGTTTCAAGCAAAAGATCAGTGTACTCAATACCAAGAGAACTTACTAGACCACTACCAAAACTTCCATTGCATGTTTAAAAAATCTAGGAACACAGTATGATATCATGATCTGACATCTTCTCCTACAAGATCGTATGCCTCAATGAACATATCTTGCCCCTTTGAGCATCATCATGTCAAAAATTTAATGCCCAATCAAGAGTCCACCATGGCACAATACCAAACCATCCTCTAAACCAGGGATCACCTATCAAAATAGACAAGTCATAACTAACGCCTCAACCAAAGACTCCTAGATTCCTTCATGGCTAACCACAATATCAACATCTTTGAACACACGAAGATTGGCATCTCCTAAAAATGGAACTCAAGATGTTAAAGTATTCTCACTATATACAAGAATCATATTCCAAAATGATTTTTTCCATGACAGCCACAACCACTAAGAAGATCATCCATCACCAAGTGATGAATCTGTTGGACTCAAGGAACACTGGAAGGGGGGGTGAATCACTGTTCAACAATATTTAAATCACACTTCAAATCTTAAACCATTTACAGCATTTCAACAAAAGTAAAGATGCAAGCACATGAAGGAAACAATCAAAACACCATAACACCAAGATTTTTATGTGGAAACCCTGTTAGGGGAAAAACCATGGTGGAGGTTAATCCACAATTTATACTCTGTTAAAAGTATGAAGAAAAAGGGGAATGCACATGCATTCAAAGACACTACCTAGAGCTCACTACTCAAAATCAAGAAGGCTCGCTACCTTACAATATATTTGGATTACAACAAAAAGTTGAACTGAGAAAGTAGCATCTACAAATGTCTGGTATCAGTTCTGGTGAGGCTCATAGATCAGATCCTAGACTTTCTATCTAATTCTGCACTTCGTTATGCTCTACCTTAATTCCCTTCACAACAAACCTCTTCTACACAAGTGAAACTGTGCTAAATTGCTTAACAATCCTTCTACTATTCACACACTTTGAACATGCATCCACTCGCACTTCAAAATGAATTAATCAATCTCTTATATATATCCGCTAGCAAGAATTCAATCGCTATATGTCGGCTTCAATCTAGAATAGAAAATATCTTTCAAATGTCGACTCAGATCATGAGTAATCTTTAATGCACATCCACATAAGTCGGCCAAACCATAGCTGGGACCCAAAACAAAATCTCCAACACAAGAATACCCTAATTAATTGTACCTCAAATATCCGCGATGTGTCATATTCACTAAGTCGACTACCATGAGCTAATAAACAGAAAATCATCCTGTCGGATCTCCTAACTTACACACCGATTAATGTGACATCACAAAACTTAACAATAGGATAAAATAGATACTTAACAACCTTCCCCAAGTTCCACAACTCAAAATGATAATCTGATGAAACATATAGATCGACATACTAACCAGATACCCTGTTCTTCATTCTCACTTCCGATAATACTCTGTTCATTACTCTGCCTGCCGGTATGAACAAATCCTAATATGTGGACCAGAATAATGACTTAGGTTGCCATTAATGACAACACTAAAGGCCATTTTCCAACAATCTCCCCCTTTGGCATTGATGGCAACACTTAGTGAAAAATGACTAAGTGTGAGAACCAATATGATTACACTGCCAGAGTTCAAAATTTCAAAACACAACTCCCGCTTAGAATGATAAGGCATTTTTTACTGCTCTCTCTCCCCCTTTGAAATCAATGACAAACATATTTTGGATCTCCCCCTTTGCTAATTCAAAAATTTGATCAAAATTTGAAGAAATACAACTGCTACTCGAGTCAAAAAATTATCTTGTACTTATCTTTCATTTCTGGAAGAAATTTCCTCCAAGCTTCTACTGTAATCCCAATGATTAAGATCAAATTGTTGTTCTCAGATGTCTGGTTGATAATTTGGATGAGAGATTCTGGAATTGTGATTGCCTCTTCTAATTTCTCTCCTTTCCTCAGAACCTCAATTAACTACTCCAATCTGCATTCGGTTAAATCCTTCACTTTCCAAAAGGTGTCCACAAGGTTGTTTTTGGTGAATTGAACTTTTGTATGCTCAGACTGCAACTCTTGAATCCTTTTCTTGACTCCAGCATCCTAATCTTGAAACATGTTATAATGTTGACCAATCTTGTTCAACTCAGATTCAATATGCTCAAGCTTATCTTTGTACCTCCCAACTGCATGAGGCCAACGAAGATAATAGTTGTAGATGTTATTTGTTGTATTTATGCATTGTCTCAACACATTCATTTTCCTTTTTAGTTTGTTAAGAGATAGCCTGAACTGCTCCTTTAGATGTAGAATTATTTCTTCCTCTTTCCTGTCCTAGGACTCGGAGACCATGGCATCCTTAACGCACTTAATCATCTCTTCAGGAAACACATTCTACAAACTCTCCAATCCAATGTTATTGTGCACAAAATAAGTACTTAGTGTGCTCTCAATCAGGTCCTGCTCATATGAGGGTCTATCAGACCATATGTCAACAATTTTTTGCATCCCATCTTTCTCCTAAATAAGCTGCAATATCTTTAATTTGGATAAAACACCTTCTTCTTCACTTCCTTCTGCTATAACTACATCTGGTTCAACTGATTCTAGTTCTTCCCTTGGAGTGTACTCATCAGATTGAACCTCATCTGGTATGTCCACAATCACTTGTTCTTTACCTTTTCCTTCAATTCTTAGAGTCTTCTTTGCTAGAGGAGTGTAATCAACAATCTATTGTGCTCTTTTCTTCTTCCTCTCCATCTCATCGGAAGAGGATCCAACTTCAAGTGCTTTTACCGAAATGGAAACGCTAATTTCTCCAAACTTCCCTAGCAATTCTTGAAAGAAATTTGCATACTGTTGCTTACAATTTGTCAAAGTATTAGAATGTTAAAAAATTTGCTTACAAACCGGTTCATTCTCTTTCCATACAACATTATCGATATGTGGCAAGCAATTCAAAAAATACATCACAAGACATATGACCAAGGTACCAAGCCTGAAGAGGTAATCTGCCTCCTTTGTTAGTTGCACATTTTCCATCAATTGATCTTTTAGCAATCCGCACAGGTCAAAATTATGATCCTCCATTATCATTTTATGAGAGATGTAAACTGCACCTGCTGAAGTTGCGCCTTCCCTGTTTTTGAAAAAGATTTTATATGAGATTCCATGTGCAATGTACCTTGTTATCGGATCTTTTATCGTCGAAATTATCAAAGCCCTTTGATCTCCTGTTACTCCGGTTAGGGTTTCAACTTCCTTGTTCTGAATCAACTTCTTTTTTGGTATATCCCCAACATTGCATAAACCAATTAGATTCCAAATCACCTCTTTCGAAATGGGATAGGGTTTATCTAGAGTTAGAATGTCATCATTCAATCTGTTTAGGATAAACCTAACGACTTTCGCTTTATCAAAATAGGGAAATTCACTCCAAATGTCCAAACTTTTGTGTTTCACACCTTCAAGCCATTTCAATTCATCGATCAACAACATATTTCTCACATCCCTAATCTTCTCACTGCTATATTCATCTAAATTCACCATTCCTTTGATTTGCTTCATTTTTCTTTCCGTACCAAACAAATTTCTACCGAACACTAAATTGAGTGAGAATTCTACAAGCAACTGAAATACCTAATGAATTTTCCACCAAAATGACTTTCCTACTTCGAAATTTTGTTGCAAAGGCTCGCCTTGTGTTCTTTTTCAATACAAGGTGACAAATGAGGGTTCCAAATACCCTTTTATAACTTGCACACCTATCCTTTTTACTACATTAAATATTTTTCCCTAGGTGTTCTGGATACTCTGTTTTCTCAGACAGCAAAAGAAGAATTCATCTACAAACCTTCAACTTCTCAAATTTCTACACAAGTGATCACTGATACATTTGCAAACCATTAGCACAACTACTGACAACTTCCTACATTTTGGTGCCGACTACTGATAGGGGGACAGAGGATTTTCTTGAAAAACTCCCCCTAGGCTAATGGCCTAAGATCAATTTTTGGAGGAATTACCAGAAACTGCTTCTGGTGCAGGCTTATTTCCTTCATCAAATTCACTCTTCCTTACCCATGTTTTCTTCATCTGATCTCTTATCTCTTCCACAGTCACTTTCCCTTTTCCTTTATCATCTTTCTGTGAAATTCTGCCTTTGTATACCGGACCTCTTCTATCCATGTTTTTGTTCTTGCAAAATCTTGCAATGTGACCAAATCTGTTGCAATTGTAACACGTAGGATTTCTTTGCCTAGACCACTCATTCCATTGATTTCCTCTTGATATGCATTGCTTAGCAACATGCCCAAATCTTTGACAGGTATAGCATTTAACATTCCTTACTTTGACAGACATACTTTTGCATTCAATTGATTTATGACCAAATTGTTGCAACCGAAACACTGACCGAGAAATGATGGACTGCTTGAATTTATTTTACTTCTACACTGAGAAGCCATATGACCAAATTTATTACAAGCAAAGCAGTGGCAATTAAACTTTTGAGCATTGGGTTGTCTTACCAGATACCTTCTACCTTTGTTCATCTAATTTCTTTGCCTGGAATCCTTATGTTCAGATTCAGAGCTTTCTCCCTTTTCATATCCAAGACCTCGCTTGTCATTTGCATCCTTTTGTCCTTTAGTCAGCTCATCAAGCTTAGCATAACTGATCTTAAACTTATCCTTGTATTCATTTGCAATAGTGAGTTCATCTCTGAGAATAACTATTTGTCTTTCAAGCTCTTGTTCATTATTTATGGATTGTTGCAATTCAATCTCCAGCTGAATGAATCCACTATTAACTCTGTTGCATTCTTTAGATCTTTCTTTTAAGGATTGGGCCAGATTCTCCTCATTCTTCTTTCTTTCTTCAATCTCCTTATTTTGCTTCATCACCATAGATTCCATCTCAAGCTTTAGAGCAACATTGTCTCTAGCAAGCTTTTCACATTCTTCAGTTATTTCTTTTAAGGTCTGACTCAGGTGAACATCTTCCAAGCATCTACTTTCTTTCTGCTTCAGTTGATCACATAGTTCCTTCCTCTTTTCTCTTGACTCATTGATTTTATCCTTCAATGATTTAATGAATTTTTCAGCATCCTCAAGATTTGCTTTTAATTCCAAGACTTCTGCTTTAGACTAATCAAGATCATCAAGTGCCACCAAAAGTTGTTGTTGAACACCACCAGAGTCCATTGCATTCCAAGATCCACCTCAAGCTGTTAAACTTCTTTAGAGGAACCTTGCTCTGATGCCAATTGTTGGACTCAAGGAACACTGAGAGGGGGAGTGAATCAGTGTTCAACAATATTTAAATCACACTTCAGATCTTAAACCATTTACAACATTTCAATAGAATTAAAGATGCAAGCACATGAAGGAAATAATCAAAACACCATAACACCAAGATTTTTATGTGGAAACCCTGTTAGGGGAAAAACCACGGTGGATGTTAATCCACAATTTATACTCTGTTAAAAGTATGAAGAAAAAGGGGAATGCACATGCATTCAGGGACACTACCTAGAGCTCACTGCTCAAAATCAGGAAGGCTCACTTCCTTACAATATATTTGGATTACAACAAAAAGTTGAATTGAGAAAGTAGCATCTACAAATGCTTGGTATCAGTTCCGGTGAGGCTCATAGATCAAATCCTAGATTTTCTGTCTGATTATGCACTTCGCTCTGCTTTACCTTAATTCCCTTCACAATAAACCTCTTTTGCACAAGTGAAACTGTGCTAAATAACTCAACAATCCTTCTGCTATTCGCACACTTCGAACATGCATCCACTCGTACTTCAAAATGAATTAAGCGATCTCTTATATATATCCGCTAGCAAGAATTCAATCACTATATGTCGGCTTCAATAGAATAGAAAATATCTTTCAAATGTTGGCTCAGATCATGACTAATATTTAATGTGCATCCACATAAGTTTCCCAAACCATAGCTAGGACCCAAAACAAAATCTCCAATACAAGAATATCCTAATTAATTATACCTCAAATATTTGTGACATGCCATATTCACTAAGTCGGCTACCATGAGCTGATAAACAAAAAATTATCCTGTCGGATCTCCTAACTTACACACTGATTAATGTGACATCACAAAACTTAACAATAGGATAAAATAGATACTTAACAACCTTCCCCGAGATCCACAACTCAAAATGATAATCCGGTGAAGTATATAGATCGACATACTAATCGGATACCTTGTTCTTCATTCTCACTTTCGGTAATACTTTGTTCATCACTCTGCCTACCGGTATGAACAGATCCTGATCTACAAACCAGAATAATGACTTATATTTCCATCAATGACAACACTAGAAGTCATATTCCAACAGAATCCACATTACTGTCAAAGCTTCCACTAAATTGTGAGATTGAGCTATCCATGGCATCATGATAACCATATCCTAAATGAAAACCATTCATGACTCTACAATAATTAAAGAATTGAATTGCAATACTAGTAGCTCCAAAGAATAAAGTAGAACCAAAATCTTCAATCCAAGAAGATAAACAACATGTTACAAGTCCTAATAACTAACTATCTAGGTACTCTAACCATCTAGCCTCTCATCCCAATGCAACATACTAATACACAAATGACCACACGCAAGGCTAACTAACTAAATATGCATCAATACTAAAAAGATTTATGGATATAGATAGTCCACATCTAAGGCATCCCACCCAACTCATACAACTACATAACTCATAGATCCAAAGCAATGAAACATGCAAACTCATCATCACATTAGTAACTTGTAAATTGAGATAAAAATTAAATAACTTGTAAGTATCAAGACTCAAACACCAAATCAATTCCAAATCTAATATGCCAAATAAATTTGCAACATGTAACTATAGTTAAGGAATCCGTCAAGAAAATACTACAAAAATGTTGAGTGCCTAATCACATGTCAATATCTCCAAAACTACAACTATCTTGCATCCAAAAACATTCTGCCATGGGATTCTTAATCTAAAAATAGTCTATCCACAAATCTACTAAAACCCAAGTTTTAGTTAACTATGTAAAACCTAGCAAACCATCCATTCCATAGACATACATGCAAATCCAAATTCACTTACCATTTGGAGGACCCACAAGTCTAAGAATCGTCAAAACAATTAAACCAAAATAATGGAATATCATAGGTAAGCATAACTATAGATTTTGAACAAAAATCTACAAAGCCTCAAATCCAATCAACATGAACCTAAAACATGTAATTATAACCAACTAGTAGGAAGAATATGTTGTCCAAGGACTCCAAGCCACCAAACAGGCCAACTTTGCAACCATCACCATCTACATGCATATAGAGGAGATAGACTATTCTAGAAACTTTCACATTGTCCAATGACCAATTTCATAGCTTGCATGCATTTGGAGCTAATAAAACGATATCTTCTAATACCAAGGGCTAAAATCACACACCCAACATAAGCACATCAAACCATAGTCAAGACAACATAATTTTCTCCATGTGACCAGGGAGCCAAGAACAAACACCTAATGTGAATACTTTGTTGCACATGACTATAAAATCAAAGAACATAGCCACCATATTATCAAATAAGAGCTCTCAGTCAATGTTATACTGTATGAAACCACATGACCAAGTCCATGATACTCCACCTTCTCCATCCTTCAAATACTTGTTGTACCCTAAAAAATAAGATTGATTGCAAGACTTCTTCTTATACGAGGACTAATAATCAATTGATTCATTCCTATAGATCCCCTCAAGTTTATCAAGCTAAGAAATCACAAAAGAAGAAATCCCCAAAATCTCAAACACCATGAAACCATCACATTCACCAATATGCAAGCACATGCAAATACACACAAGTACATGTAACTCACATGCAAGAACATGCAACATTAGAACCACCATAACTCTAAGACTAATTGTGAGGAAAAATACCTACTGTGAACCTTCCACTATCTTATATTTTTAATCAAATATTCAATATAGCTTGATACAAAAACAAACTATTATTCTCTTAAAAAAATAAACATAGTTAATTTCCCACATTAACTCTTGGAAGAAAAATAGTGCAACTTTTAAATTTAAGTGAATTTTGGCAACATAATGACATGTAAATTAGCATTTTAAGAACATGAAAGAATAAGAAAATAATAGAAGAGAAAAAACTCTGCTATATACGAGGAAAACTTTTCAAGTAAAAAAATCCCCACATCCCAAAGCATCAAATCAATGTAGTAAATTATAATAACAACAAACATGTTAGAATACACTTGTAGACTCAAAGCCTTATGTGGAGATTTATATATTGCTCCTCTAGAGAAAAACTGATGACATAACCCTACATAAAAACTCCTCAATGCCTACATATCAATCCTTCAATATAGGTTCATGGAGGGCCAAAATACCATCAAAAGGATTTACCATGGGCCCAAACAAGGTCCAAAAAATATCATGATAAAAATCCATATGGACCACACCTAAATTTGGCTCATTATTTTGCCATTTACTTCCTTTAGAAATATGTTCCATGGCATGTCATAATATTCATCATAAGTGGGTTAAGATTTTTGATTCATAATTAGTAACTCAATATAATCATGTTCTTACATATCATAAGAATCTATCGTAGGATCCCACCTAAATAGGTACTCCACATCTTCTGCAAATAAACCTTCTGATGATTTCTTAGAAAACACCACAAAATGATGATATGTGACAAAGACTTCCACCTCTAAAATCTAGTTTCCCATTATGCTAGAACACAAATATGAAATAGAAAAATATACAATAATATCCAAATATCTTTGAAAATTTTTAAATAATAAATAAATAATTCCAAAAACTTGTTAAAGTTGAGACACCTTAATTCTCGATAGAGATCACACTATATAAGTCTACCTTACCTCTAAACAATCCTACATAATATCTAAAGCCTCTAGGCTCTTTTACATGATATTTTCCCATAGCTTCAAAGATTGAAATACCAATGGTTGCCATAACTTTTTTTATCTTTCTCCCTTCACAACATATCGTATCCTCAACCTTATTGCCACCTTTCATCATAAAGGGGGAACCCGTAGGAATGAGAAAGAGTTAAAGGTGAAAAAAATCAGATCTTTAAGGACTCCTACATTGCTAAACAGTTCTTGCATGCCCAAAATATTCAATAGCTAGGTGTGAGAGTTCTACATTTTAATTTTAAGTTTATTTAGTTGACTAGTTTACTAGTGTAGATTGTTTTGATTAAGGGGGAAAAATAGGTTTTGAATGGAACTGAAACCATTAACAACAGGTTTTGAATGGACCTAAAACCATTAACAAGTAGGTTTTAACGAGGACCCGAAACCCACATAAAGAGACCAAGCTGCAATAGAATAAAACAAAGACAACCAACAATGAACCAGAAGCATATTATAAAATATTAGCTTGAAAGCTCAAATATGCACCACAAAGGAAGGTTTCAATGGGAACCTTAATCCCAATACATCGAAGAAATACAAAGGAACTTGGACCCAAGAACAACCTGAGATGGCCAAGCGATCATCAACCAAACTGCAGCACAACACTTAACAACACCAACCAACATTGAACAACCAGAGACGACCAAGTAACCATCAGCTTAAACCAGCTAGACAACAACACAACTCTTGTCAGTACCATCCAACGAAACCAACCACCTCACCTCAATAGGAGAGTTAGGAATCAGAGAAAAACACTGAACAATCTTAGCAAACTCACAACGCCAATCTACTCACAACACCAACCCAGTTTCCACCTCAATAGGAAGGGGCTCCCCTCTATAGAAGAGCATGAAATGAGGCCCAACACCACAGAAAATAGAACTTCCCAAATGATCTACAACCCACCTCTCCTCCTCAATAGAAAAGGGCTCCACCTTTGAAAGAGCAATCTGCACCTCCAAAGAAGACCATAGTTGAAAGAACCAAAGGGAAACAACTGCATCCATAGTAGAGACCACCATAGCATCATTTAGCAAGAAAGTAAACTAGAACAAAGAAGAAAACACAAAGCATTCGTTAGCCAACAACACACCCCCATCCTCGAGCATGACCTTTTCTGATCGACCGTTGGCCTATTTTGGAGACCCGTAGGCTTCTCGGTGGTGAAATTAGGGTTTCTTGGTTGGTGGGTTCTTGTGCTCATGGATTGGTGATTGAACTGTGAATTCCTTCTTGGTTTTTCATGTCATGAATTTACTATTTTTAGTAAATTCTATTTCGGGCAGTGGTCCTGTTGGCTTCGGCATGGTTGGTTCTCATCTTCAGTCATTTCAGTTGGTTTGATCAATCTTGACCTTGGGAAGCATTTTGGTGAGATTTGTCCAATTGATTTAAAATATTATATTTTAAAGTTATATTTTAATATTGTGACCCCTTGGTCTAGTGAAAACAACTTAAGTTGTTCTTAAAAAGGGGACTTTGAGGGGTGGCGCCTCATGAAGGTATTTTTATATTTCCTTAAGGTTCAAAATCAATTGTTTGAAAAGGGATGCCCATCTTTGGTGAAAGATTATTTTAAATTAAAAAGTCAAAATTGCATCAAGACAAAAGGGATGCCATCTTTGGAGGGAAAGGTGAAAATTCAAATTTGAAAGTTAGGGTTTCTAGAAGCTTCTGGAAAGTCATCACAAGTTTATAAAAGGAGGTCTTGGTCTTCATTTTCACCATCTGACATCTTGAGTAAAGTTATGCTGTCGAAATGGTGAGTGGATTGCTTCAAGGAATGAATGCCTCCTAGCTTGGCTCAACTTCGTGCTTGTGAGACAGCACCTAGTGGAGAGGTTTGATTGTTTGAGTGAATGTTTGTAGTGAGGATTGCTTTGTTGTGAGTTAATGCATTTGTAGTTCAGTTATTTGCATTTCATGTTATTTTTTGGAGTTGCTGAGAACATAGCAGATTGTAGTTTTCATTCATATTTCAAAAATACAAAAAGATATCATTCTGGGTGTTGCTTATTTCTTCTTGTCTAGGGTGGGCACCCCTTTGCACCAATTTGCAGATTTTTATTTGAAGAACTTGAATTTATTAAAGGAATTCGCCCCTCTTGCTGGGTCGTACCATTCTTGATGCCTTGGGATTTGTGCAGAAAGTAAATAACAACATTTAGGCTCTATTTTGTGTCTTCATCATAGGCACCTTCATCATAGGAGTTGTTTGCATCAAATATCATGCATTTTGGGTAAGTAGTGAGAGAGTTGTGAGCATATCTTTGAGTTACTGTATTGCTGGTTATCAGTTTTCAGTCCTTACTCTGTCATAACAGCTTGCAAAGAATACGTCATTTGAGTTTGGTTTTGGAAGGAAAGACATTGAGGGAATTTAAGGATAGCATTATACATTGTTGCATCATTGAAGACACTCTTATCTTGTGTTTAACATATAAATCTCTAATATTGTAAGCTAAACAGTAGTACTGTCAGCATCCTTCTTATTCCTGTTAATCTCATGTTTGTAACTGCCCACTGAATAAGTGGAAGAGGCTGGCTTGCCGCCTATTTACTTGATTTGCATTGTAATTTCATAAGTCTCCGCCATATGGTCGCCTCATCTCCATCATGGATTGAGTAGCACATACTTGGTGTTGAGTTGTTTTCAGTATTGCAATAGATAGGGATCCTCTGACCATATGCTCGCCGTACGCCGACGCATTTCTTGGTTAGAGTTCTTGTTTCAGCATTTCCTTTAAGATCCTTTGACCAATGCTCACACCTTGCCCACATCGGGATCCTGGTGTACATTCTGGTTAGAGTTTCTTTCAGCATCGTTTTGGTTTTTGGGCTAACCTTAACGGGTGCTTGTTAATTGTAACTTGCAATTGAAAATTGAAAAAATTTGGCTCAGTATATTTCACCACCATAGCATCATTTAGCAAGAAAGTAAACTAGAACAAAGAAGAAAACACAAAGCATTCATTAGCCAACAACACACCCCCATCCTTGAAAATGAACTTTAGGACCCAAGAGGGGGAGAACACAGGAAACATCATACACGATTGGCAACCCAAGAGAACCTTGGCAACCGCCGTAACCAGCAACCACTTCAGCCAAAAAAAAAACCAACCACTTCGTCCAACCAAGAAACAAATCAAGTAAAAAGACAAAGAGGGACAAGAGCCACCCCCTTGTGACCATATAAAAAACCCAACACCATGAGAAACACTCCCTGCTGGGAGCAAAAAGCAAACCATCACTACAACAAAGCAAGAACCAAAGAGAAGCAACCTCCCTACCCAGAGAAACAATCAACACCAAAGAAGAGACAATGGGCCCCAAAAGAAGGATAAGGCAAGGAAAGCCTCCAAACAGAGAGGGTAGAGAGATGACAAGACAATGAAGAACAACCTCCAACCCTACATGCCAGTCAGGGTCTCAAACATGCCAAAAATTATCCACTAACAACTCCACCAGAGGCAGACCAACAACCACAACCCCAAGCAACGAAATCACCCATACAAAGGAAAAAAAGCCCCACGCAGGCCAGATAGAGCTAGGAAAACCAACAAAGAGATAAAGAGAGCAGGCACAGGAAGAAAAAACCACTTCCAACCCTACATGCCAACTTTAGGGTCTGAGATAAGGCCACAAATCTCCTCAAACAACCCCTCAACAAGAACTTCTAGCACCACAACTAGCACCAACACCAAAGAAACAAAGGGACTTGAAAAAAGAAGGAAAAGGCAAGGAAAGCCTCCAAGTAGAGTAGAGAGTCAGCAAGACAATGTAAAACAACCTCCAACCCTACATGCCAGTTAGGGTCTGAAACATGCCAAAAACTATCCATAAACAACTCCACCAGAGGCAGACTAGCAACCTCAACCCCAAGCAACAAAATCCCCCACACAGAGGCAAAGCAGCCCCAAAAAGGCCAGAGAGAGCCAAGAAATCCTATAGAAGGAGAAAGAGGAGAGAAGGCACAATAAGAAAAATCCACTTCCAACCCTACATGCCAGTTAGGGTCTGAGATAAGGCCACCATTCTCCTTAAGCAACCCCACAGTAAGAGCTCCTAGCACCACAACCAACACCACACTCACAAACACAGAGAGCCACACCCCAAATATCAATCCCCACCCAACACAGAGCCAGAACAATAAGGGAGACCATGGTAAGAGCCAACAAAGTACCTACACGAGAAAGCATCCACCAGGGAAGCCATAACCCGAGCAACAGAATGGACTGAACCGAGGACAAAGAGGCCAAGCAGCAGCACGAGAACAATAGCTCCAAACAACCTCCTCGTCATCATCTCCCTCTCCATCTGCATCGCCCCCACCTCCCTCCTCACCTTCGTCTTCCTCATATTTCAAAAACAGGCCGCCGCCTCCACTCCCCCTAGTGTCGATCCCATTTTTTCTTTTTACTAGTGTAGATTGTTAGAGTAGTGTAGCTATTGAAATTTTTGAGATTGTTTTTTTTTGTTGTTCATTAGATCTAGATTAGATTTAATTTTGTTAGTTTATTCTCATAGAAGTAGTTTATATTTAAACTTATTTATTGTAATATACTACTCAAAACAACACAGTATCATATTTTAAACATTTCAAAAATTATTAAAACCCATCAATAGAAATTACAATTTTTTTTTTTCAATCTACACCATAAAATTGTAGCGTGAGAAATTGTACTCCCTTGTAGGTGATAGTATAATTTTACACTTATTTTGGACCTATTTTAGTGACCTTACATTTATGCATTTTCACCCTTCCTAAATAGTTCCTAATTCCCTTTATTATGCATCCCAAGGCCTATTTTTATCATTTTCTGACATTGAATCAAACATCAATCTGCCTTGGATCATATGCATCCTAGACTTATAGGCCATGACCCATTCGCCCATAGGTGAATGGGTCCCCTTTAACTGCCAAGACCCATTTTAAAATATATTTTTGGTGGCATTTTAAGGTCTCAAATTCAAATTGTAAATGTCAGCTATCGGGATCCAATATTCAGGAAATGAGAGAAATACCTATAAAAGCCTAATATTTTCACCATTTCAAACTAGATGAAAAAGAGATAACATTTAAGCAAGAAAAATTCAGAGTCTTGGAGTATCATTGTTTGTTATTGCAAGTCTTCAAGTCCATTTGAAAATTTTGATCAAGCTTTTGTCACATGATTGAAGGTTGAAGGCAATAGAAGAACATGATGGATTCTAGGTGTGGAAGATGCATTTTGTCCATTTCCTCTAACCTAATGACTTGTTTCCCAGTGTTCTCATTTTCAAGCTTCATTCTACTAGCAACCTACATCAAGGTATTATTGTGTTTTAGATTTATTTAGGGTGTTTTGACTTCTCCCTAGGTGAATCCTGTCATTATCATATAGGAATCATACTCTAATGCACTTGACTAGGGTTTCTTTACATTTTAGCTCATAACAACCTTAGATGCACTTAAGGTTAGGGCTCACACACTGTCATTTATTAGATCTTTGTCTTTTATCAAGGTTTAATTACCAAACTTTGGGTTTGACCAAGGCAAACCCTCATACAAAGAAATAAACATTTTTTATTGCAGAATTATTGCAAGTTTGGATCTAAAGATGAAGATTTGCAAGTACAAGAATAGAGTATAGATAGAGGGCTACAACTTCAATTTTTGTAGTTTTGGAAGGGCTAAAAAGACCCATTCACCCATGGGCGAACTAGTCCCTTAGTAGGTCTCAAAACTAGCTTTTGGTGACAAGTGCATGCCATCAAACCCTTCTCAGATCTACTTGCAAACTGTCATTTCTATTTATGTACATTCTAAAATCTGCATTTTAGGTATTAGGTCTTGTTCATTTAGTTTGAGTACTTCAAATCATTTTCATTTATTTCCATATCTTTCCTACTATCCTATGGACTGAGATCCAATTTTGATTGACTCACCATTAAGGTTGAAAGTTAATATTTACACCTTGTGATCTCTTTCCTAATGAAATCCCTATGGAAAGACACCTATTGAGATTCCTAAGTTTTATATACACAATAAAACTTTGGGGATCCCTTTCCTCATATTTCATTTTGGTGAACATGATATTCGTACATTATACTTTTTAATTTGGAGATCCTTGAAACCCTAGATCTAGATTTTGCATCATCTTGTTTTGCATTTCATCTAGGGTTACATATTACATATTTGCATCATTTAAAATCATAAAAATCCAAAAATATTGCATACATTCTACATAATAGCTCACATTAAGGTGTGTTGTGTATGTACTCATCAATAGATTAAGATCATATTGTGCATGATAAAATAATTTAGGAGTTATTCAAACATATTTTGATGCATCACCACAAATTATTTTCAATTACAACTTATTTTCTCTTTTATCATGTTGAAAACAAAGTAGCATAAAGTAGTTTCAGTTTTATAAAATATTGACAAATAGGGAAATAACACTTCATCTAGAGGTTGATCTCAAGTTTCAAGTTCCACAACTTGAGAAATCTTCTCATGTTTCATTGAATAGTTGAACTAAGTATTTAGTAAAGATGCATATTTTAGTGATAACAAATACAACACTTAGATTTGAAAACTATGAACCTTAGGGTTTTATTATGTAATTATTTCTCTTTTCTATGCTCCTCTTCAATCCACTATAATCCAATACTTTAAAATAAAACTCAATTTTTTTTTAATTAACTAGGCACTTTTCTTAGGAATGACATAGTAGTAGATTAAAATATATGATGTAGGTGCATTCCTACTCAAAATCGACAACTAAGATGAAATATATTTGATGATTTTAATGTTGGTTGTTGGAGGAGGATCTAGGAGCATGTGAAGGATAGATGCACCATTCTCATTTGGTGATTGTAACTTGAATAAATACTAAAATTTTTACCTCTTTTAAATTATTGGGCTCCATTAGGCTATTACAATCTTTAAATTATTTGTCTTTAATTTATTGGTCCCTCAGAGTATTCAGGAATTAATATGACCAAAACTCTAATAAGAACTATGATTTCCTCCTAAACATGTCGCACTCTCAAGGATTGTTGAAATTTCCATCATATTTTAGACTCAAAAGGGAAAATGTCCCTCTTTGACAGTTCAAAGAATACACCATATACTCTTTCATGTATCAAGCTTCTAAATGGTTTTTGACACTGTGACAAAGATTCAAACATACATCGAGCCCAAGAGGTGGTTATGAACCACCACAAACCTTTGACAACACAACACCCCATCACAATTTATGGCCTGGGTCCCAACTTTTTCATATTATCACTTAATGCTGATGATTGAACTTGTTTTAGGAACCATAGGTGGTTCTAGAACCACCTTGAACCTCCACCAAAATGAATTTCCCCCTTATCACTTGTCAGAGGTAGATTAGGAACATAGAACTTTAATGGAGGCTCCTAGTTCCTTATAAATCTCCAATGACTTCCAAATATTTGTATTTGTCCATGTCAACCATATTACCTTTTCTAAAAATTACGAAGAACACCTTTAGCAATTCCCCATATGTTGAAAATATGTTGCCCTATTGTAATTATTTGAAAATATTCATATAACATATATTTTGACATTTGGAGCCTTGTCAAGAACTCAATATAGTTCCAAAACCACCAAAAAGTTTCAACAAAACTACATACTCACTTGCCTTTATTTCATTGTTCACTTATCCCCTCCTTTGTTGAACCATTGGGACATTGAGGGTGAAAGGAAATTGGTACACAGGGATAAGAAACTCCAAAATTATGACTCTAATAAGTAATATAAAGGAAACTAACAAAGTTTTAGACTTTTGGGGGATAGTGGAAAGTGGTACTTGATTAAGGGTAAGGTTGAAAGTCCAATATCAAAAGACCTAGATAATTTTGGAAAAGCAAGGATTGGAGATGATTGGGAATTGGTACAAATGGATGGACAAATGAGGAGATCCAAAATTTCGAAAAGGGGAAAAGGACTTAAACTCTTAGCGATACTTTCAAACTTCAGGGCTTGGGAAGGCAAAAGGAATGAGGTATGGGAAACTTTGATACTCTGATAAAATGACACTTAGAATGAATTTAGCAATGACTTATGTGAGTTTTCAACATCAAGTGGGAGGGCATGTGTAAGTATGGAAAATCTCGAACCCCTCAAACTTTGACAACACATAAAATACTAAGGAAAACACTAGAGAAAGCCCAAATTTAGAATTTACATATATTTTGGGTATCATTTGACATCTAGGGGACCCAATTATGATATCTTAGATTAGCTATAAACAATGGGTCAAATATGAAAAGGGAAATAAAATGAACAGGACTCAAGAAAAAAATGAGATTACAAATATTGTCCCAAAACAACCCATGCATTAAATATCTAACTGATGTTACATACAAATTTACAAGTGGACCCAAAAAAATATTTAATGTGGCTAAACATGCATCCTAAAGTTGAACCACAAATAAATATTTATAATTTTACATCATTAAAATAATTATTTTCTTTTGCAAGGTGTATAACACCCTTTTCCTAACACATTTTCTTATAAAATTTTATATAAAACCTATTTTTATTACAATCCCATTAACCTTATTTAATTATTAAAAGATAATAATATATAACTTTCAAATTTCAAACCTAACTTCATGGCTCGTGTTGGATTCAAAGATTATTCAAGTGCCCTCTTTCTATTATAAAAATATGATTTTAAGAAAGATCAAATAAATATATGGTTAGAAGCAACAAAATAAATGAGAATAATATGGACATTCTACATGAGTAAAATAGATGAGAATCATTATTGCATACCATTCTATCTCTTTACTATAAGTTCTAAAAATTATTGAACAACTCTAAACTATAGTTGGAGGGGAAAAATGTACCCTTCAACTTTTTAACCATTTGATCTAACTTAGATATCTTCAATTTATTCTTCTTAACTTGGTCTTCTTGCACATACTTCCGCCATATGACAACATGTCCTTTCAACTTAGAAATTACATAATCGACTCACTTAGGGCGTTTAACAGACTTAAATTTAAAGTATTTCTTGAGATTGTCGATCCAATCAAGTCAGATATTTGGAATTCAAAATTCTTGAGTAACAAGGAAGATCAAACTTTGGATTGCTCTTTGCTCTCATTAATTCCAGAGTAGACTTATCTTATGTGGTTAGCTCATCATTTGAACTTGAAGCGTCTTTATTGCATGGTTCAAAATCTGATGTGATGAAGTGTTATTTATGCCCTAAAAACCTCCTCTATTACTTTGTACCTTATCAGTCATTTGCCAAGCATCTATCCCTTCCCACTTTGGTGTATTTTAAGTTTTGGCCTCAAACTGACATGCTCCTCTCTTTTCTATTGATTCACTCTTTAGTGGATGGTGAATGGTTGTATATTGTGGCGAGCAAATTAGTGGTAAAACTAGTGAATGCATCCGTTTTTATTTGTTTCTGTCTTTACCTTGCATATTTTATTCTCATCCTTATTTTTTATTTTTTTATTTATTTTTGGATGTGTGTGCCCAACATGCCTAGGCTCAATTTTTTCTTTCTTTCTTAGAGGGATACATATACAAAAATAAGAACCTTTTTGTGGGATCTTTTATTCTCATTATTTTCATTGAATCCTTAAGAGTTCTTGATTATATATGGTTAGAAGCAACAAAATAAATGAGAATAATATGGACATTCTACATGAGTAAAATAAATGAGAATCATTATTGCATACCATTCTATCTCTTTACTATAAGTTCTAAAAATTATTGAACAACTCTAAACTATAGTTGAAGGGGAAAAATGTACCCTTCAACTTTTTAACCATTTGATCTAACTTAGATATCTTCAATTTATTCTTCTTAACTTGGTCTTCTTGCACATACTTCCGCCATATGACAACATGTCCTTTCAACTTAGAAATTACATAATCGACTCACTTAGGGCCACTTAAATTTAAAGTATTTCTTCAGATTGTCGATCCAATCAAGTGAGATGTTTGGAATTCAAAATTCTTGAGTAACAAGGAAGATCAAACTTTGGATTGCTCTTTGCTCTCATTAATTCCAGAGTAGACTTATCTTATGTGGTTAGCTCATCATTTGAACTTGAAGCGTCTTTATTGCATGGTTCAAAATCTAATGTGATGAAAGTGTTATTTATGCCCTAAAAACCTCCTCTATTACTTTGTACCTTATCAGTCATTTGCCAAGCATCTATCCCTTCCCACTTTGGTGTATTTTAAGTTTTGGCCTCAAACTGACATGCTCCTCTCTTTTCTATTGATTCACTCTTTAGTGGATGGTGAATGGTTGTATATTGTGGCGAGCAAATTAGTGGTAAAACTAGTGAATGCATCCGTTTTTATTTGTTTCATCTTTACCTTGCATATTTTATTCTCATCCTTATTTTTTATTTTTTTATTTTTTTTTGGATGTGTGTGCCCAACATGCCTAGGCTCAATTTTTTCTTTCTTTCTTAGAGGGATATATATACAAAAATAAGAATCTTTTTGGGGATCTTTTATTCTCATTATTTTCATTGAATCCTTAAGAGTTCTTGATTATAAAACTAAATTCTTGGAGCTTGGAAGCCATCTCAACACTCATACATATTTAAAACAAGGAATATATCACACTATAAAGGTTTACATTTCTCCTAAGAAATCCTACACAATGTCTACAACCTTCATGCTCTTTTTCATGACATTTGTTCATAACTTCAAATATTCAAATAGTAGTGGTAATCATACTTTTTCTCTTTTTGACTTCACAACATCTTCTATCCTTAACCTAATCACCATCTTCCATAAAAAAAAGGGAGAACCCACCGGAAGGAGAAAGATTTTGAGGTGAAATTCTAGATCCTTGAGGAATAATGTATTGCTAAACAACTCTTGCATGTTCTAGACCTCAATATCTAGATGTGAGAGTTCTACATTTCAACTACAAGTTTATTTATTTTAGTAGTTTATATTGTTAGAGTAGTACATCTATTCAAAAAAATTGGGATTGTGACACTCTATTTCTAATTCTTATATTTATATTAGATTTAATTTAGAGTTAGTTTCTTCTCATATAAGTAGTTTCTATTAAAAAAAAATGCAATATACTATCAAAAAAACATTTTACATTCAAAACATTTCAAAAACCATTACAAACCCAATAATAGAAATCATAAAATCCTAGTATTTAACCTACACCATCAAATAGGAAATTCTAGTCGAATTAGAAACAATCCTTTGCGCATTAAAATCAACAAGCAAACATCTTTATCTTGGGAAAACAATCAACATTTTGACTCATAGCAAAGAGGAGAATTAATTCATTTAGGATTAAGGGAGAGGGGCCTATAGTGGGCCACCCTAACTTTGCATTTCTCAAAGTCCTATGTGAAAATTTCAAATCACTCCCAAATTTGTACAATAGCTTATTTGGCAAGTTCCCTACTTATAAAAATTGGTTTCAAGGCCACATCATCAAATATGATGCCACATCAACATACTTTTTGTCAAGGTATCCAAAAAAAAGGTGAGACCGATAGTGGGTCACTAAGTCATGTATTATTGGTGCGCTGATGTGGCATCACATGATTTGTCAGTTTGTGTACTATATGGATAAAAGTGTTTTGCAATTAGATATTAAGTGTAAGTTTATTGGATATTAAGCCCACCTACTATGAGGCCCACTCAAGCCTACTTCTATACCCACCATTGGACCCCTACCCACTATGGGTCCCTTTCCCTTATTTGCATACATAGGCATTTCAATTTTATTTTTCCCAATAAAACATTTGAAAATGAAAAGAACCATTTTATATTATTTTTTAGCATTTACATTGTAGTAAGTTAATTACATGCAAGCACATAAAAAACAAAAAGCACCAAACAAAGCAATTAGTTAATTTCATTATATTCTTGTTAGCTTAAATTTTCAAAACACATTAAAATACAAAAGTAATAGAAAATCAACCATAAAAGCACAAAAAACATAACAATCCTAAAAAAATATAAACGAAAAAAGCATAATAGGACCTTTTTCTTGTGAGACATAGAGTTCTGAAACTTTGAAAATAATAAACATTCACAACAAAACCATTACAAGAGATGAATGTATCTTAGCCATTGACTTGAAAATTCAAGAAACCTTGTTGGAGCTAGTGGCTATTGAAGAAAATATTTCTTTTAAAAATGCTTGTTAAGAGATTTACACCTTGGGAACATAAAGCAATATGTTTAATAGAAACATAACGCCTCAATTAAACATATTGTAATATATCAATATAATAAAATATTAGTCAAGTGCACATATCCACAATGGCCTAAATATTATTTGATCACCCATTAGAGGTGTCATGAAGGGAATGTGGTACCACATAGTGGGATTACTAACTATAACTCTAGCTACAATAATAGAATATTTAAGTAAGAAAACACATTTGTAGTAAGAACAAAATATTGGTGGCAACAAAGGAAGACTTGTAAAAGAGAAAAAAACATTAATTTTTTTTTTGGGTAATGTAAGATTACAAAACTAAGATACCATATTACATCAATCTATCTAGAATCCAAATGATAAGATCCTCAAGAATTTTTTTCTCAAAGCTTCAACACTTTAAAGTTACTATACATATCTTCACTTTGAGGATAATATCATCCAACCTTCAAGTTACCTTAAGCTCCATTTCACCAAATATTTGAGATTTTATTTGGCATAGTTCAAATTTTATTTTCATTCCCTCTATATAGAGATTGATCACCATCTTCTGCAAGAGTGTTAGGAAAATGATGTCTCAACCTTGCAATTTGCATGTAGGGGGTTGCAGGGTGGGGGGGGGGGGTAATGTTCATTATGATGTCTCAACCTTGCAATTTGCGTGTAGGGGGTTGCAGGGTGTGGGGGAGGGGGTAATGTTCATTATATATATATATATATATTATTGTAAATCTAGATTGTTCATCATTAGGTCACATATCTAATGGTAGAGATTTTGTTGGCCTTGTTTTCCCTAGAAGAGAAACCTCCTTTTATGAGGGCACTGCATTATGGTTGGGTATTGCATTTTATTGTGTTTGAGAGTCTCATAAATATTGAGTTGCCTCCAAATCTCTAGTTGGTGATACTCTGGAGAAAGATTTCTCTGCAAGTATATAGTAATCTTCTTGATTTTTGAATAATATATTGCTTGTAGCTTTTGGAGTGTGGGGTTTTTCTCCCAAAAGGGTTTTCTCCACATAAATCATTGTGTTGTGGTATGCATGATATTTATGTTTATTTCAGTTTAGTTTTTGTAACTATTGTAAATATTTGATTTGTTTTTACATAACAGTCATCTGAAGATTAGTGTAGGAAGTTGTTCTGCTACCTTAGCTTCTTTACAAAGAGTATCATATATATTAGATTTATTCGATGGAATTGAAATCAATGATCATTTTTTTATATGCTCTTGTATGAGATTAGGGGGTGATTATTTTGCCTCTTTAGAGACTCATACAACTCTCTCCAATCTTCACAATTTGTAAAGATTAGAGATGCTTGGCTATTTTCTTTTGAGAGATTTTTGGTCTTCATCAATATCTAGCCAAAGGGCTCTATTTCCATGATGTTGTATAGTTGGGGGATTGTTTCTTTTATTCATATTGTTTCTTCTTTATGATTAATTAGGATGTGACCTCATGATGAGATTTTAGATATGATGATACTTGTGTGACATTAAAGGATATGATTCATTTTCACATGATTTCTCTTTAATGCTTAGTTTTATCCTTTTTTAAGTGTGTTGAATTTGTTCAACATTCTCTATTCTTGATTTTTTGTTTTATAGTTTTTATCTCATGAACCAATTTTAATCCTTTACATTCATTATCATTATCTTATCTTAGACCACACTAATCTTCTAAAGTCAAATAGTTATGGTAAGTTGAGCAAGAGACAACATGGAAGGGTTACTCGATATGAAAGCTCCAATAATATTGTTCCCCTATAATAATCAACCAATCACGACTAATGTGACTACATTAATCCATATAGAAGATGGATGCATTATTCCTATAATCAAGTTCTCTATGCTTGCTTTTTCTTTGGGCCAATCGCAGGTGTGCTCTCATAAGCTTCACATGGAGTTAGAGCACCCTATCTTGAGAGATTAAAGCATTTGTAGACTCTACAATAATTAACTATAGTTAGATGAGCACTTTGTATTTAGATCTATCCAGTGCATTATGATTTTTGATAGTCTCCACTATCTCTTAGAAAATCACGACTCTCTATATGACCTTGTTCATTACGAAAATCAAAGATGTGTAACTTTATTCATCAAAGAGATAACCCAAGAAAGTCTACATTCTTAAAATTCATCAACATAAATGTCTCAAGATTTATCTTCAATTATTTTCTTCAAAATTCATTTCAAAAACATAAAAATAAATCATTATAAATTATAATTTATCTTCTTTTCTTCTTAATTTTTAGATAAAATATATTTTCTTACAATCCCATCAAATAATAATATATAAATCTCAAACCTACTTAGCCCCTACATTTTATGTGTATATTTTCTATGGTTGTTCTTTTTTTTTTTTTGTTAACGACAGGGGTATCCCCGCGACCCCGCCCAGCGACCCAGCAGCCCGTATCTTGGGTACCTAGGGCGAGCGGGGGCGAGACTAGTCCCCTGCGGGGGGACCCAACAGCCGGCAAGCCAGTCCCAACCGGGTAAACCCAGGAGCGGAGTCGAACCCGAGACCACTTTGTTATAGCTTTATGAGACCCAACATATTTCCAACTACTGCCTTTTTTTAATACCTATATGTCAGCCGACACATCTACTAATGGCAAGTTACACGTTCTGTACCTCGATGGATTAGTATATCCAATACCTAATAATAATAATAATAATAAAAATAATACTTGAGATCTTAATTCCGCATCCTGCGTTGGATTCGTAGACCAAAAGTGTTTCTTTTCTACTAAGAAAGAAGAAACAAACAAAACAAACGAGAATCATTCTCAAGGGTGGAAGATAAAGCGTGAGCAATAACATTAAATGCAACATTACAATATATTATGTATTTTATGATTTAATAAAGAATATAGTCGCACTGTTTTTCGTTGGCGTTGACATAATTTATAATCTGAAATGTCCTCCATTAATTCTTACAACCTTTTCTTATAAAGTGGTCCTAAGTTATACTAACAATAATATATCATATTATATTATGGAAATTGATTTGTATCATATGGCAACTTGTTTTAAAATTATATTATTGATTGAGATGCTTTAAATACATTTATATTTTATGAATTTTGGGTTATATAAATATATAGATTAAAACATAGATTTTATATATAATTATAATTTTTTGAATAGATTTATTAAGATAGTACACTAACTTTCTGAAGAATTATTTTATAATTTGAATTTAAAAAAAAACATGTTAATCATGTTTTAGTTTTTTTTACATAGTTAGGTATCTTAAAATTATAGATATTTTAAACACGTCTATTTAAAAAATGTGAAGAGATATTTGAATAATTTTATTTTAAAATGATTTAATTTTATATTGTTTATTTTTTATTTGAAAAACTCTTTTATTTTTTTAAATCTACTTTTACTTTTGAAAAAGCATCATTAAGTATGTAAATAAGTGTTCTCTTAGTGGGAAGCACTAGATGAAATGCATACATTGAAGGTAGACATTAAAAGAAATATAATTAAACAAATATATATATTTTTAATATTAGTTTAAGAAAATAAATTAGAGAATCATGATGCCAAGCAACCTAAACAAGCACAACATAGAAGAACATGCTTGCAATAAATAATAGTCGACAGTAACATCAACCAGAAGATGTAAACTATTGACAAAAATATTTGTTAGATTGACCATCAAACAAATCTTGACCATACAATTTATAATAAACATGAGTGTGACATGTAACCTTGTCATATTATAACAAATCCATATTTATGATATATGGAAAAGATCTTAACCTTAAACAAATCTATATTTATGATATATGGAAAATATCTTGACCTTCCATTTATTGCATTTTTTAAAAGATCCATATTTTGAAAAGGATCTTACATTTATTATACTTTTTAAAATAAGCTTTATTTAAATAGTCATAAAAGATAGGGAATCAATATCAGATCTTGAGTTACATTTATTTCTCTATTTAATTTAAATTTCTCTAGATGGATATAAGAAGTTTATTTTGTTTTCACATAAATAAAGACATTTCATTTATCTAACTTGTTGTGTCTTGTCATCATTGACTATATATGTGAATTAAACATAATTGTTACTTTTTAGTTAATGGATGATGTTGAAACATATTAATATTAGTGCTTGTGTCCTTGAAATGGTATAACAATTTTTAAAATTATTCATGATTACCATACTTAGAAAAAATATAATAAATGAGATAAAACCATTTGAATAAATGGGATTTTTTATGCAATTTTTATAATTCTTGTATTTAAGATTTTATTTCATAGATATGTTGTTAGGAGAATTAATGATTGTTTGATCCTATGTGTTTGAATCAAAAGATCTTGACCTTATATCTATTATATTTTTTAAAGTAATCTTTATTTAAACAATCATAAATTATGGAGAACCAATATGATCTTGACCTTACATTTATTTTTCTATTCAATTTAAATGTCTTTAGATGGAGATGAGAATCTATTTAGTCTTCACATAAATAAACATATTTTATTTAGTTAATTTGTTATATTTTATTATCACAGAGTATATAAGTTAATTAAATGTATTTATTAATCTTGAATTAGTACATGATTTCATGACATATTAGTGTTTGTATGTTATGGAATGGTATAATAAACATATTTATGATTATCATATTTAGAAGAAATGCATAATAAATGAGATAAAACTATTTGAATGACTATTTTTGACATGATTTTCATAATTCTTATACTTAAAATTTTATTTCATAGATATATTGTTGGATAAATTCATGATTGTTTGAGCTTATGTGCATGTATTTAATGTGTTTGGATCAAAAGATATTAAATTACTACGCCCTTAATATTAGTGTACATTGGGTTATGAATAGTTGGCTTGTGGCTATCTTAACTCCTAAATAAGTCATGCTATCATTATTATATTGTTATTTAGTTGTGTAGGTCGGCTTAGGGCTTATATAGGGTTATCTAAGTCGGCCTAGGTGATATCCTAAGCATAAATAGATATATATAGGAAGTTGTGAGTTTTGTTTCATCATCATATTATGAATTGTGTTCTCATTGGAGATATTTGGAGGTTTTCCCCCTCGAAGTGGCTTGTTATTCTCAATTATTATCAAGTATTTGCAACATATTTCATATCTTCTTCTTCTATTGTGCAATTTATTTCATTACAAGTGGTATCAAAGCATGATCTTGGCACCATAGAGGCAAGGTTTCTTCTCAATATTGGAGGCAATTTTGGGGAGAGCATATCTTCTAGATTTTGGCAAAAAAAAAATCATTTTTAAAGGGTTTTTAAAGACCATATTAAAGAAGCCACGGTCCATATTTTAGAGGATTTGGAGAAGAATTGAGCGAATTATTATAGAATTAGGGTTTCTACAATTTATTTAAAAGCTACATATCTCTCACATCTTGTCGAATTGGAGCATGATTTTAATTAGGTTTTTGAAGACATAATAGAGGAGACTAAAGTCCAAATTTTGGAGAAATTGAAGTAGTCAAAAGAAGCGAGTTACTGCAAAAATAGGGTTTCTAAGAAATTCGCTCTCAAGGTTGCAAATTTTCTAAATTCTTGGAGTGTTTTCTAGGTAAATGGTATCTTGGCCCTAGTAAGTTACAGTAATTTTTTTAGAGAATTTAACTTTCATTTGTGTGATTTATTGCAAAATTATCAGTTTCTATCATGATGGGGCCCACTACAAAGGGGCAAAAAGAACGTTGTCACATCAGGTAAAACCCCTAATAAGGATGAGGTAACAATAGAGGATAATAATACCAACGGGGAAATTAGTAAGGTCAAGGAAGAGATTTCCTTAATGAAGATGGATATGTGTGACCTAAGAGGAGAAATATATCAGACATACAAAGCATGTTAAGCACCTACATGAATGAACCAAGAAAGGTGTTCTCAAGCAACCAAGGTGAAACTTCCAGGTCAGCTAATATTGACCCAAATTTTAATACTCCTATGGGATCTAGGAATTTGTTTCCAAAGGTGAATATGCGCAAGTTCTATGGCAAGGATCCTCTAACATGGATAAACCAAATGGAGATTTTTTTTGAAGTACATCAAGTCCCAAATGGGAAAAAGGTCATGATGGATTCCCTATATCTAGAATTAGATCAATTCATTTGGTATCGTTGGCTTTGTACTCATTGAAGGAAAAAGGGTCTCACTGTCTCATGGTCAATTTTTACGGAGGAACTCCAAGCACAATATAGCAATAGTGTGGCATACAACTTCTTTAGCCAGCTTGCTAAACTTCAACAAATAGGATTAGTTGAGGATTTTATTTAGTGATTCCAAAAATATATCCTTAAGAGTGGATATTATTACAAAGGAGAACTTGAATGATTTATTATTGGGTGGTCTCAAGGATCACATTCAACATGAGGTACGCATGTTTAGTCCTAGCTCTATAAATGAGTCTTTTATCTTAGCACACATGGTAGAGGAGAAGTATTTGATTCCTAAGAAGCAAGGGGCTAATGCGACAAGAGAGAAAGGATATTCAACACCTTCTCTTCCTCAACCTACTAGGTTAACTCCACAATAAATTAAGGAGAAAAGAGAAAAAGGGTTGTGTTTCAATTGTGATAGCAAATACAATCGAGGACATAAATGTAGTGAAAATAAATTGTTCTATATTGAAGGTCCAAGTGAGGAAGAAGAGGAGGAACCCATATTAGAGGATGAAAGGGAGTCAAATGAGGAATTAGATGATTCTCAACCAATCATTTCTTGTCATCCACTCTTAGTATTTAGTGCTCCGCAAACTCTCAAGGTAGTGGGTTTCTTAAAGAAGCAAAAAGTAACAGTGTTGATCGAATTAGGTAGTACTCATAGTTTCATCAACAAAAAGTTGGCTACTCGTCTAAATTGTTTTATATATCCAGCTCCAGAGTTTCAAGTTTTGATTACAAATGGTGATACAGTTAGTTGTTTTGGGAAGTGTCATAGCATTAAATTATCCATGGGAGAGTATCACCTTGATAGCCCAATATATGCAATATCCATGGGGGCAATAGATATTGTTTTGGGAGTACAATGGCTTACTACTTTGGGAACAATTGAGATGAACTTCCGAGAACTATTCATGAGATTTCAATTAGAAGGAAAGATAGTAGAACTAAGAGGATTGAAGGCAAGATACCCACAAATGGTAAGCTCTCATCAAATGCAAAATTTTCTTAAGAAAAGAGTTGATGGATTTGTGGCCCAATTATTGTTCATTAGAAGTCTCTCAGTCTAAGGCTCCCACCCATCCAGATTTACAAGCAATAATTGATTGTCGCTGGTTTTAGGAGATATGCCTAAGGGACTTCCTCCTAAGAGGGATAATGATCATTCCATACAACTAGTTCCAGGGATCCAACCACCCAACATCAGACCCTATAGGTACCCTCATATACAAAAAAGTGAGATAGAAAAGATTGTTGAGGAGATGCTAGAGACAAGAATTATTAGGCATAGCCAAAGTGCTTACTCCTCACCCATGGTGATGGTGTGTAAGAAGGATGAAACTTTCCCATGAGCCCATATTATAGAGTGCTCAACTTGTACACCATCAAAGATAAGTTTCTTATTCCAGTCATTGATGATTTTCTAGATGAATTGAATGAAGTTATGTATTTTACAAAGTTAGATCTTATATCTGGTTATCATCAAATTCAAATTAGGGAAGAGGATATTTATAAAAAATCATTTAGGACTCATGAGGGTCATTATGAATTTTTGGTGATGCTATTTAGTCTTACAAATGCACCATCTACATTTCAAAGTTTGATGAATTCTATTTTTAAGAAATTTTTGAGGAAGTTTGTATTAGTGTTCTTTGATGATATATTGTTTTATAGCAAGACATGGGAAGAACACTTGAAACATGTAGATCAAGCATTATAAGTTCTTGAAGATCATCAACTCTATGCTAAGCCATCCAAGTGCGCTTTTGGTCTTAAGGAGGTGGAATACTTGGGGCACATAGTTTCACATGAAGGGGTAAAGGTGGATCCCAACAAAATTAAGCTATCATGGAATAGCCTATTCCCAAAACCATTAAGAACATAAGGGGTTTCTTGGGATTGATAGGATACTACAAAATATTTGTGAAGAATTATGGTCATATAGCAACACCCCTCACCACTCTATTGAAGAAGGATTATTTTCATTGGAATGAGTCCGCTAATGCAACATTTGAGAGATTGAAGGAGGCTATGTGTACAACTCCAATGATTTCCACTCCCGAATTTACCAAGGAATTCATTGTGGAATGTGATTATTCAATAAATGGGATAGGAGTTGTTCTCATGCAATAAGGTCGACCAATTTATTTTGAGAGTTGTCAATTAAAGGGTATGAATCAACTCAAACCTATTTATGAGAAGGAAATGCTAGCTATTCTTCATGCAGTAAAATAATGGAGGCCTTATCTAATGGGTAGACACTTCAAGGTTAAGATAGATCATGATAACCTAAAATATTTTTTAGAGTTCAAAGATTATCTTTTGAAGAGCAACAAAAATGGGTCACTAAGATGTTGGGATATGACTTTGAGATTGTGTATAAGAAAGGGAAGGAAAATGTTGTGGCGGATGCACTTTCTAGGAAGGATGAGAACGATGAAGCATTATTGTGTGTCATTTCAATACTACAAGAAAATTGGGTGGGTGAAGCCAAAGAAGAGTGGAAGAATGATGTTGCTACAAGTAATCTCATTCAATAGGTAAAGAGTGATCTTAGTAGTTCAAATAAGTTTTGTTGGAAAGGAGATGCTCTATGGTATAAAGAGCGATTGTATCTTTGCAAGAATTCCACTCTTAAACACAAGATTCTCATAGAACTTCATCAATCTCTAGTTGGGGGTCATTCGATATTTTTGAAGACTTACCATTGAGTCAAGCAAGTTTTTTTGGGAAGGGCTAAAAGGTGGTGTTCAAAAATTTGTGGCTAAATGTTTGGTTTGTCAAAGAAATAAAGGGGAGACAATTAGGACGCCAGATATCTTGCAACCTTTAGTTATTCCTAGCCAACATTGGGAAGAGGTATCTATGGACTTCATCACAGGGCTTCTAAAATCTAAGGGTCATAATGTTATCATGGCAGTAGTAGATCGCCTCACTAAATATGCACATTTCATTGCATTATCACATCCTTTTACTGTAAGTGCAATGGATAAATATTTTTTAGATAACATACAAAAACTACATGATACATCTAAGGTTACTGTCAATGATCGTGATCCTATATTCACTAGTCACTTTTGGAAAGATTTATCCTCATGTTTGGGTACTCAATTGGCTCACAGTTCTTCATACCATCCTCAATCTGATGGGAAAACTGAGGTTGTTAATAAGTGTTTGGAAGGATATCTACGTTGTTTCACTTCAAATAAAGAGTCACACCGAGTAGATTAACTACCACTCGCATAATGGTGGTATAATACTTCCTTTGATAGTTCATAAAAAATGTCTCCATTTATGGCACTATACGGATATCAACCTCCTTCGATCACATCATCATTGAAGGTTTCACCAAGAGTTCAGGTAGTGGAGGACCACTTTCTTCATCAACAACAGGTACTCTTAGGACTCAAGGAGAATTTGGCCATGGCACAAAATTGAATGAAACAACAGGCATACCAACACTGTAGTGAAAGAAGTTTTGAAGTTGGAGATTAGGTCATTTTGAGATTACAACCTTATAAGAAAATATCACTGAAGCAAAAGAAAAAGATTAATAAGCTATCTCCAAAATATTATGGCCCATACCAAATCATGCAAAAGATAGGTAGTGTTGCCTACAAGTTGGAGTTTCCACCTACAACAAAGATACATCCAGTTTTTCATGTTTCTTGTTTGAAGAAGGTAATTAGGCACACTATCCCTACTCAGACAGTATTACCCGAGCTTGATGAAGAAGGAAGAATCATCTTGGAACTAGAGTGCATTCATCAAACCCACACAAAGAAGCTACAGACTAGAACACTCACTGAGTATCTCATCCAATGGAAGAATTTACCAATTGAAGATGCCACATGGGAAGATGAGGAGTTCATTCAAAAGAATCCACACTTGCTTAACATTGAGAACAATGCTTCTTTGAAGAAGGGGGCATGCTACACCCTTAATATTAGTTTACATCGAGTTATGAATAGTTGGCTTGTGGCTATCTTAACTCCTAAATAATTCTTGTTATCATTATTATATAGTTATTTAGTTTTGTAGGTTGGCCTAAGGCTTATATAGGGTTATCTAAGTCGGCCTAGGTGATATCCTAGGCATAAATAGGTATATATAGGAGGTTGTGAGTCTTGTTTCATCATTTTTGTGAATTGTGTTCTCATTGGAGATATTTGGAGGTTTTCCCCCTCAAAGTGGCTTGTTATTCTCAGTTATTATCAAGTATTTGCAACATATTTCATATCTTCTTAGATTTTATTGTGCAAGTTATGTCATTACATAAATAAACAAGTTATAGGCCTACATCACCTTAATAAAAGTGTTATAGTTGGGTGGGTACAAGAAGCTGAGTCCACTTTTAGTAGAAGTCTCATGGGGATAATTTTTCATAAGAATGGGTACATGTTTAGGAATAGGTGTTTGAGTCTAAACTCCTACTTGTATGAAGCACTTGTAACCATTTTGATTTTTAAAATAGATGTACATTTTTTTTATAGGTAAGATTAGATTTATATTAAACTTTTAAAAAGTTGTACATTGGAGTATGGATGCCATAATGGCATATAGTTCAAACCAGACACTATCCCCCATACCAAACAAAACCAACAAAAAACCCCAGCATGCCATGGAGGCCATGCAAGGGCAAGGAAAAATGTATGAAATAGAACCAAGCTAACCTTTACTACTTATTACATTGCCTTATATCTTAAGTTGTAAAGCCGAGACACTAGAAAACATACACCATTACCTATTGCCCCATAAGTTTTTATGGGCAAAGACCCTGAAGTCAAACTGCCATGAAGCATTCCGTTCAGCCATGAGATGAAACTTTTGCATTAGGTAATTAGCCCCTGCTCGCCTCAACACTTTTTTCAATTGAACTCTCAATGGGACATCTTTCCACCACTTTTCCTCTATCATTTTTTCCCAATCAACTAGGGCATATTTATTTTATTTATTTGATATAATGCCACTTTTATAAGTTGATGTCATATTAAAGAAGAGAAAAATGTAAACACCCCAAGATCGTTCCTCATCACATGATTAATTAAATTAATATTTAATTAATTATTTTGTACAATTCACCATTTTCTAATATCCCCTAATTAAGTATTACCTACTCCCATAATTAATTAAATTTTATTTTATTTATTATGTTTTATCATTCTAGAGGTCAATTGATTTAACTAATCCAACCTTAGACCTCACTCATTAATTTTTTAAACTTGATTAATTAATTAGTCCACAATTAATTAATTAATCCACCTTAATAATTATTAACATTTTCTTCAATTAAAAATTTCTCCAAATCTCCAAAGTTTCCATAATGTGACAAGTGTCCCTTACCCTTTTCAATGCTCACACATGTGTGAGCATGCACAAGTCACCATTTACTTTCACCTCTTCTTTGACCAAATCTCTTGTTGGATGCTTACACATGTGTGAAATACCCTCATAAATGTGTATCCACTCTACACTTTCCCCTTCCATCCACATGTCATTGTACCATAGAAAAATGGATAACTAAAATTTTCATGGTTGTTTAGGTCATTCTCTCATGATGCTTGACCTATTTTGCTTTGATTTAATGTTGTAATATAACTTCTGCATTCACATTAGGTCCTGAACATTCAAATTATGATGTCTTGTGAAGGTGTTGTGAAGTGTTGTAACACATTTCTACACATTTCTAGACTCTTCTCATTATAGTTCATCTAAAAATCACCTTTTCATCACTTAGATCAAGTCCCATTTCAAAGTGTTGTAAAGTCTTGTAACAAGGTTTCACGCTTTTCTAGGCTTGTTGTCACTATTTACACCTTTCTTATGCATTATATGACCCCTTTATGCACTCATAAGACTTCTTTTTTGATGTAAACCCGACAAACAACATTAAATGCAACTTAATTCCCGACACCCACTTACAAGCCCAAGGTGGGACCCATTCGCCATGGCTGGCGAATGAGTCCCTCTTGGCTCCAAATTCAAAATAATTCAAAATTTCTTTCGGGTTTTCATTCAAAAAGACCTTATGTTGGTCTATGATGTTGTATTATTGGGTTATTAGGGAATAAGTATGTATAAATAAATGTTTTTCCATCCATTTTGGGTGAAATCACAATATCGTGTTTCACTTTTTGCCCAAGATGGACAATTTACATTAGTATTTTTAACTGAATCTTCATCTTTTGAGACCTATAGCAGCTAAACCGTTAAGAATTTGAAGATGATGTGAACTAGTGATTTGTGGAAATTTGTGTGTAGATTCTAAATATATATTTTTTATTTTTTTTATATAAATCATGAATCTTTCAACATCTCCTTTAATAACTAGTTTTAACAGAAAAACAACATTTTCAGAAAGTAGCGTTTGTGTCGTACAACATAACTTTTTTTCTATAAAGGATAAAATTCTAATTTTGGGAATATAGATTCCCAACATCAATATCTAGAGAATGGGTATTTTTTCATAATTTTTTGTTGCATACTTTTTTTTAATTAATTTTTGAAGTCATTGTAACTATAATTTGGACATGCGTGTGTGTCGTACAACCTAAATTTTATGTATTTATCGAATTCAAAATTTTATTTTTTTAGTGAAATAAGGACATCAAGACTTAGGTAAAGGGTATTTTTTTAATTTTTTTTACAATGGTTTACTATTTTTCCACCTCTGTAGAATGAAGAGCTTGATGTTCGGAGAAAAACCTATGTTTAGTAAAAATTAAAAATTAAATCCAAGATAAAATGAAAACATAGAAAAAACATACTTGTTGGAAAGATCATTTTGAGGGCTACAATATTGTAAAAGATCATTTCTAAATGATGTTATTTAATCCCTCAAAAAGTAAAGTAAACATGTTTTGTTCTAGCATTTTGATAGGTGCAAAGGAGACTCCATTGTGGGTATAATTTAATACTAGAGGGGTTATATCCAAGGGGGTTTGATCTAAGGGGGTATTATCTATCCCTCTTCAATTAAAATTCTTTAGATGGAACCTCTCAAGGCTAAAATCATTATTTTTTCTAAAAACCTGATTTCAGGAAAAAATCAGCAATGTCCCAAAAGTGAGACACACTATTGTGGCAACACCCTTTTACACCTAATTCATTCACTAGTTCATTCAAGCATTCAATCTCATTCATTCACTTAAGTATCATAGCATCATTCAATCAAGCAAACATCAAGCATTTTGGAGCAGCCATTGATATATCTTCAGATTTCCTCAACAAGGTTGGTGAGTTTAGGACACTTGCATGTTGTTTATTCATCATTCCTTGTTCATTTCATTTCATTTCTTTATTAAGGGTTTGATTACCATAGTGGGATTTGACCAGGGAAAATCCCTATACTCTAACCCTTAACCATTTTCCCCCCTTTGCATGTATGTTTGTAGACTTTTGTATGCAGATTTGTCAAGACAATAGGTGTTGAAAAGTAGACAACAAGTCAACAAAGTGTTTCAAGTCAACTAAACCCTATTTCAAGCTTGGAGACAACCTACAGTCCATTTTCTGCAGATTTGACTCTGTCAACCCAACAAGAAGACAAGTGTGGATCTGGAGCTATAGAATTGACCTTTGATTTTACAAAATTTTGGAGGAGGACTGTTTCACCATCAGTGGTGAATGAGTCCCACCTGAGGGCTGAAAAAGTTGATTTTGTTAGAATCCAGTTCTCGACAGTCAGAAAGCAGTTTTAGGTGTTTTTGTCAGTAGCAGGATTGATTTTCCATCAATGGTGAATAAGTCCCATTGGTGATTTACAGTGATTTTTTCCAATTTTTAGAGCCTTTTAGATTCCACATCCAATTCCTAGGTGCACTCTGTTTAGCCTCTTTCAATTTTGTTTGTGTTTTTTCATGTTTTAGTTCATTCTTGCATACCTCACTATGTTTTCAAACATTACATATTTCATTAGTTTTGCATTCATAATCAATCAATTTCATTAATTAGCTGCATCTAGATCATTTGAATTAGTCTCAATTCCATCATACATTCCTTTATTTGAGTGAACCACCTCAATTTTGGTGTTCTATCTCTCTCCTTTTAGGTGAAAAACCCTAAGAGTGCAAGAGAATCCCATAGAACACCCTAAAATTGTTGGTTCAATCATTATCATTGATTTATGGTCTCTTACATTTACCATTTTTATCCCACTTATCAAACTTATGTTCTTCCCAATAAATGCTTACATATGTGTGAGCACACCTAGCTCTCTTCCCCATGCCACATGTCATTGTATCAAGCCTCCACTTTTTGACACTTGTCACAAGGCTAAAGCTTCATCTTCCCATTAAATTCTAGATCTCCATCTCACAATCCATCTTAACTATATAATTTAATCATCAAAAATTTATAAATTGGAGCTTTGTCCATCAATCCTCATCCATCAATCCATGCTAAACTTATATTGTTCAATAATCATCACAACATCCTTTTGATACCAAGGTTATGATGCACTGGAGAGGAATCCACACTTAAGCACTTTCAAAGAGAAAATCAAGTGGAGAAGGGTGCCTCTACTTCAACTCAATCCATGAGATGATAACGCAAAAGGAAAGGTAAATTTATGTATTGCATTCATTTGGCCAAATTGTGTCATTTGTACTTTTATTATCTTTAGTATATAATATCAAGTATCAAATTGACTAAAAAATAGACTCAATAATATGCATGTATCCTCTTCTTCTAATTTAATGAGACATATAGAACCAATCTAACTTAAAATCAAGTTAAACTAATTTAAATGATTTACAACAAAATTACTATCTTTTATTTTAATGAATACAACCATCTTTTGATCTACATATTTTTAGTAAGACTTTTGGTTTGATAGATATCACCTACCCTCTTCCATAACTTGAATGTGGTGGTACCCTTAGAAATAGTCAAGAGGATATAATTTGCAAGAAAAAACTCAAAGGTTCCTCATGCTTTCTGTAGTTTTAACTAATCTTCATTGGACACATTTGATATCTTCTTTTCTTTTGAAATAGATAAATATTGATCCTTTTTTTAAGGATTATTTATCCTCAACTTACACATCTTGTAATTTTTACCATTAAATTTCTCAATATCCATAAGAGAAATATAAGCCATAGTTTTCAATCATTATTAAAAATATATATAAAATCATACAATGCAAAAGTTCCTATTTCATCCAAAAAACCTCCAAAACTTAATAGAAAAGTGTCCCTCTCTATATAGAGTGACTAAATTTGATACCAAATTGTAACATACCCAATGTTTAATCAATATTTTTCACCTAAGTTTTAACTCAGTAAGTGAATATCTCAAGTATTCCAAAAACATAGAAATTAATTTTTCTTTTTCCATAACACAATTTTACATTGCATAAATATTTTTCACATGTCCTTGCATAAATGAAGTAACATTACATAATTCCAAGTAAATGAAACTCATCTTTTCAAATACAAATTACAATTGATTCATAATTACATATATTTACAATTTCATATCTTACAAGAGTTCAAGGTCAATGTGTCCTCATTTGGATCACTCTTCTTCTGCTCCACAAGTCTCGACTATTGTCTGCAAGAGGGAAAGCATCACCCAAGTGCTTTTCCTCCAACCATGAACATAGCTATCCCCCACATACTTTCCTAACCAAAAGTGGCCCTACCCTTCAATGAAGAGTTTGGTATGGAAACCTTTAGTGATGCTTATCTGAGTATTTAGTGTTGTGTCCTACATAACAAGTACGGTCATACAACTATGGATACCCTCCAACCATGCATGACACTACTGACTAGCTATGCAAACTTGAATCATAGTGAACCAACAAAGTGTAAGCAATGACTTTTACACCTACTTTTGCCAAAGATGTGATATATATATATATATATATATATATATATATATATATATATATATATATATATATATATATATATATATATATATATAATCAATCCACTTTCTAAGAAGTGGTGTCATAAGTTCACCCACCCCTTACTCAACATGGAAACTCTACTAACTTGTGGTTAAGTGTTCTCTTGGTTTTCCCCCAAGGTTAACAATCATAAACAAGTTTTCATTCAAAAACTTGATGACACACTAATATTGATTTAATCGACCAAATAGGTTTGAAAAAATCTCTTGAATAGCTTGTTACATGTACTAGTAACAATCTAGGTTTGACAACTGCCTCTTATTCAAGTGTTTACCCTATCTCAAGGGAATAACCTATCCTCCTACTTTCAAGGGTTATAAGCTTCCAAGAACGTAAATTCTCCACTCATGGTTAAACTACCATACACATATGTATTCATAACATAATATCGTCCAAACAATATAGATACAAAACTATGATATTAGGATATTATCATATTACCCTATTGTAGCTCCTTTTTTCTATGTTAATCAAGCAAAATAATCAAGACAACTACTTATCATGCTCTTCTGATTCCCTAATCTATCTTATCTCTTGTATTTCTAATATAGCTTTATGTATAGATAATATAGCTATTTATACATGCACTCACATACTTTCTAATAGCATAATTAATATGCACATAATGAAAGAAAAACATTTTCAAATAGTAGTAAAATTTAGTCTCATAATTAAAATAAGAAAGAGAAAAAGATATTTTAATCATGCCTCTAGAGATTAAAATAGCTTGAATCAAGTTTCCTGCAACTTATTGCTTCAAATGTGCTTGATGGCTTAGCCTTAAACAACTGACTCCTTTATTCTCAACTCTTCTATCTTCTACTGATTCTCTTCTTTGCTTCTAATATGATAGCTACAACCATTTATTAATGCACTACTAAAACAACAACCTTTCCTCTCAAACAACTAACTCCTCACTATCTCTTGAATACTCTATTCTCTCTAACTCTCAAATATGTTATTGCTCAAAATAATAAGAATGAATATGAACAACCAAATAGTGAGTTGATGTTCTTCTTTTATATTAAAAATGGAGAGAGATCGACTGTTAAAAGAAAGCTAAAAATAATGCCACTTCTCTGATTTCCTGCTAGTTCTGGAAGCTAGATGTGTATTTTCAGTTGCAAACATGAATTTGAAACCAACTCTATTAATTTCCAAGATTGCATGGCCTACTGGGTGCGACCTCTCTTACTTGCTAGCAGTTTTATCACAACAAAAAAAGTCTTATGACTGGAATGTATAATGACCAATCAAAAGTAACTTCTACCTCTCAAACATTCGCCCAAGTCATGGGCTATAAATAGCTTAAATCACATGTCTTTTACTTGGTCAAAGTGCTCTTTACATGGTTGTGCAACCGTTTATGAAACACTGTTTAACTTTACCATATTTGTGGCACCTTTTTCCATCTATTTCTTTGTAAGATATGGTGCCAATTTTGGCGGCCTTTAATGGTTTAAACACCATTAAAAATAGTTATCATTCTTTCCTTTTTGTGGCATATATACCACTATATCACGCGACTTACTTGCCATTTAATATGGCTATCATCGTATGTTTAGAATAACAATAATATATATAATATTATATATATAAATATATCCATATATTTATATATGTATAGCAATCATATATTAATATATATATCAATCACTTAATCATGTATACATATATTATCATCATTTAAATATAATAATATATATTTTTTAATATGTATATATACTATATATATATATATCCACGTGAATGTTTCTAATATGTATTACATATCTATGTATGAGTATACACATATATTTCTATCTACATATGCTCATACCTACATACATATATATGCTCCACCACACACACACACATACATATATACATACACACATACATTCAATATATACATATCCATATATATATATTTAAATACACAATATATAACATATGCTATTCACAAGAGTTTTTAACACTTTGACTCAAATTGACTAAACGCTCAAGGAGAATTAAAGACAACCATCCTAACTTTCCTATCAACCAAAAAGCTATCAACTTGGTTTAGCACTTATCGACACAAAACTTTAAAGATTGACTCAACAAGGTTCCTCTATCCTATGCAAGTGAGTGTGTGCGTCTACTTAGATAGGTATACCAATTTGGTTCACATACCAACCTCCTCTCCTAGGTGATACTCTCCCTCCCCCTCTAGAGGGTTCAAACCTTTCCTACATCAAACTTAGAGCAACATGTTTGTAGTTAGCTCATAACATATAAATCACATTCATCATATATCATACGCATCATTAAGCATTTAAAAATTAATTCATCATAATGCATATTTATACATTTCATTCATCCATTGAAATTCATCAAGACATAATCATGCGTTAAAAATATATTTACTCATAAAGGTAATTTTATTTGGTAAATAAACAATGGGGTGTAACACAAATTTTGAGAAAAAAGGTAAAATTGTTGCAATAAATCTCTTACCATAAATATGAAAATTAATTATTTATCTTGGGATTAATATATGATTATTATGTGATTGTATAAAATAAGTAGTAAGAATAAAATCAACAAATCATATGAACACAAGATTTACATGGAGAAACTCTTTCAAGAAACTCTTTAATATAAGAAAGAGGGAAAGTATGTATTGATCTTCAATAAAGAGATACATCCAACACACTATCACTTTTTTTCACTTTAGTAACACTCAAACAACACTTATGTATCTACTAAATAAACTTATAAAACTATTATCTCATGCCTCCAATCTATAGAGAAATGAGAGGAATATGAAAAATGGTTTTCCAAAATAATGTACCATAAAACTATGGTAAAATACAAAAAATCCCACATCTAAAATAAATATGATCTTCTGATAATAGTAAATGAGTCATCCATAATAAAAATAATCTCCATTCCAATAGTAGATGACAACTATGACTTGTAACTCCTCCATAATGGCCCATATTCCAAGTCAAGAATCTAAAACCATCACCCAACTCATATGGAGTACAACAACAACATGCAATATTCTCCACTACTCAATTCACATGCCTAAGTTGAGATAGTTGCTAAATAGAGTTTTATAACCGCCATTGCCAATTTCACCTCCTTCATGAATGCATGTGACAAATAATTCCAAGATTCTTAGGTAATATTAATTATAAATTATTTTTTAATTACACCCTACACATCCAAATAACTTTCTAAGAGTGTTGGAGATAAATAAAATATATGTAGGCTTCCAAGGTAAATAGAAGGTTCTTAATCCTAACATGTTTTAGGAACGAAACATGTAAAGAAGGGATGGAATGTTATGCACCCATGAATATGATATCATAGTATATTTAGATGTATGAAGATGTTGACATGTGTCTCATATCTCTTAAGTTAGTTACGTTCAATCATGTGGAAAACTTATGTACTTAATTATATTAAGTGATGAATAGACCTTCACTGAGATTAACCATCCATTTATTAGGAGATATATATAAATGATGTGACTATCATTGTAAGGGCACATGTTGTGTATGATAGAGTATTTTGGATCTCTTGGAGATATAGTGTGGAGTGACTTATTCTATAAGGACCATTATACCTCAAGGGTTTATTTTATTTCTACATAGATTGGACAAATTAACACATCTTAACTCGTAAAAATCTCTTGTATTATGTGAGATCTATATTCTATATTACATTATTGTAATTATTATATATGTAGATCTTATCAAGTGGTATCAAAGCTATGATTTGGGAAAAGATGAGGGAAGGCCTATTTTTTCAAGATTTACCCATATCTTTCAAATAGCTATGGATTTTTCTATGATTTTTTATTTTATTTTTTTATCAAAGTTGGAGGGTCACCTAAGAAAGATAGAATAAAAAAAATTAAGTTTAGATCATCAATATTGAGCGATTTATTGCAATTTTATGATTTTTCATAAATTCATCTTCTAGGTTGTAAATCAAGGATTTTTTTAATATTTGTGTATTTATAGAAAGATCACCAAAATTTAATAGAGGTCTATTATTTTTATTTTTTGAGGATGAGAACATTATTAAATGATTCAATCAAGTTTGGGTATCTAGTATAAATTTATAAACCATAGTCTCAATGTGGATCCCTAATTTTGATGGAAATGGAGGTATTAGAATAGTGAATTCAATTTAAAAGAGATGGTGGACAAATTAGATAATGGGAATAATATTTTTATATAAAATTACAAGATGAAGCTAACAAATATTGTGTTCCATTTGTATAAGAGAATTTCTTTTTTGGATGAATTGGAATAAGTTTTCTTGGATACATGGGAACTAAAATTAATAGAATGAGAAGAAGAAGAAAGAGGAGAAGTAGAGGAACAAGAAAAAGAAGAAAGAGAAGAAGGAAAATAAGATGATGAAGAAAATATGAAGGATACAACTACATGCAATTTAGCTCCAACGAAGGAATATTCAATCCTTTGATTGCATGGATGCATTCAAAATGAAAATTTTCTTATTTTTATAAACCCTAACTTTATCAACATGAGATTAGCCAAGAAAACACAACTACAAGTATATCACATCAAGAATAGTCAAATAGTGGGTAAGAATATTCAATTTTATAAAGATTTTAATCTCTCTATAGATAAAAATGTTTTTATTCAAATTTTTATTCTTTGGATATGGATGGGTTGGATATTGTTCTTGGTTATCATTGGATAAAATCTTTGGGAACAAAAAACATCAATACACAAAATAAGTTGGTATAAAGAGACCAAATATTGTATTGCATCATATTACATATATAATGAAGTCTAAAGGAAAGTTAAGGAAGAGAAATTTTAGGGATATAGTGAAGATTGTAGCAATGAATTAGAGGACAAATAAGAGGAACAAGATGTAGAGAAAAAATAGGAGACAAGTAATTCTCTTCAAGAGAAAAAAATAAGTGGAAAAAATTGGTGAAGAACCAATGAAGATTCTAGTGATAGAAAAGGGTTCAATATATAGGCATCCACATTATTATGAGAGAGAAGCCAATCACTTCGGATCTATATGAAATAAAAAGAACAACTGCAAAAATCAATGACATCATAGAAGTAATGGCTATTCATGAAAAAATGAGAACTTACCATGATATAAAATGGAATGGAATGGGTACAAGAAAATGTGGACTAAGGATGGGTTCTAGATGTCATCAAGCTAAAACCACTACAAACATCAACTATGGATGGTGGGATACTTGGTCATGGTGTCATTTTTGTAATGGCTTGTGATAGTCATACTATTTAGATTTTTCTCATATATTGAAGATGAAATATGTCAAGGAACCCATATTATGTACTTAGGGATATGATATTATAAGGTATTTAGGTGGATTTCCTACATATGAAAAACATCCCTTTAAGTTAGTTATACTAGGTCATGTTGACAAATTGTGTAATTAATTATATTATTAGGTCATGAGTAGGCCTTCATTGAGATTATGATATCTCTCCATTATATTATTAGAATGAGGTCTATATGTAGGAGATGGGTTTCATTGTAAGGATGCACATTGAATATGATCTTGTGTTGGGAATCTCTTGGATATATAGTGTGGAGTGGATTCTTCCATAAGGAGTATTGTAAGATGTTACCCTACCTCAAGGGTAAATATTCTATTTTTGTATATTAGATATTATGACATATTGACCCATAAACATCTCTTGTTTTGTATGAGATATATCTTGAGTAATGTATTAGTTTTATTATTTTCAAGAATGGGGCACAAATCAAGGATTTGAGATCAAGTTTCTTGAGAGTTGTATTTATACCCTAGTGTAAGATAGGAAATTCAAATAGCAAAGATTAAAGTGACAACCACTACACTAATCTAAGCTAAAAATCCAATCTAAACAAAGAAGAACAATCAAATATGAGGAATGAAATGAAAGCCAAAAAACAATAAACTCCCCATTTTTGAAGTTGACTAACCTCCTTTGTCTCTCCTCAAGCAACCTTTTCAAGTTGCCCTCAATTCGTTGTATGCAAATACCTGCAAACAATAAGCATGAAAGCCAAAGATATGTGGTTGTTAAATAAAAAATGGAGACAAACTTCTTTTATAGATAGAATTTCAAATAGACAGACGAGATTGAGCTTCTAGAAAGATTCTCAGATCAATGGTTGAAGATGCATGCACCATAGAGTAGTGGGATAGGGATGGCTATGAAATGGATAGTCAAGATCAAGAAGAGACCAGAGACAATCAATGGCTGAGATTCGAAAATGAGAGAGTGGAGGGATAAAGGAGGAATTAAATAATAAAATCATTTAATTCATGAGAAAGGAATTTTTGACCAAGTGGAGGATGAATAATTTGTTTAAATTTACTTATTTGTGGAAAAAGAAAGTGGGCATTTAATTAAAATAATTTATGCAGCCAATTTAATTAAATAAGAGGAAATAGAGAAGGAGATTTAGATAATTAATTTAGATTAATTATTTAATGGGGGAGAAATGACAAAAAGATAATTAAATAATTTCAATAATTATTTAACTATAGAAGAAGGGAAAGAGTAACATATAGATAAATAATTAATAATTATTATTTAACTATAGATGAAAATGAAAAGCAAATAATTAAATAAATGATAGTTTATTTAATCATTGAAGGAAGGGTGTTAGCGACACAATTAAAAATATAATTTATTTAATTGATCAAAGAGGAGCAAAGATCAAGAAATGAATTAATTAAATAATTAAAATTATTTAATTATGCAAGGAAGAAGACCAAGATGATGGAAAAATGATGTTCGCAGACCAAGACATTTTTCAATGTCTACATTTCCCCCCTCTTTAACATAATGTAAGTCATCGCGTTGTGTCAAAGAAATTCAGTCAAAACATGCCCCAGTGAAAGTAGGGTGGACATATGCCCCCTCGGGAGAATTTTGCAAATTTTTAAAAAAATTCAAAAAAATTTAGAAAATTGTTTCGATAAGACATTTTGATAGCTAGGAGTTCAATGATGGTGACATAATTGATTTTAAAGGTCATTTAGGGGGTTAAATTTAGGTTCAAAGTGATCAAATAGTGTGCCCAATACACATGGCTAGGGAAAACCCTAATTTTTTGTCTATAAATATGACCTTGATTAAGAAAATTACTCACTTGTGCTTTCCAAATTTAGAAATTTTAGGAGCTCTGAGAGAGAGTAGTTGAGATGTCACTGGTTCCACACTCCGCAAACTGAGGCTACCACATCCACACCTTTTGTCGACTTGAGGGAGTGCCCGACCTGGTATGTACTCGAAATCCACTTTGTCAATTTTTTGATTTTCGTGAATATTTAGGTTGTGTGTTCGATTCATGTTGGGTTCACCAATGTAAGATAAGAAATTCGAATAGCAAAGATTAAAGTGACAACCACTACACTAATCTAAGGTAAAAATCCAATCCAAACAAAGAAGAACAATCAAATATGAGGAATGGAATGAAAGCAACAAAACAATAAACTCCCTATTTTTGAAGTTGAATAACCTCCCTTGTCTCTCCTCAAACAGCCTTTCCAAGTTTCCCTCAATTCGTTGTATGCAAATACCTACAAACAATAAGCATGAAAGTTGGAGATATGTGATTGTTAAATTGAAAATGGAGGAGACAAGCTTCTTTTATAAACAACCATTCAAATAGATGGACGAGATCGAGCTTCTAGAAAGATTCTTAGATCGACGGTTGAGGATGCATGCACCACATAGTAGTGGGCTAGGGATGACTATGAAATGGATGGTTAAGATCAAGAAGAGACTAGAGATAATCAATGGCTGAGATTCGAAAATGAGAGAGTGGAGGGATAAAGGAGAAATTAAATAATAAAATCATTTAATTCATGAGAAAGGAATCTTTGACCAAGTGGAGGATAAATAATTTATTTAAATTACTTATTTGTGGAAAAAGAAAGTGGGAATTTAATTAAAATGATTTATGCAACCAATTTAATTAAATAAGAGGAAATAGAGAAGGAGATTTAGATAATTAATTTAGATTAATTATTTAATGGGGGAGAAATGACTAAAGATAAATAATTTCAATAATTATTTAACTATAGAAGAAGGGAAAGACTAACGAATAGATAAATAATTAATAATAATTATTTAACTATAGACGAAAATGAAAGGCAAATAATTAAATAAACAATAGTTTATTTAATCATTGAAGGAAGGGTGTTAGCGACACAATTAAAAAGGTAATTTATTTAATTGATCAAAGAGGAATGAAGATCAAAAAATGAATTAATTGACCATTTAGGGGGAGAATAGAGTGTGAGACATGGTGGATGATGCTTTCTGAAACCCTAATGTTTTTCTACTTTTCTATCAGCATTTTTTAGTGTCTTCTCCTTTCAGTTTCCAACAAAATTTCTAGATTGTTCCTCTTTTTGCCTGAGATCTATCGGTAGCAACCTGCTGCCGTTTTTCTTTAGGCGTTTGCTATCTCTGCTAGGGCATGGAGTCGTGGTCGGCCGCCGCCTATGTTCGCTTGGTTCAGTGTGCTCGATAGGCTTCCTTCTCATCTTTCAGGGGCTTTCTAATGAGACTTAAGGTGGAGGCAAGAAATACTGGTGGGGCTCTCTCTGCGAGTGGTGGTAGGATTCCCAGCGATGAAACATAACATGTTGCGTTTGATACTGATGAAGGGGAGTCTGCTACCATAAATGCAGAAGGAAGTTATGGAGGCAAGAATGAATATGCAATGGAGTCGCCCAATAGCGAAGAAAGAGGTAAAACCCTAGAATTCCTGCTTCCAGATGATGTTATAGATTGCATTGCGGAGTGCCAAAGTAAATATGTGATTCTATTCTTTTTAAGAGGCATCCCGTCTGAAACAGAGTTTTTCAAATGGACTAAATTAAACTGGGAAAACCGTGGATGGGAAATTGAATCTATGAGAGGTTTAGGAAAGGGGTATGTTTCTTGCTCATTTAAATCTGCTGAACATGCTCAGGTTGTCTTACAGTATGGGACTTGAGTCATATGTGGTCAGATATGTTACCTGCAAGCATGGACTCTTGAATTTCATCCAGAGGGTTCGTCCAGGTCCCGGTATCCTATGTGGGTGGAACTCCCCTTTTTCCGCTTGGCTTTTAGACCTTTCCTTCATGAAATTGTGTCACAACTTGGCAGGGTTATTTGGTGTAAGAATAACTCAGAAAAATTCTCTAGTCTAAGGGTGCATCCCAGGGTTTGTGTAGAAATGGACTTGAACCAGCCTTTGCTAGAAACTATTAAACTCATTGGCCCCGGGTTTGAATTTTATCAGCCTGTTGTTTATTTGAACAAACCTAATTCGTGTTTTTATTGCCGCCAAGAAGGTCATTTGATCAGAGATTGTCCTGCTAGAAAGAATAAAATATTACAGCCCTTTGTTGATATGGCACCTAAACAGCTGCAAACCAATAGCAAGGTGCTTACTCCTACTCATAAAGGCCCAGTTCAAGCAAAATTGAATGACCCACCCTCAGCAACTCAAAAAACTAATAGTCTGAGTTTAAGCAATTCTGATTCAATAGATGAAGAGATGCATGAAGGATGGAAAATTGTAAGAAAGCGGAAAGAACCTTCTAGTCCAGTTACAGGTCGAAATGGTGAAGTAGTATCTAATGGGAAAAGTGCACTTTCAAGCCCCCAACCTTCTTCCTCTCATTGCAGCCATAAATCTGGAAATGAGGCTGCTAATTCCCCTCCTCCTTCTGTGAGACAAAGATCTAGGTCCCCACCTCCTATGACAAAAGATTTGGGTAACTCTGAGTCTACAATTGCTTTAGTTAACCAGTTTGAAGCATTTCCACAAGAGGAGGAACTTGCTATCTCTTTGTTGACATGAATTACAAAATCTTGTCATGGAATGTAAGAGGGATGTCTCTCCCTCACCATAAATATGGTGTAAAAGATGTCATTGGAAAGTGGAAACCTAATATTTCTTTCTTTCAGGAGGTTAAAATTAATGGTCTTCATCTTGCTTCTTATCTATTTGATGTATGGAGAGATGCTTCTTTTCTTTATACTTCACATAGAGAAGGTGGGGGGGGGGCAGTGATTGGTTTTGCCCCATGGGTCTATAAGTTTGTCATTGATAAAGGTGAAGACCCTTCTCATAGTTGCATGTGGGCCTTGACCTTTATCAATGGCCAACCTATTGGATTTTGCTCAGTTTATGCTGCTAACTCTCCTAGAGAGAGAACTGAATTATGGGATTGGATGGCAAAACACCTCCCTAATCCAGATTGGGTTATTGGAGGTGATTTCAATATGGTAGAACACCATAGTGATCACAGTTGGCTCAGTCACAACAAGCTGAATAATGAAGAATTTGACAAATGGTTGTTTTGTCGTAATACTTTAGGTGTGGTTGACCCAATTCATAACAAAAGGGGTAGTCAGGAATGTAACTGGTTCACCTGGTCTAACTGCAGATTTGGTGAGGATAGGAAGCTAAGCAGACTTGACAGATTTTATATTTCTTCAAATCTGTTTGTTACCCAAGAGTCCTCAGGGTTGGTGGCTCGTGTTGATTATTCTGCCACTCTTTCTGACCACTACCCTATCATTTGTAATGTCTCTGGAGCTGATAATAGTAATGTGAATTCTGAGTTACCTTTTAATCTGAATGTGTCTCATTTAAAAAATCCTTCATGTGTTGGAGCGTTAGTGGGCCTATGGAATTCATTCCCAAAACCTAATGAAGGGGAATCTTATAGACAATGGTGGCATAATGCTATTACTAAATGTGTTGAATTCCTCCGTGCCTTTGGTAGAAGAATTGCTTGGAAATGAAAATGAAAATGAAAATCACTTCAAGGAAAGTTAGAACACAATAGAAAATTACTGAATAATGACCCTTATAATTGTAACTTACAAACTTCAGTGGAAGTTTTGGAAACTCAAATTCGTAGAATGGATAATTATAAGGGGAAAGGAGCTAAAATTAGAGCAAGACTACAGTGGATTAAAGAGGGGAATCGAGGTTCTAAATACTTCTTTAAGTACCTTAATTATAAGCATAGGAAAGAATTCATTGGTGCCATTCAAGATGAGGCTAGTTTGGTTCATACTAAACAGGTTGAGATTAAAGGGTTGTTTCAAAAATACTATGAGGAGCTTTTCAAAGAAGATCCACATTGGCAGGATGCTCAAGTTGTCTTGGAAGATATGCTTCAAGATATCATTCCTAAGAGGGTGGACCCTGAATATAGAAATTTTATTGATCGTATACTTTCTCTTGAGGACTTAGAGCATGTTGTGTTTTCCATGCCTTCGTACAAAAGTCTTGGTGTGGATGGGTTACCTGTTGAATTTTACCAAACAATGTGGCCTCACATTAAAGATGATTTCTACTTGGTTTACCTGGAAGCCTTGGAGCATGGTTCTCTTGGTTCATATATAAATCAAGGTCTAATCAAACTCCTTCTGAAGGGGAAAAATGAGGATACTATTTCAGGTTGGCGTCCAATCACTCTGCTTAATACTTCATATAAGATTATTGCCAAGGCTGTAGCAACAAGAATCAAACCAATTGTAAAAGAAATAGTAAGACCTGAACAAACCGAGTTTCTTAGTGGGAGATTCATCTTGGACAACTTGATCCTTGCTTGGGAAACGTTGGAATGGGCTCAACAATTTGGTCAACAAGGCCTTTTGGTCAAATTGGACTTTGACAAAGCGTACGATAGAATGCGATGGGGCTTCATAATTAAGATGTTACAATGGTTGGGTTTTGGACCTAAACTTTGTAATCACGTTCAGATGTTGTTTAATGATGCTAATGTTCAATTAGTGATTAATAAAGAGCTTTCTAATGTCTTCCCCTTGCAATGTTCAATAAGACAAGGTTGTCCTTTGTCCATGTTCCTATATGTGCTGGTTGTTGATGCACTTGGATACTTGCTGCAAAAGTATAATCAATTAGATTTAATTAAGGGTATTTCTATCCCCCATAATTTTGTGGTTATTAACTCACACTTCGCAAATGACAGTATGTTGTTTATCCAAAATTTAGAGGCTGAGATCAATAATGTACTAGAAGTCCTTAATCTGTATTGTGAAGTGTTCGGATCTAAACTTGCTCACCATAAGACTAAATATTTGATGGTTCAATCTAGTCCACCACCATGGTGGATCCCTAAGGGGTGGAAGCAAATTAAACACTGGAAGATTACATGATATCTCGACATTCCATTTGGAATGGGGGTCTCTATTTCTGAGATGTGGAATTGGTACTTATAGAAACTTAGGAATAAATTGTGTACGTGGGGAAATAAATTTCTATCTCTTGCTGGAAGAATCCAAGTGGTGAATCAAATTTTTTTGGCCTCACATGTTTACTATTCTTCTTGTTGGATGCCATCCAAAAAAGGTTATGAGGATTTAGTTAAAATGGTTCGTAGCTTCTTATGGGTTGGTTGGGGTAGCAAAGCAGGTTTTAAATCTGCCCCGTGGCTCCATTACATACAACCCAAAGCCAAAGGTGGGTTGGGCCTTTTGGATCCAAAGACACAAGGGATTTTCTTGGCAGCTAAATGGATTGTTTGATCTGTGAATGGAGATGTTCCTTGGAAAAAAATGGTTCGCTTTCGGATTTCTCAAGCCTCCGTCAAAGGTAAATGACAGGATGTTAGCTGGGAAGATAAAATTCTAATGGCCCCTTTCTTCCGCATCAAGGCTTCCTTTCCCCTTCTTTCAATCTGGAAGGCATGGCAGCAAGTCAGCTATCTTTTGGACTGGAAGAGCACCCTCCAACATGGGTTTAGCTTTGGGTTTTTGTCAATTTGGTGGAATAAATTGGTACAGTACCATGGTCAGCCTCTCGCGATTGCCTTTCCTAGGATGGCTTATTCTTTATTTAGGAAAGGAGTCCATAGGTTTGGGGACTTGTGGGACTTTTCTGCTCGTGAGTGGGTCAACTAGCAAGTTCTCAAGACTAACCTGGGTTTAAATTGCAACCATAAAAGTTTTATTATTTTTGTCAAGTCTTTGGTTTCCTTTGAGCTGGTCATGAAAATTTGTACTCCCCTTCATTGCAATCCTTTCAAGGATTGGTGGTGGATGTCCAAGTTTCAGTTTGCTTTGTTTCCTCTTAAAAAAGTCTACTTAAATCTGCTCCCTCATTTTCCATTAAACCCAGGCTGAATCTGAAATGGAAATGCAAGCTCCATGAAACTACATGGAACAAGCTGAGTCTTCAAATATGGCATTCTAAAACAAAGGCAAATGTTCAGCTATTTGTATGGAAACTTTTGCATTGCAAGTTACCAGTTGGTGATTGTCTGGGTTATATGCATATTCATGATGTTAAATGCCCCTTTTGTAAACGTATTGAAAACTTGAAACATATCTTTTGGGACTATTTTGTGGCTAAGAGGAAATGGAGGGCTGTTTTTGCTTACCTCCCTGCAATTTTTGGGCATATCTTGAGCTGGAAAGAAGAAATTTTTTCGTGTTGGGCTACATAATAACATTTGGCTGATTCTGTATGGCAGATTGTACTTTTTAATTTGTGGAAAAATAGATGTTTGGCTGTATTTGCAGATCATAAGTTAATTTGGAATCAGGAATGCTACGGTTTTACTCTGACATCATTTTGCAAATTGTTTTCTTATGTTCTCAATTGCAAGGAGGAAATAAGGCGAGTATGAAGTGCATCAATCATTTGGATACAATCAAATGGTAGATTTTGTAGCTTCATAAAAATGATGTTTACTATTCAAATCAGCTTCATAAATTGTTGAAGTTTAGAATTGTATAGTGGTTGTGTTCTTGGCAGTTTTTGCTGCATTTTTGGTTTTATCAGTTTCAGCTACAGTTTATAGTTAGTGTTAGGTTGCTACTGCTTTTAGTGGTTGTGTGTGTTTGTATTGTTGATGGTTAGCTGGAGGTTGTTGGCAGTGTTGTATTTTCCCTCTCTCTTGGCAATCTTTGTTGCCTTTGTATTTTAGCATTGTTTCAATATAAAAAAAAATGAATTAATTAAATAATTAAAATTATTTAATTAATAGAGGAACACAATCAAAGGAAAATAATTAAATAATTAAAATTCTTTAATTATGTAGGGAAGAAGACCAAGACAATGGAAAAAAGATGCTCGTAAACCAACACATTTTTTAGTGTCTACACTTAATATTAACAATAAGAAGAAAGTTGAAAATTTATATGATAATTGAAAAAATATTTTGTATGATAAAACAATTAAAATTGAATAATGCTACACATACACATATGCCATACACCACAACTCATTAAACACATGCATTATATCAAATTGTGGTATATCATATCTTATATATATATATATATATATATATATATATATATATGATTACATAAAATAATGTGTCTGTTATAATTGATAAGTCTTTTGGATGATCTGATGGTCGGTTGAATATGATGCATTTCCATGACTTTGCCTTGGAAACATCCATTATTATGTGTCAATCTTATTAAAATAGTTCTTGAACTTTGTTTTAATGTGATAACTTGAGAAAGGACAATGTGTCAATTTACCCATGTTCTCACACTAGAATGCTTTTCTAAAACTGGTAAAACTAAATTTCTAATTATAGTCCTTTTTGCTTCTTGTAATAATAGTCTCAAAGATCTAAAATGAGAAACATAGAGTATTTTAAATAGGCATGAATTTCCACATTTCTCAAATTATATTCATGTCTAGCCTGTGAGATTGAAAACTTGTGGATGGACTCACCTTAGTGTTGCTAGCATGCTTTAAAGATCTCCTTCCATAGGTGTTGATATTGGTGGAAAATAAGGTTAACAAGGAAAAATGAAATTATTAGAATGCTTAGAATGACAATTCTATTTTATCTCATTGTTGTTTTATCATCAACTTGTATATTTTATGATGTTAGGTCAATTGGCTCCATTAAGTCTTACTACTAGAATAATGGAGGCCATAATGTTAATAGTGACCACAAAGGTGAGAGGAGGTTAATACAAAAGCTAAGAGAGTTAAAGAAGAGTATAGGATAAGAGTAGCTATAAACAATGTATAGGTATACCATCTAATTACACAAAAGTCATACGTGCAAGAGTAGTCAGTCCTATTGTTGTTATGTTTCATGTGCGAGGTCTGAAGGTCCATTCCTTCGGACTGACCACCTCTGTTGTGCTGGGTCCCACTTGTTGCATCCATCAGGTTAGGCACTCGTAGTGGTGCTGACGGTTTACTCCATGCCTATTCCTCTACTTACTGGGTGGTGTGCGTGGGGGTTCACCACGAAGTACATTTCTTTGGAAAAAAAGAGTAGTCAGTCCTATATGGGTCATCAAATTATAGCTAGATATGGTTGTAATATTTTTTATGAAATGTTTTGTATGTTAAAGAGTTGATGCAGTGTGAAAATGTAGGAAAGTTCTTATAGAATTAAATTCTTGTTTATTATGGTTTTTAACAAATATATAATAAAATTTTAAATGTACTTTTTTCTTAATCTAATATAAAGAAAAAAATGTACAATTTAAAAACATCTAAAAAATTTGGCAATATGAATTTATTTTTAATTATAGACCTCCAAAATTAAGATTAAAGGAGCATCAACAAGAATATAATAATTTTCATGAACATGTGTTGCAAAAGTACCATTTACAAAAGTGGTGAAAATAATTTTTGTTGTAGACATTTGATACTTAGAAAAGTTGAAAATTGGGTAGATAGATGTACAATTTAATCACAAAAAAAAAATCATTTAAAATGTGTTTTTCATAGCAAAAATCATCACAATTTAAAGTACATGGTGGAAAATAGGTGTCAAAAGTAAATGAAAAATTAAATATCAACATTTCAATTGAGTACATTAAACAAATATATTTATACTATTAAATTCAATATATTTGATATGATTAATATTAATATAGATATTTTAATTATATCTATTCAAAAAGATGAAAATGTGAAAAAATATAAATTTGAAATTATTTTATTTACTTCAAAATTATTTTTATTTATTATAATTGTAATTGTAATTATATATATGAACACATAAATTTCAAGTTTTAGTTAAAAAATGATTTATTTTATTTTACTTCTATAATTTTTATTTTTATTTTTTGTATAGCACGACCCTCTATAAACTAACGGCCACGGGACGGGGGAGACTAGAACTCGTGACCAACCTCCTGCAACAGGAAAGACTTTAGCCAACCGAGCTAGGGCCCCTGCCCTATTTATTTATATTTTAAAAATAAATAATTTTACTATTAAATATAATTAATTAGTTTATTATATATATAATTATTGAGAAAGTAAAATACAAATATTATTTATATTATATTTAATTATGTTTGACTATATTTTTTTAATTAGGTAGAGTATTTTAAAAATGTAACTTAAACACATTCTATAATGACATCTAAATCTTATCTCAATACATATAAACCAAAATACAACCAACAAATTAAAAAAAATTACAATCATTCATTCTTTCTAAAAATTATTGTGGAATTTTGTGTTTTATTTTTTATGTACATAATTACAACATAAAATTTGTTGCTACTTTAGAACATCTCTTGAAATAATTAAAAAACTTTTCACACCAACTCAGATGTAAAAAACTTTCAAAACTTTTAATATTATAACATTATTATAATTTATTTAATTTTAATAAAATAATTTTTAGGCAGAGGTGTCTACAGTGGCATCCAACAATCTATGCAAAGTTTGTGTAAAGTTTTTAAGCTGCATTTAAAATGACAGTGAAAATTATGTAAAATCAAATAAAAGAAATTTGATGAAACAAAAGAACAAATAAATAAATAAATAATAATAAAAATTCAAATATTTGCATAAACTAAAAGAACAAACAAACAAATAAATAATATTTTTGATAGCAAAGAGATATCAAATCACAAAGATAAATCAATTAGAAAATAAAATTAGAGAATGATAATTTTATATATATTAATATTTAATATATGTATCCTAGTTTAGCTTACATTCTAAACTCTTTTTTCATCAAATTAATTATTAATTAAAATTTAATAACATTATGTATTACATATAACATATTAATATTTAGTTAAGTAAAAAATATATTTAATATAAACAAAATTGACAAGTATGTACACTTACGTAATCAATCGTCACGTTTTGTGCTGACTGTTAAAACATTCCCGCCAACTTTTCTATGTGATTTACAACTCATATGTACACACCGTAATATTTTTATTTTTATTTTATAAAAAGAAAAATCCATATTACAATATAACTCTGACAATTCCCACATTACACCCTCAATTGTTTATCCTTCCACTTTTGTACATAATACCTATCATATGTACCAATTTTTTTTTTTAAATCATATTTCCTATTCTATATTGTTAAATCACCATACCTTTTTTTTCAAATTTTGCGGCTAGTACAAATTAATAAATAATATTATGGAGAAAGGGTACACAAGTAGGGGTAGGGGCAGAGGTTAGGTCCATGCCCTAGATTTAATAATGAAAAGCAAAAATTCAGACATAAAAATTCTGTCCATAGGATTACACGTGTGTGCCAGTAAATTTGGTAGCCTTCACTTGCACTTGGAAGACTTTTGTCTATTAATAATTTTTTGGAAAAGAGTGAAAGAGGATCCTATGATAAAGACTTTCAAGTAATTCAAGGGATTATAGTTGAAACAAATGAACACCTTTGTGTTCTAAAAAGTCATCTCAAAGCTAGAGGAGTTGTTTTATAGAAAATTGCTTACTCGAATTAAATAATTATATATATAGAATTAATATGTAAGTGTAAGGGTGAAATTTGTATGTTTTTTAAATTTTTATTTAATTTTAGATTTATTTTGAGTGAATAGTTTAATATAATGGTATATTGATAATTGCTATATTTATGTGTTAAGTTTAATTCATTTTTCAATTTTATTTAATTTTTTCTATATATATTTGACTATATCTTATATTTAGTTATGCACACTTTCATATGCTTATTTTTATTAGTTATCTATTATATTCATTTTAGCACAAATATTGATATACTTGATCCCTACCTTAACATATGTTTATTTTTATGTCTTTAGTGTTGTTTTGTAGTTTTTGATGTTTTGCTAGGGGTGATGGCTTTGTTTTCTCTGTTGTCACTGTGCTGTTAATGTGTTTGCTCTGGATGGCCTTGGTTGCCTTGTTGTGATGGGACAACACCCTTGTTTTTGCTGCTTTTATATCAAAAACATATCCAATTTCCTCATCCAAATTAGTCACATGATGCTTGGGTTTGAATCTAAGGGGCTCAAGATTGACCCCACAATTCAAATTCCCAAACTCTCACCCTTTTCAATTTGGAAGTCAACATGATACACCTTTTTGTGACATCTTATGTCTTGATATTTAAAGACATCCATTTATGCAATTAAGTCATAACTTGAATCAATTCTAGAAACATTTGAATTTGCAGCCTCAAATGAACTTGTCACATAAAAAAATGCATAGATGCTATGCTCTTAATCATATAGTGTGCATAGCTATATGTGTGGTTAGCTTGTGGCTAGCATCTCTTAATTAAGTTATATGATTATTAACATAGTTTTATATAGGTAGTTAAGTACAACATCCATGACATAAGTATGGTATATATAGGAGGTAGTGGTTAGTTTATCATCATATTGCAAATTATTTTTTATTAGATACTTTTAGAGGTTTGCCTCCTCAAAGTGGCTTAACATTCTCAAGTATTCTCAAGAATATATAGGCCACATGAACGCTTGATAATGTTGTTTTCAAATATTAGTTTTCAATATGATTGTTGACCCAATTGCACTCCATTGGAGTGAGGATGGAGGAGGAGGATTGATGTATAAATTTTCTATATTCTTTTCTAGAAGCATGGGACCACCTTGTTATGGCTATTGGGAGCACTACCATCAAGTTAAAAATGGATAAGGTGGTGACACTATTACTTTTTGAAGAGATACAAATAAAGACTCTTGAATTTGCTAAGTGTTGTGTGGTCTCACAACATGCCCCAAGACTGAAAGACTTGGGGACCCAAGTGAAAAAAAAATACTCTTATGGCAGGAGCTAGTGAATGGAAAGATCACCAGAAGTGAAAAGCAAAGAGAAATATTTAATATAAAATTACTTCGTAATGTAAGTGTTCTGGGTACTAAGTACCGAGAACCAGAAACATTTGAAAAGGAGAAAGGTAATGCGAGATTGAATGGAAGGCTTCGGTCCGATGTTTAGAGTCTGGTAAAATAGAGTCCAGTAAGATGGAAGTCTGGTATAACTGAAGTCCGAGAAAGTTCGCGGGTAAAGTTGAATACTGGGTACCGGGTTGCAATGTGAAATGAAAAATTTAAATTTTGAGATTATCTAACGATTCCAGTAATCCGGTATATATGTGAGGATTTATGATATGCTAGAAAGCGTGTTATTTATGAGATTCTTGTACTAACATTTGAATAATGGTTTTATTTACATGAGATGTTATAAATGTTTTCTTTCTTTTAAAAGGGATTTAATGTGTGGAATTTGTGTTTGCAGGAGATATAGATTGTGATGCAAAATTCAGGTATGGACGGTTAGGAAAACTTGAATCATGGATAGAATCATTTTCATTTCGGGTCACTTATTCTCAGATACTATAGGTAGAGGAGTTTGAATCCACAGGAATGCTGGAGATCCCATTATTTCACATGCGATGAATAAAAAGTGCGAACCTCTAAGGAAGCCCATTCTCGAGAGTAGTAGAATCGGAGCCAAGTGATGTGTGGGGGCGAAAATTCCACTTATTCATTTTGAATGTATGGGAAGTTCCTACACACTATCCTAATTTGAAGTATCATCTTGGCGATGATTAAAGATTAACACCTGAATCTAGCTTCAATGTGTAATTGGAGTTGACTTCCATTGAATTTGATTACAATTCTCCTACTGGTCACTACATTCCATGTGCCTTGATGTTATTGGTCCCTTGGATTTCGTCTCACGTATTTATTTTATCCTATATGAGCCTTATGTTCTATAAAAGGCGAGAGTATCCCCTTTTTTTATTTTAAGTTTAGAATTTGTGGATGTTGGAAGAGCATAAAACTTTTTTTAAGTTTTGTTCTTTTTTCTTGTTTTCTGAATCATTCTAGTGTAAAAATTTGTATGCACGTAGACATTGATTAATATCAGAGCCAAGTAGATAGCTACCTATCTCATGAATCTTTTGTAGCTGGTTTTGTTGATTCAGTCGAACAAGACTATATGTTGCATTGTTTAAGGGTGCATATAGAATCTACTCGGTGTCCACAAATGAAACCCCTCTCTTTAAAAGCTCGCACCATTTTATATGTAGCTGTGAAGCAATTTGGTGAAGTATAAAGCGGTTTGATTTATTTTAATTGATTCTTTGGAGCATGCATGGAGAATAATCAAGAGAAAATTTTATTTTTCAATATTTTTATGCTTTATTTTAGATTAGATGTTTAAATCCTTGAAAATATTCCAAAATTAAAAAAGAATGAATGAAATTTCATTGAAAATATTTTGTTTTCTATGAAATTGTTGAATGCTTAATGCTAAATCTACTTAAGTGATAACAAAGAATTTGTGATGCTCATGAAATATTATTGCAAATCTTTCGATTTCATGATATTTTCCTTTATGATCTAATTGAAAACTCATTGTCTAAAATATTTAATTGAAAACTGTAGTCCCTTTGAGATTAACAACAATATCACATCAAAACCCAAGAGTGACCCTAGTGCAATCATGACCTAGTTATCAGAGACTTGGGATTGAACTAAAGCCAATATTTTCCTGTTAAAGCAGAATCCCCTTTAGGTTGTCTTTGTTCCATATCTTTCAAGAAGGATAGGTTCTTTGCAGTCTTATCTATGAAGAATTTATTTGCCTTGTTTACTGTGAGTAAAATCATCATCAATAGGAACTGGCACTAGAAGGAGGGCCATTTTTAATATTTTAGGCCTTATTCTTTTGAATTAGAGGGCTATACTTTGAATTATGAGTCCTGAGTTTTGTGAGGAGCTTGTAAAGCGAAAATTGAGTGCAAGTTGGCTTTTTAGTATGGGAGTTGAAAAAATTTGGAAATTTTTTTACTAGAAATTACATCCTTTGAGTTTATTCACTTTTGGTAGAGTCACCGAGTGTAGAATTCATGATACAACTGATCACGGTGAACTCGAGTGTGGAATGTTTTTAACTAGGGTAAGTTTGGCCATAAGTAAAGTAATTTCGTTGACAAAAGAAGTTCTAATTGCTAAAAGAAAGGATTTCTAACTAACGAGAAAAAGGTTTAACCCTAGTGGAATTGGAAATATTAAAAAACTAACTGATACATCAAAACAGTTGGAAAACTGCAATTATTATAAAGAAAATCCTAACATTTTGCAAGGAAATAGGCGAGCATGTTGAGATTTAGAAGTATTACATCACAAACGAGGAAACAACATTGATGAATCATCATTCTCCTTATATGTGGAAAACACAGATAATGAGGAGTGGGAAAATCGAGCGGGAAGTGTATTTTGCTACAAGTTGAAAATTCACAAGCTATAAAAATAAATTTTCCTAATTTTATACAAGATACAGTGTATCAAACTTATAATTTTTCTCTCTTTGATAACAATGTAAATAGTGATTGTAAGGTAGGGGGACCTTCACGTGCAAGGCTGGTCATGGAGGGACAAGATGCAGAAAGATGCCCTAACTTACCTCAGCTAAATGCGATGTTTAGGGTATGAGGATGAGAATGATGAGGACTATAAAGTCCTACAACCACTTTGCAATCCCAAGTTTCGAAGTGGGGCTAAGCGAGCTAATTTTTAGGTTCAACACTGTGCCTCAGGGAGCTCTCTGCTCGAGGACATAAGTGCGATCCCTAGATGATAGTGTGGCACATTAGCGTCTCTAAAGTGTGTTGGCGTCCGTACGACTAAACAATAACAAATACAATTTCAAACCTGTTAAATCATACTAATGACCCAACTAACTAACTAAAGGGCCAAAATGATGTGATTAAGTAAATAAAGTACTCCCTAATATTATAAAGTAGAAATGCAAGAGTAAAAAGGGAAAGAATGATCTCACCAAGAAATTCTGTCGCTAGCTAGCTCCTCAAAAGTGTGTCCACCTACACATAGAAAGAGAGAAAATGTTGGGTGGCTATATAGGGGTCTGCCTCAGTCAGACCCCCATTTCGGTGTTTCCACCTCCACGGGAAGCTAAAGGAAATGAGATAAAGAGAGCAATATAGTGAAAATCACAAAAGTACTACAAAACAGTAAAGTGATAACTCAACCAAGTGATAGAAGGAAAGGAAGGGAAGCTTACCACCTCCTCCAAGAGAACTCAAGGCCGCTTGTGGGAGAAAGTGAGAGTACTTGAGCCTCTGCTGCAATGGTGTTTCATTCCCAACTTGCTCTACCAAAGATGGAGTGTTGTGTTTGTTGCAATGAGGTGCTAGTATGCTGCCTGAGAGCTTGAGAGTGAGTGAGGTGAGCTTGTGAATTGAGTGAAGAGTTGGATTGAATGATTAGAAGGTTGGAATGCTTGTGGAAGGAATGAATTTGAAGAAGGAATGAAAGAAACAACCATATTCAGGTTGGTCAACTCAAGGGGGCATTACAACTTGACTCCCAATGGGAAGTGTAATGCCTCTACAGGTTTAGCCACAGTAATTTTCCAGGGACGTAAGCGTGTTGTGCAGACATCTGTGTGCCGCGTGGGCATCCTCGACATAAATGCCTCCACTAACACTCAAAATGGGCGGCAAGTGGGATGCAAGCAGTAGGATTAGGTGTAATTAAGCCTTCAAACTTGGTTTTCTAAAGTGGAGAGGGAAAAAAGGGGATTTACACATGGGGTGTAAATTCACTCCTATATAGTGATATATCTTGGTCAAACAAAATACAAAGTGAAGACAGGGCTGAAGACATGAAGATTTTTAGAGGAGGAGAAAGCAAAGAAATGAACACAACCGTTCATGGAAATGGACCAGGGTAGGAGGAAGGTGTATACACCTAAAAACAGTCATGGCATTTAATTAATTAAATACCAGTTATTTAATTAATATTCGACTACATATAAATAAATTCTCAATTTATTTATATTGTTCATCCTTCTCTAATTCTCCAAATCTAAAATCATATTCTTCTAAATTAATTAAATAAACAAGGATCTATAAACTTCTTTTATTTGATTAATCTTCACTAATCCCGATTAGGAATTAAAGCACATGTCTACAAATTTTTGTGCCACCTCACCAAGGTCACATGAAATTAAATAATTCTAATTTTTAATTAGAATTATCCTCAACCAATTTTTTTAAAAAGCACATGGTTTATTCCTCACACACTTCCACCAATTTTGGAGCACATGGTCTTTTCTTCACACACTTGAGTCTTCCATCCAAATGGCATGTTTTCTTTGGTCAAGGGGACAACATCTTGATTTGCTCCATCTCCACCATCCATTCTTCTTATTTGAATCTAGACCATTGATCATTTCCACCTCACCAAATTCTTGGAAAAGGCTATAAATACAACCCTTGGGCATTGCATTTGGTATCCACATTTGAAGTAAACTTATCATGCAGGAACATCGTTTGAGCTTGGGAGTACTTTGGAGTCTTATAGCTATTTTTTATACCATGTTTTGCATCATAATTAGATCTTAGACTAACACTTTGCTTCATAGTTGCATTTTATGTCCTCCATTGCATCATAGTTACATTTTAGATTAGCATTTCAATAGTTTTCATTTGAGCATATGTAGAATCATGTATAGAGTCATATAGATCACTACCATAGTATCCACCACCATTTTTCCATTCATCATAAACATCATCATCCATTCATCATAGTATCCATTATCCTTTCCATCGTATAGTTTCATGTAGGAGCTAATTTGGCTTGCATGTTGAATACTAATCTCGTTTCTTAAGTGTCATTCTAATAGACTTTGTGCACATAGAAATCTGAGGGCCAAAGGGTTAAAGGGATCTTTAAGAATAGAGGACAATGAGACGTTCTCAAAAGATTTATTTTGTTGCAAATTATAGTAGCTTCTTTGTTTTGAATATTTGATATAAATCGTTTCATTAAGGTTTGTGTTGATACTAACTTTACATATTGTTCACCCTTCTCTAATTATCCAAATCTAAAATCATATTCTTCTAAATTAATTAAATAAAAAAGGATCCATAAACTTGTTTTATTTAATTAATCTTCACTAATCTCGATTAGGAATTAAAACACATGTCTATAAATTTTTGTGCCACCTCACCAAGGTCACATGAAATTAAATAATTCTAATTTTTAATTAGAATTATCCTCAACCAATTTTATAAAAAAGAACATGGCTTATTCCTCACACACTTCCACCAATTTTGGAGCACATGGTCTTTTCACACACTTGAGTCTTCCATCCAAATGGCATGTTGCCTATTGGTCAAGAGATTCTTCCATCCAAATGGCATGTTGTCTTTGGTCAAGGGGACAACATCTTGATTCTCTCCATCTCCACCATCCATTCTTCTTGTTCAAATCTGGATCGTTGATCATTGCCACCTCACTAGATGCTTGGAAAAGGCTATAAATATAACCCTTGGGCATTGCATTTGGTATCCAAATTTTGAATAGAGTTATTATGTAGGTTTATCGTTGGAGCTTTGGAGAATTTTGGAGTCTTATAGTTACATCTAGCTTCATATTTTTCCTTGTATTTACATCTTAGCTTTAAATCTTGCTTCATAGTTGCATTTTAGATTAGTTCATTTTTAGTTTGCATTTGAGCATATGTAGAATCATATATAGATCATTCTAGTTCAATACCATAGCATCCACCTCCACTTGTTCATTTATCATACTCTCCATTATCATTTCCATCATATATTTTCATATAGGAAATGCATAGTTTGCATATTAAATATCAAATCTCGTTTCCTAAGTTGTCATTTTAACAACCATTTTGCACATAGAAATCTGAGGGCCAAATGGTTTAATAAATCCTTAGGAATAGAGGACAATGAGACGTTCTCAAAAGATTTGTTGAAATTGCTAAATAGAGTAGTTTACTTACTTGCAAATCTTTGATATAAATCGTTTCATTAAGGTTTGTGTTGATACTAACTTTACACATTTCACACACACAAAATGACGCCCATCGTGGGGCCTTGCCCCATTTATTTTTAACATGCTGGAAAATTTATGTTCACAGGTTTAGACTTGAGACTTCTGGTGCTTCTTGCACCCGCTTTGGCACCTCTTGCACCCGTTTTGGCACCTCTTGCACCCGTTTTGGTCCCTTTTGCACTTGTTTTGGTGCCTTCTGTCTCTATTTTGGCACCTTTTGTCTTTGTTTTGGCACCTTTTGCACTTTCTGTGGCACTTTTTGTCTCTGTTTAGGGGCCTTTTGTAGTTTCCCTATTTTTCACTAAATCCGAAGGCTAATACTTTGTGTTGTTTTGCAGGTTTCCCAAATTGGCTATCAAAGACTCAAACATAAACTACTAACATATTGCAGGGGTTGGAAGTGATTTACTTGTTTCCTTTTGGTTAAGTTAGGAACATAGCTTAATTAAAAGGTTAATGAACACCATGTTTTTTGTGCTTGATGAATGGTAGGCATATGCTCTCCCCTTAACTAGGTGACCAAAAAGCCAGAACCATTCTTGTTTATCTGCAAGTGTGAGTGGGGTATATGGCGTGCGTTCTCTCTTTATTCATGTGGAATAAAGATTGATCGAACTATAGGTATACTTGCTTGCTTTTGTTTATCTTAGAGGGCTTGCCTTGTGGGAAAAGGTAATCACCCAAGGGAATGACCCAACCAGTAACACGCTAAAGCCAAGCGACTTCCAGCCAGTATATAAATGTGGATACTGGAACAAAGGCTAGTATCACGAGGATAGTTCCAACGAGAAGGGAAACAATGGTCTCTTGCCGCATGGATTATCCCCCACGAACGAAATGCTCATACTAAAACCCTTGTTATAGTTTGGCCAAAAACCTTTATCTATTCTTTGGTGCAGTAATGGTCATTGTGAAGTTATCCACATTCTCGCAATTTTTAGTAGAGATGAGAAATATGCCATGGGATATTCATGGGTATTGGTGCTTGGCTACCTCGAGAAGTGAGTACAGTGGAGGGGAGCCAGTGGGGTCAAGCATCTAGTCATCTACTAAGAATAAGTACGGTTGGGGTAAAACCCACGTGGAATCCAAAAGAATACAGTCTTTCACAACCTTAGGAGCGTATAGTGCTTGATGTGTCTTTATCAAAGTGTTTTCAAAAAAAAATTCAAACAAAACATCACATGTCGAAAGTGAAAACCCTAATTCAAAATTACATTCATTGAAACAACCAAGTCTCCAACTGGAAAATCAGAAAAACCAAACAAGCTTTCAAGAAACGGTGTTATAAATCCTTTTGGCACCTTCTGCACCTATTTTGGTGCCTTTTGCAAAACACAAAAGAGTGACCTAGGTCCATCTCCTATCTGACAATCAGTCTCATCCTAGGAATCCTCAACAATATTCAACTAGTCCTTAGGAAAAATAGAGTCTAAACATGTGTGTTACCAAATGATTTCACGAAAGATTAAAATTCAGAAACCAAAGTCCAAACCTCTTAGTCCAAAAGAACATCAAAGACAACTATCAACACTTTACGACTTTAGAGAGAGGTTGACCTTCAATTTCTACAAAAGAGCTTGTAAGAACAATCCCAAATTATACATCTTTTACTACTGTCAAAATCCAAGACTTTTCCAAAGATTTGAGTATCTCATCTCACAAGTTTGAACCAAAATTTTAGAATTTTCTCAAGTCCAAGATCATTCCTTAGATACCTTAGAAGTCTAAACTTGTTAAAACTGACCTCTACAAGTAGAATTCTCCAAACTAATCCTAGATATAAACATCTCAAAGTGCCTAAATCATCTTGAACTCATCATATCTTTGATTGCTAAGCCTAGTTTCATCATCGAGATTTGTCATCCTTTCATCATGAAACAAACGGTATACAATCAAATCAAACTTAGTTCTATCAATAGAATTTGTCATTCTATTCGACTTAGTTTTAATTCTTGGCACTATTCCAAATAAAGATCAAAGTTTAGAAAAAGTATAACACTTGCATGCCCATTCAAACAAGGTTGCAAAAATGAAAACTTAAGGAAAAAGGACTTGAAAATCAAAACATTGAAGAGTCAAATCTTGAAACTCCAACCATTGAAACTCCAATCATTGAGACACAAAAGCAAAACTCAAAGAACAAGAAATTGAAACTCAAACCACCATGGCTAAAATAGATGAGGATCAATTGAATGCTTTAGCTCATCAAATGAAAAACCTTCAACAACAAATTTGGGGTATGCAAAGGGAAACAACTATAGAAGGATATTTGTTGTCAGAAATCTATTCTTATCCATATGATAGAAATATGAACATGACACCTTCTCCACCAACAACTACATCATCCAAGTTCAATTTCTTTGAATTCTTGAAAAAGTTAAATGAGAAACCCAAATCAAATTCTTCAAACACAAAGGATATTGAAAAATCTTACCATGTCATGCATCTATCTTCATCTCCCATAAGTCAAAATAAATCTTAGGATTCTTTCACCCAAGTTAACAATTCCATCCAACCACCTTATTCTATCATATCTTATGTATCCAATGATTCATGTCAATCTCTCAGTCCAAACCATGTTGTCATAGACTCCTCGACACCTCAAGATCAAAACAATCTTTCCACTTCATCCGATGATACCAAAATTCCACAAGTTCTTCCAATATTTGACCAATACCCCATCTCTCAAGAATTCTATGATGATCCCCTCCTTTCACTTTTCATCCAAAATGATTCCTTTCCATCTCAAGAGAAAAGTATTCTTCCAAGTTCTTCCACCCCATCTAATGAATTCATACCATCTCATGATTCCATTGCATCCCAGGAGCATGATAGTTCTTCCATCCTATCACCCGATGATCAAGATATGATTTCTACAAAATCTCAGGATTCTCTTCCTCATCAAGATCAAGATATGCTTCCATCTGAGGATATCCCTTCATTTTAATGAGGATGTTCATCCTTCTCAAGATCAAGATATGCCTTTCACAACACTTCACGATGATTCCATACCTAATAAAGAGCAGGTTACTTCATCTCCTACACCTCGTGATCCTTTTCCAAGTCAAGATCAAAGTACCCCATCATCCCCATGTCAAGATCCTATCACACCTATACAAGCTATTCATGAACCCCACACCTACAAATTGGGATCCTCCACCTTTATCCACTCCAGTTTATTTCCAACACCTATCCTTTCATCCATAGCATATCCTCCCAAAAATGGACTAGCATCTTGTTTCACAAAAAATACCTATCCCATTGGTAAACGAATGTGTCAAAGTATGAACTACAAAGGAAAAGGATTAGGCCTTCAAGAAAATCCATATTATCATGACCTTGGTTATATGCCTAAGTATCCTAGTCCTTGAAATCTACCATCTATCCTAGGTCCTCATCCTAATCCACCAAACCTTCCATCTATCCTAGGTCCTCATCCTAGTTCATCAAACCTTCCATCTATCCTAGGTCCATATCCTATTCCTCAAGAACAACAAAAGCACACATCCTTGATGCCCTTTCAAAATTCTACCTACACTCACTCATCCATAATACCTCCATACCATTCATCTCAATTCAACCCTCCCATTGCTCTTGGAAGCAATTTGGGTGCCAAATGTCAAAAGCTTCCATATCAAAATCCACATGTGTCAAAGGATCAACATGTCTCCTTGAAGAGGGATGCAAAAATAAAAGAAAATTTGATCCAGAATAAAAATAAAAATAAAAAAGGCCACAAAGGCCCATCAAAGCAAAAAGAAAAATTTCCAAGACCACAAAGGTCCATAAATCAAAAGGAAATTTCAAAAGGCCACAAAGGCCCATCAAAGCAAAAGGAAAAATTCCTAAGACCACAAAGGTCCATAAAGAAAAAAGAAAAATCTCAAAGGCCACAAAGGCCCACAAAGAAAATATCAAAGTCAAAAGTCATGTGGATTCAAAAAAGTCTCATAGAAGCAATAAAATCTAAATTGGCATCTAAATTTTCTAATTTCCAAAAGATTCCTCCAATTTTCCATCTACAAACCTATCACCTTCCAAATCCATTTTTCCTCCATCACTCCACCACCCTTCAAGGTGTGTGCCAATGTTGATCTTCCCACCCTTTCCAACTATCCATCAACAAGTCTTCCACCTCCTATACATTACCCAACATTCATCCCACATTATTCTCCTTTAATCCAAACCTATGGATAAGTCCTTAGTTCTTCCATCATACCTTTGATAGGACAACATTTATGAGTCTAATCCCCATTTCCATGGTTTATTAAAGGGATATTCAGTCGTGAAACTTGATGCTTAAGTCCTTCTTCCATCTTCCTATCATGCATATATTATCCTCCACATTTCCCACCTTTGATCTTGACAAGGTTAAGGATCTTCTTGAACATAATATATCTTATCCTATACACTTTATCCATATCTTCCATCCCATATCTTTCATCTTATCCATATTCCATCATTCTTACTAGATACATCCTTCTTCTCATCCTTGGTCTTGATGAGGAATAGGGGAAAAATACTTGGGCCTTGTGTCCATATCTTACCTAGTTGATCTTGATCATCCCATTCATTATCCTTATCCTTTCATTCTTCCATTCCATATCTCCTAGCTTATCAAATTCCATGTCATCATGTCCCTTTACAACCTTTAATCTTATCATGTAAATCATATTTGACCCGAGCTGTAAAACATTATCCCATCCTCATATCTTTTGTCAATTAATCATCAACAATCATCAATCTTATCGTACTTAGAGGAAGTCAGTGATTCTAAGTACTTATCATCATCATGCCTTATGGAATCAATCATTCCTGGCATCCTAATCAATCAACCATTATCATCTTTCGACAAGAGATATGTTGCTTGTGTGACATGTTTTGTAGTGAATCTTTCAGTTTGATCTATCATTTATCCATGGTTGCATTACCCATTTTGTGGGGCATCTTGTTCCTTCAAACAATCATATCATATCAGTGCATTGAAAAATGTCTTGAAAAAATATAAAAAAAAATCAAAAAATGCAAAAATCCAAAAAAATCAGAAAAAAGAATTGAAAACAGTAAAAAAAAGAAAAGAAAAAAAAAAAGATCAAAAATACAAAAAAAAATTACAAAAAGAGAAAAATACAAAAAAAGGGGTCAAAAAAATAAAAAAAATCTGAAAAAGTGCAATAAAAACAAGTAGTGAAAACCTGGCAATAGGTGCTATTTGTGATAGGTTAGCTTTTCCATCTATTTGAGAATGTCGATCATTCTCTTTTTCCATTCGCTTTCGCCATCCATCTACCTATCCTCAGAAAGCTCCATGTACATATCCTGGCATCGTGGTCATGTCTCACCCTAGACTGGGGGAAAAATCCTGAACTCACTAGGGGCAAATAAACTTTGAGCTTGAACTGATGAACAAACAACAATAGTATAACACAACCCAAAACAATGATCATAGTGCAACTCAACATTAAATATCAATGACACAAATAGAAACACATCGAACACCCAAATCAAAACAACTAAATCAAATCAAAAGCGAACTTCAAATGGATGATGTTCTTTCTAAATCATTGGTTTATCATGATAAACACAAATGTTCAATTGTTGTACTTGGATTTTTGTTATCATATCTCTAGAGCACCTCGATGATGTATTGAACTAGAGGAGCCAGAAAGGAGTATGATTTTTCTTTGTTTGTTGTCTGTGAGATGATCATTATTATTGTACAAATTGTCATGAGACGTGCACTACAAAGTATCACCGACGACATTCTGAATTTGCATAGGAAAATGGCTGACTCTTGTCTATTTACGCAAGCAATACTCATGTCATCTCGGTTTAATTATACTTAGATTCTTGTGTTAACTTGCACTATAAAACATCATGGTCTAAAATACCATTGATGCTTGTACTCACTTTCAAAATTTTAAAGGCCCAATGATGATAAAAAGCATGACAAATTGGCTGTTATGAATGACAACTTTTGCATACGAGATCTGCATGGTTAGAATAGATTGCATCCATGTTAGTTTGCATCTATATTTATGGGATTTCCAAAGCTGCAACAATGATGTTATCTCTTTCATTAAGGGATTGAGTACACTTGACATTGCCAAAAACACATCATTTTCATATAGTTACACATTACTTGCGTTATGATCAATTAGAAAACATTCTCATTTAGTTGCATATCACTTACATTGGAAAATGTCACACATCATTTGCATCACATCCATACATAATCAATATGAACATTACACTTCATTACATATCATTATTGCATAATCAAATTCATTTCACATAGTATAAAACATCATTTGCATAAATCCATAAAACCATATAGAATCATCCATCATTGCATTATCATATAATCATTGCATACATTCTCATAGAAATAAGTACCATCACACATGTACAACCATTTCATATACACATTCATTCATTCATTACATCATTTATTTGCATCAAAAAAGTACAAAAACATCAAAATTCATGACATATCATTGGCATAATAAAATCCATCACATGCATCATATGGACATCATTCATAAAGAATCATAGACTCATAACACATCAGTTGCATCATCATTTGCATCCTTAGCAAATCATAATATCAGGATCATCATCATGAACATGGAAATTAAATGCATATCATAATCATCATCATAGCATGGAAATTAAATGCATCATAGACATCTATCATCATATCAACACATAGATCCTAATCATCGCCACATATCATATATACCTCAAAATAATGTCAAGTGTACAAGGATATCCAAATATCGAGAGGTACATCATCAAAAATGGCAGAAATCATAATGTCTCAACTAAATCAGTGTATACACCAGGTCTCGGTACATCATCAAGTCTCATTACATTAATTAATCCTATATTGGGGCATATCATTCAATCAACGATGATAAACCACATCGACTAATAATATCTAAATCGGCCTGCACCATATGCGAAATCATGTCCCATGTCTTTAGGAATCGTTCCCTAGATTGAAGAATTCTAAAATCCTCCTTTGATCATAACATATCACAAATCAACAATCTTATCAATCAATCAACCCATCAATCAGTCAAAATCAATTAGCCTATCAATCTAATCAGCTCTGGTGAGACTTTGATCGAATCTCATGAGCATCAATTTATCAATTCAACCTTTCCTATCATGAGGTTCATCAATCAATTCAACCTCACCTATCATGAGGTTCATCAATCAATGCACCTCGCCTATCATGAGGTTCATCAATCAATGCACCTTGCCTATCATGAGGTTCATCAATCAATGCACCTTGCCTATCATGAGGTTCATCAATCAATTCAACCTCACCTATCATGAGGTTCATCAATCAATCCAACCTTTCCTATCATGAGGTTCATCAATCGATCCAAGCTCGCCTATCATGAGGTTCATCAATCATTGATCCTCACCTATCATGAGGTCAATCATCAATCTATCATTGATCCTCGCCTATCATAAGGTCAATCATCAAGATATCATTGATCCTCACCTATCATGAGGTCAATCATCATCATCCTATCATTGACCCTCACCTATCATTAGGTCAATCATCATCATCCTATCATTGATCCTCGCCTATCATGAGGTCAATCATCAACTATCACATCAACATCATCGAATCAATCGACTGAACACGATCATCAAACATCAAACACAAGGAGACAACATAAGGCATCAATTAATCAATTTGGCAAGCTCAATCTTCTTTTTCAGGAGATAAATCATTTCTAGATCATAAAATTTTGAAATCATCAAATCATCGAAAAATCCTCAAATTCAAAAATTCACCAATTTATCTCCCGGGGGGGCGTATATCCATCATCACTTGAAAATCAATGTCTGGGGCATCAAAAAAATTTCTTAGCATCGATATCAAGTTTTTCTTTGAAGCAACGTGTAAACACAGTACTTCAAAGAGGGGCAAAATGTATACACCTAAAAATGGTCATGGCATTTAATTAATTAAATACTAGTTATTTAATTAATATTCGACTACGTATAAGTAAATTCTCAATTTATTTATATTGTTCACCCTTCTCTAATTCTCCAAATCTAAAATCATATTCTTCTAAATTAATTAAATAAACAAGGATCCATAAACTTGTTTTATTTAATTAATCTTCACTAATCTCGATTAGGAATTAAAACACATGTCTACAACTTTTTGTGCCACCTCACCAAGGTCACACGAAATTAAATAATTCTAATTTTTAATTAAAATTATCCTCAACCAATTAAAAAAAAAAGCACATGGCTTATTCCTCACACACTTCCACCAATTTTGGAGCACATGGTATTTTCTTCACACACTTGAGTCTTCCATCCAAATGGCATGTTGCCCATTGGTCAAGAGATTCTTCCATCCAAATGGCATGTTGTCTTTGGTCAAGAGGACAACATCTTGATTCTCTCCATCTCCACCATCCATTCTTCTTGTTCGAATCTGCACCATTGATCATTGCCACCTCACCAGATGCTTGGAAAAGGCTACAAATACAACCCTTGGGCATTGCATTTGGTATCCAAATTTTGAATAGAGTTATTATGCAGGTTTATTGTTGGAGCTTTGTAGAATTTTGGAGTCTTATAGTTACATCTAGCTTCATTTTTTCCTTGCATTTACATCTTAGCTTTAAATCTTGCTTCATAGTTGTATTTTAGATTAGTTCATTTTTAGTTTGCATTTGAGCATATGTAGAATCATATATAGATCATTCTAGTTCAATACCATAGCATCCACCTCTACTTGTTCATTTATCATACTCTCCATTATCATTTCCATCACATATTTTCATATAGGAAATGCATTAGTTTGCATATTAAATATCAAATCTTGTTTCCTAAGTTGTCATTTTAACAACCATTGTGCACATAGAAATATGAGGGCCAAATGGTTTAATAAATCCTTAGGAATAGAGGACAATGAGACGTTCTCAAAAGATTTGTTGAAATTGCTAAATAGAGTAGTTTACTTGCAAATCTTTGATATAAATCGTTTCATTAAGGTTTGTGTTGATACTAACTTTACACATTTCACACACACATAGAAGGTAGAGTATGGTTGCATCAGGTGAAATGTGTGCAATCGATCTTTAATAAGGTCATTTTCATACATATGAGCCAAGTTATTGGTAAGTATGCTTTTGAATTTACGATTATTAAACGTAGAAAATTTAAGATAATTCATTGTTATAGTAGAACATTGGAAATTTTATTAAACAAATTCAAAGATAAACCTGCTGTAATTCTTACTAAAACTGCAAAAGAAATAGTCGCAAAAATTGAAATAAATTGCTTTATTAGGGTTAATCCTTTGTTATTTTAGAGTTAGGGTAGTTAGGGTTAGTTTTCTTTTTGTAGGGTTTTGTTTATTTTTTTCTCTTTCTTCATTTTTTTTTGTTTTTTTTGTTTTTTCTGGCCTCTGCATTAGCAAAATTAGCAAATTCTACTTAAACCTATCTTACACATGAGAGTTAATTCAAACATTTGTAAAATTGAACTATGAACTGTGAAATGATAAAACCATACATAGTAAAACATGCTTTAAAACACACCAAAAAGTTATATATATGTGTGTGTGTGTGTGTGTGTGTGTGTGTGTGTGTGTGTGTGTGTGTGTGTGTGTGTGTGTATCATGTATATACATGAGATATCAAAAATCCTTGTTTCAAAAGATTAAAAAAGTCAAAAAAGAGTGAGAAAAGTTGTAGACGGTAGTAGCCATTCAGTTGATGTGGGACACCTCTTCTATCAAGGCTAAATACCCTATATAGGTGAGTTCCCGGTGAACTTAAAAGTCACAAATTTGGAGATCAGTAAGGAAAGGCCGAAGTGGAACCACTTCCCCATGTTCCAGGAATCAAGGAATATCATCCATGGAAGGAATCCAAATGGTCAGGTGTGCAACAGATAAAATGGTATCTAGATTCTCCAAATATTCAGGCTTCACTATCAAATTGGCAGTCGAGCAAACATCTTCAACAGGTAGCCCAATATCCAAAAGCGACACTACAAAATGAGAAGCCACATCAGAATAGAAGCGAAAGTAGCGACTGAATTCAACATACTTTTCCCCAAACACTAACCACAAGTTTAGCAAAGTGAAACTGGAAGTTCTAATGAAGAAAACCTTTTCAAGCCTTTCTGGTGAACATTCTGTTAGTGAGAACAGCTTAAGCAAATTGAAGTATCCATGGCCAAGAAGCAAATGCAAATGCACAGAGAAAAATTACAAAAATAAGATAAGAAAGAAAAAAAGTGTGAAGAATTCGAGAATCAATGTAGAATTTGTAGAGAGCTGTAAGAAAGTTGCAGTACATAGTTGCCTCAAGTGAATTCTTGGAAATCGTAAGCAAGTTGGCAGCTAGATAATTATCTTCAAAGCTGAAGGTTAAATCAAATTAATTCTTTGCACATAGTTGGTGATAAATTGCTTCAAATTTGAGTAGTACAAAGATTGCGAATCAAGCAAGTTGAAGATTTCGAAGTAATAGTGGTCATTTCATTTTTTTAAGAGTTGTACATTAATTATGGAGGTGCTTATGTGTGCAGAACAGAAAGGAAAATGGAGCCGGTAGGGCAGTACACTCCATCACCTGAGTAAGTTAAGAGAATAATACGTGTGCGAAATAACATGCACAAATTTAATGCAGAATAATGTGATCGCATTTCAAGGTAATCATGAAATTTTTGATCCATTAATGAAGTGCAGCGCCGTCAAATCAGAATTGCTAGCATAATTTTTAGTATTTTCCATAAAATTTAATCAGAAGGGTGGTAACTAATGTTTCTAAATTTATATTTAAATTTGGTGAGTAAATTGTCTATTGCTAAATTTTAATTTATGCATATTTTCTAACATATAGTGTGTTACAGTTAGTTAGGATTTGGCATAAAGTAGTGAAATTTAGTTGGAAACACAAACTTACAGGAAATTATTAAATGAGTTTTTGGGAAGTAGTGAATTGATGAAGGGATTTGCATTGAATGAAAAATCAAAAAGTAACCTTCGCTACCACTATAATTCCCAACCTAATAGTGAGGCTTCATTGCTTGCAAGTTGATAAAAGAGTTATCATTGAAATATCAAAAGAGAAAAATGAGCTATCATTGCTATATATATATATCAACTCTTTAGGCTATCCAAATAACTCTATTGGGGCTATAGACGCCTGGCTGGAAGTAGAGCTATGTTTGAGGGGAATTACAGGTATAACCTTGTCGGGGCTATGGACGCTTGACTGGTAGCAAGGCTCTATCCCTGGTTGGCTTTGGAGGATTACTATATTATGTAGTTCAATGTTAATGAACTAATTCTTTTCACTGAGTTTCAAAAACTGGAATTAATCAGAGCACACATGGATGTTTCCGGTGGAGTTTTAATTTTTTATGTCAGAATCTAGATAAAGGTAAAAGCTATTGTTTTAAAATATGTATAAATTCTTATTTACGACTAGTGATTTAATTTCAAATTTGGTCTAAATTTGGTTTTATTGGTTGCAAGTTGTTGTGTGGTCTCACAACACATCCCAAGACTGAAAGACTTGGTGACCCGAGTGAAAAAAAACTCCTATGGCAGGAGCTAGCGAATGGAAAGATCACCAGAAGTGAAAAGAAAAGAGAAATATTTAATATAAAAGTACTTCATAATGTAAGTGTTCCAGGTACCGGGTACTCGAAACATTTGAAAAGGCGAAAGGTAATGCGATATTGAATGGAAGGCTCCATTTCAATGTTTGGAGTCTGGTAAAATGGAGTCCAGTAAGATGGAAGTCCAGTATAACTAAAGTTCGGGAAAGTTCGTGGGTAAAGCTGAATACTAGGTACAGGGTATCGGGCTGCAATGTGATGAAAATTTTAAAATTTGAGATTATCTAACGATTACGGTAATTCAGTATATATGTGAGAATTTATGATATGCTAGAAAGCGTGTTATTTATGAGATTCTTGTACTTACATTTGAATAATGGTTTTATTTACATGAGATATTATAAATGTTTTCTTTCTTTTAAAAGGGATTTAATGTGTGGAATTTGTGTTTGCAGGAGATATAGATTGTGATGCAAAATTCAGGTATGGACGGTTAGGAAAACTTGAATCGTGGATAGAATCATTTTCATTTCGGGTCACTTATTCTCAGATACTATTGGTAGAGGAGTTTGAATCCACAAGAATGCTGGAGATCCCAATATTTCACATGCGACGGATAAAAAGTGCCAACCTCTAAGGAAGCCCATTCCCGAGAGTAGTAGAATCAGAGCCAAGTGATGTGTGGGGGCAAAAATTTCACTTATTCGTTTTGAATGTATGGGAAGTTCCTACACACTATCCTAATTCGAAGTATCATCCTGGCGATGATTAAAGATTAACGCCCAAATCTAGCTTCAATGTGTAATTGGAGTTGACTTCCATTGAATTTGATTACAATTCTCCTATTGGTCACTACATTCCACGTGCCTTGATGTGATTGGTCCCTTGGATTTCCTCTCATGTATTTGTTTTATCCTATATGAGCCTTGTGTTCTATAAAAGGCGAGAGGATCCCCTTTTTTTATTTTAAGTTCAAAATTTGTGGATGTCAGAAGAGCATACAACTTTTTTAAGTTTTGTTCTTTTTTCTTGTTTTCTGAATCATTCCAATGTAAAACTTTTCATGCACATAGAAATTGATTAATATCAGAGCCAAGTAGATAGCTACCTATCTCATGAATCTTTTGTAGTTGGTTTTGTTGATTCAGCCGAACAAGACTGTATCTTGCATCATTTAATGGTGCATATGGAACCTACTCGGTGTATAGAAATGAAACCCCTCTCTTTAAAAGCTCGCACCATTTTATATGTAGCTGTGAAGCAATCTGGTGAAGTATAAAGTGGTTTTATTTGTTTTAATTGATTCTTTGGGGCATGCTTGGAGAATAACCGGGAGAAACTTTTATTTTTCAATATTTTTATGCTTTATTTTAGATTAGATGCTTAAATCCTTGAAAATGTTCCAAAATTAAGAATAATGAATGGAATTTTATTGAAAATATTTCATTTTCTATGAAATTGCTGAATGCTTAATGCTAAATCTATTTAAGTGATAGCAAAGAATTTGTGATGCTCATGAAATATTATTGCAAATCTTGATTTCATGATATTTACCTTTATGATTCAATTAAAAATTCATTGTCTAAATTATTTAATTGAAAACCGTAGTCCCTTTGAGATTAATAGCAATATCACATCAAAAATTGAGAGCGACCCTAGTGCAATCATGACCTGGTTATCAAAGACTTGGGATTGAACTAAATCCAATCTTTTCTTGTTAAAGAAAAATCCCCTTTAGGTTGTCTTTGGTCCATTTCTTTCAAGAAGGATAGGCTCTTTGCGGTCTTGTCTGTGAAGAATTTATTCGCCCTGTTTGTTGTGAGTAAAATCATTGTCAACACTAAGGAGGCCATATCTCTCTCCCACTTGTCAAACACATTGCAAGAATAAAGGGAGTATCAACGTTGTCAACTAATTTTTAGTGGTTGAGAGGCCTATGAACTCACAACACCACCTAATATTTTACATGCTTGAAAGGATGCAAGGTACAAGAAAATGCTTCCTAACACTGAGCTAAAAGGAAAGATGTACAATTTTAATTCTTTTACAGTTACAATGTGAGATGCACAATAGAGACATTATTAAAAATATCACATGCAAGTATAAGAAGCTCACAATGTAAGATATACATGGGGAAAAACCTTTTGGGAGAAAAACCCCACACTCCAAAACTTGAACAATGTATTATCTTATCAACGATGATTACAAAACACTTGCAATGCAAGTTCTTCCAAGAGTATACACATATTGAATTCCGAAGCTATTCTAATAGCATAATGATACCTGCAAATTACAACTTAACCCACTCCAAGACATCTAATATATAGAGAATACAAGTATGAAGGTAGCTTCTAGAGGAAGCTACAAGAGATGGGCATCCAAATCCACTTGGCACATTTTTCTACCACCTCCAAGCATGAAAATAACACTTGTATAAGATTCTTTGACTCCTCATTCATACCTCCAAACTAGGATGCCCCATTTTTACTCAAAATAGGTATATGATAGATGCTCTTACACACCTTATAACTATCATAAAATCTATCAAATATGACAACTTTTACAACTATAAGAGAATCCATCAGAACCAACTACTAATAAATGATTCTCTTATAACTTGTCATAGTCAAACATGGGCACCTAGATTTCCCATGCAAAGATGCCTTCCAACAATTGTCTAACCTATCATAGAATTTAGGTTTTACGTGTCATAAGATTGCCATAGGAATTTGTCATAGAATCACCATAAGGATCCCTCAAAGATGCCAACACATCTCAAGGAATCTCTCCCCAAAGTAGGGAACCTACATTGCCTTATGGGGACCACAACATCATTGTCACATTCCATGTCACCTTTCAACACGCCGACAACACATCATGCCCAATCATATTAGATGAAAAATTAATATGAATAAGAAATTCTAACATAAGCATAATTAAATTAATATTTTAATGCCAAGAAATTGCAAAGGTTGAGACATCTTAATTCCCAACATCCTCCCAACACCTTTCAAGAGCCAATCTACCTAGGTAATCAATTGCTAGGGGATGAAAGGCCCATAAACTCTGAACACCATTTGAACTTCTCTATACTCACTAGCTTTATCAAGGAATTTGCAACATTTGTCAAATTATCAAAATTTTCAATCTCTAGCTTACTATCTTCCACCATGTCCCAAAAAAATAGAATTGAACATTGATATGCTTCATTGTAGCATGGAAGGTTAGATTCTTTGCTAAGCAAATAACACTCTTACTGTCATTGTAAATAGTAATCATCCCTACATCAAGCCAAATATTTGAACACAATATTCAAATCCAAATGTATTCCTTACAAAAGCATGAGTGGTTGCCATGTACTCTTCTTATATAGTGAACAAAGCAACTATAACTTGTTGCTTACTCATCCAATTGATAGCACCACCTAACATAGTAAACACATAAGCACTGGTGGATCTTTTGCTATCAATGTCACTTTCCCAATCTAAATCCATGAATACAAAATAAATGAAAGATCTTGTAAGATGTCCATGATAACATAAACAATACTTAGAAGTACCTCCTAAATACCTGAATACTCTCTTTATTACATCCTAATGTACTCATCTAATATTAACCTTGAATCAACTAAGGACTCCCACTGCTTGGGAAATGTATGGACTTGTACAAACCATGACATACATCAAACTACCAACAACACTAGCATAAGGTACTCTCAACATATCCTCCACCTCACTAAGAGATTTTAGACAATGAAAAATTGATAGCTTTGCCCCCATCACAACATGAACACACAATGGTCTACAAGCTGCCATGCTAAATCTTTCCAACATAAAATTCACCTAATTACTCTAGCCTAACCAATTTTTGTATGTTTTTCTTGTCTCTTTTTATTTTTATACCCAAAATGTACCTAGTTGCACCTAAATCCTTCATTTCAAATTGTGATGAAAGTTGAGACTTCAAATAAAAATTAAAGTTTTACCATTCCCAATGAACAACATATCTTCGATGTACACAAAGCAATAATGAGAATACAATCGTCAACATTTTTGAAATAAACACAATGATTTGATTTCAATCTCAAAAATCCCAACCTCAACATAAAGGAATCAAACTTCAAGTACCACATGTCATGGGTGAGTATTTTAAACCATACAAAGACTTCTTCAATTTGCAAACCAAATTTTTTGTACCTTTCACAATATAATGCTTTGAGTGTGACATATAGATATCTTCCTCCAAATCACCATGAAGGAGAGTTGTCTTCACGTCCATCTATTCAATCTTTAAACCATATGCAATAGCAAGTCTTGAAAAAAATTTAATGGATGTCAACTTTGTAATAGGAGAAAAAATATCATGGTAATCAATTCCCCCAACCCATGAATAACTCTTCACAACTAACCTTTCCTTATATATCTTAACACTACCATTTGAACCAAATTTTTTCTTAAACACCCATTTGAAACCAACAGGTTTATGTTAATCAAGAAAGGGCATCAAATCCTAAGTGTCATTTATTTTTAATGTAACAATCTCTTCATCCATGGCCCTTATCTAGGAATCTGCAAATCACTCATAGCCATAGTCTCCCTTATGGTCTTAGGCTCATCAAAGAGAAATCAAAGAAAAAATACAACTAGAATCATATAATGAATATCCAAACCTATTAGGTTATTGCCTTATCTATGTAGACCTCCTCAAAGCTTGAGGTTGAGGTTCTTCATGTTCTTATGAACTTTCAGAGATGGATGAGCTCTTCCCATCATTAGGTCCATATGATATTTTTTATTCTTCTTTCTCAAGGGTAGGAGGAAGATGAACCACACCCTCTATGTTTTCTTCTTTATTTGGATATAAACCAACTGAAGGAGTGATGAGTTCCCTAAAAATCATATTTTTTCTATACAAAAACCTTTCAACCATAGGATCCCAAAGCTTGTGCCATTTCACATCAATTCGATAATTGATGAAGATACTCTTTATTGCCTTGTTCTCCAACTTAGACCTCTTCTCCTTAGGCACATGAGCATATTCCTCACAACCAAATACTAGAATATGTCTCAATGAAGGATTTTTACTAGACCATATCTCCATGGATGTCTTATCCACAAGCAATGGAGTAGGAGACCTATTAACCAGGTAGCAAGTAGTGGCAATAGCTTCAGCTGAAAACTTTGTTTGAGGCTAGCTCAACTAAGCATACTCCTAGCCCTGTCTATCAATGTCCTATTCATTCTCTCTATAACTCCATTCAACTAAGGGTTTATGGAGTTATCTTATGTCTTTCAATCCCATATTCTTTATAGAACCTATCAAAATCTACTGAACAAAATTCACTATCATTGTCAATCCTCAAACATTTAATATTTCTATCCTTCTGATTCTATACAAGAACATTAAACTCTTTGAATATATTAAATACTTCACATTTTCTTCTAAGGAAATAAATCCATGTACTTCTATTATAATCATCAATGAATGAAACAAAATAAAAAAAAATTATAATCAAAGGGACATTAACAAGACCAAACACATTATACTTACTCAAGTCCAACACCTCAAAAGATTTATGAGAACTAGAGTAAAATTGAACACAAGTTTTCTTTCCATAAATGCAATGTTCAGAAAAGTCAAACTCAAGATTACAATCATTCATCCCCTTAACATGATTTTTACTTTTTAGGGTTCTAAGACCCTTCTCACCAATGTGGCCAAGCCTTGGTGCTATAACATATTTTCTCTGCTGGAAGTTTCATCTCCATTGAATGAGAACCCTTGGGTACCCATAAAACATGACCATCAAAATTAGATGCATTAGTCTTCTTCGAGCTACTCATTCTAATGGTGAGGATAGTGAGTCAAAATTTCTTATTTTCACATAATAAATATTGCACTAAATTGTGCATACATCCAGTTGAAAAAGAGTGCCTATCCAAACACCCTTGTCAAACACTGTAAATCATCTAGTCATCTTGTTTCCTCCATTTGAGAAAGATACCTACACACCTGATGAGCCTAGTTTTTGGTCCAATTTTGGGTAGAATCTATAGTCTATTTGGGGGTAAATGTCATGAAATTTGATGATTAAATGCTGGTATTTCCATAATGTTTCCCTTAAACCATTGGAATTTGACATTATCCTATCTCTGCAAGCTTTAATGACATTTGGCATATTTTGTGGATTATCTATATTGATTTTGCATGTGGTTAATGAATATCCCTTAGAGTGGTTATAGATGTGCAATTATTATGTGTACTAACTTTGTCATGCAGATTTAATGTGCTAAGTTGAAGAAGACACTGCTAGCTGGGCATGCACCATAACGTCCAACTCAGGAATTGCTCCAAGTCAAAGGTAGCCGGCGACATAAGATTCTTCATGCAACTGAACGTAACCACCTTGTAGTGGACTTTAATGATTGAGCATGCGTGGGAATTACTGCTGTGCTGATCTGCGTTTGGACCTGCATGTTTGACCAGATTCCATGCATGTGTAACCGTCATTGCTCCACTTTCCCTATTTTCCCTAAATGGAATCCTTCTAGTCATGGAGTTGACTGCCTTGTTTAGTTATAGTATAAATAATGATCTGATGCTCCTTCTTCAGGGGGTTGCACATTTTGATATTGTACCTTCACTCTCTAGTTTTCAGTAATACAACTACATTACTCTTTTGTATGCATGATTTATAGTGAATAAAATAAATTTGGGTTTGAGCATCTGGGTTCTCATTAGTTTAGACAATACTTATCCAAGGGGGCCCACTTGGTGGGTAATCCATTGTCTTAGTTTAGCATTAGTTTAGTATTACTCATTGTTTAGTACTTAGTGATAGGGAGGTTGGATGAATCAATCACTGATTCATGCTTTGGGTCTTGCTAGGAAGACCTCTAGGGTGTCTCACTCCACCACTTGCAACCTATAGAACCTCTTCCTTCTTAGGGTCCCCTGATTACTTCTTACCAACCAAACTATCAACATAGGTCCTTCTATCAAGTCAAGACTTGGTGCAATCTTGTAACACTTGCCTTAGCCCTTAATCCACCATGAAGGCTACTAATCCTCCAAATTCTTGAATATAGTTTTACAGGGGTGTGAAGGTGCTTCTAAGGTCATCAATCCATCATAATAAGTGTATTAGGGGTCCACCTAGCTCCATCTGTAGGTCACTTTCACCAAACCCCACTATTAGGCCTAGAAGGCTACTAGCCCTAATAACCCTATTAGGTCTCCTATGAGAAATCAGGTTTGTTTTCCAAGTCTTTCCAAAGAACACCCCAATATTTTCTTGGGATTCCTGGTTCATATGCCCACCTCTCAAGGATTTTTGGGGTCTTGGGTCTCAGATGTCCGTACAAAGCCCTAACCTGAAAATGAGTAAAACTAGGCCTTTTAAGCCCTTTCCTGGCTTCTCTACAAACTGTTAAGTCCTTCCCTCACCAGATGGATTGTTGGAATTTCTTCCTCCTTACCATATCTTGGCAAGACTCATACCTACCTTCTCCAAAAGGTAATTTGTCAGGAAATTGACACCCCTGCAAATCAAGTGCTCTACACTAAGGTCTTCCCTAGCTGGACACTTCCCTGGCTCACCTAGGGCAAGACTTCCATAGTAGCTCCTATACTTTCAAAGGCCCTAAACCCTACCATATGTACATCCATGGAGTCTAGTCACTGTTCCCAAAGGGCCGTATAATTTGTATGGTGGGAAAGTGAACTAACACTCCATTCTCACAAAACTGCCTGGTTCAGACCAACAACAGTAAGAAAACCAAACTAATTACAAACAATGCTTGAAACTGAATAAAGAACCTATCTAATGCCACACAATGCTTGAAGAACAACTACTCTAAATCCTACACAAATTACAGTGCCATGATCAATCCATTAAAACACCACTTTAATGCAAAAACTAGAAAATTCACACTCAATCACATTTGCTTCCCTTGAATTCACAAAACTTCAAACAATATCAAATGCTTCTAACCTCACTCCAATGCTGAGGAATCCCATAAATAGGTCACCAAATCAATTATCCTCTCCTTTGGGCTCTTCTTGGTCGCTTGTAGCTCCAATTGAGTAACATATTCAAACATTTTGCAAGAATCCTAAAAATCCAAAACCTCATTTCGAGCTAAAACCTTATGACACCTATTCTATGGTCAACATGACCTTCATCTAATCAAAACCAACAAGAATGCCACTAAGGCTCACTCACATACAAATGAACTAAATTTGATTTCTTAGTTGTCCTAGACAAACCTTCTAAACAATCTATGGCAACCTATGGGTGCTCCTGCACCATTCTCCCCCTCTGCCCAAACACTAAGGAATGTGGGGAGAGATCAGAGACAAATCAATGCCATACTTCTTGAAATGAGCTTCTTCCACCCATGTAGCCTCAGACCTTGGTTTGTCTTTGCAATGTATGAGATGTTCCATGTAGACCTTGTGCCGAGTAGACTTCTTCACTCTGGATTCCAAGATCCTTTCTACTTGCAGCTTGTCTTTAGGTGGTAAGACTACAATACTCACATCCTGCAAGACATCTGTACTGGCTAGAGTCATATCAGTTACTGATCCTTTATACTTGATCAAGTCAGCCACATTAAATACTAGTGAAATGTTTAAGTCTGCAAGAAGGTCCACCTTGTAAGCATTCTTTCCTTACTTGGATAGCACCTTACATGGTCCCACTCTCTTCATCTGAAACTTAGTTGGTACTCCTTTATGCAATCTAGATTTGTTGAGATGGACCATGACATAGTCACCTACTGCAAATTGGAGATCTCTTCTAGACATATCCACCTTAGCTTTCAACTTGTGAGTAGCCTCTGTGATTGTCTTCTTCACTTGCTCCTGAATCTCCTTCATGGTTTGAGTGAAATCCTCTGCATGGACACTCCTATGCTCCATAGCTCCTAGATCTCTGAGCTCACACACACCTCTTGGGTGCATACCATATACTATCTCAAAAGGACTCCTACCTGTGGTCCTATTCACACTGTCATTGTAGGCATATTCAGCTTGTGATATGAACAAGTCCCATGTCTGTCCATACTCCTTGGTGAGGCATTGTAGAAGGTTACCTAACACTCTATTTATCACCTCAGTTTGTCCATATGTCTGAGGATGGTAAGTTGATCCAAAAGACAAGTTAGTACCCAATTTGCTCCAGAGAGTTTTCCAAAAATGACTCATAAACTTCACATCTTTGTCTGATACAATGCTTAATGGAAATCCATGGATCCTCACAATCTCTTTGAAGAAAAGATGAGCAATATAGCTAGCATCATGGGTGGTCTTGCAAGGAATAAAATGACTCATTTTACTGAACCTATCTACCACCACATAGACACTATCAAACCATGTCTTGGTTTTAGGGAGTCCTACCACAAAGTCCATGCTAATGCATTCCCATGGTCTGTTGGGAATAGGTAGAGGTTGATACAAACCTACATTGCTAGCTCCCCCCTTAGCTTTCATGCAAACTACACACTGCTCCACATACCTTCTGACATCCCTTGGCAACTTGGCCCAATAATAGAACCTTTGCACTAATTCTAGTGTTTTGGTGATACCAAAATGACCACTGAGACTACCATTGTGCTTCTCGTGGATGAGATTCTCTCTCATTGAACCTTTGGGGACACACTTGACTGATTTCCCTTGAACAAAAGTCCACTTTGCAATGTATACTCTGAGAATTGGCTATGAAAGTGATTCTCAAAATTAGAACATACCTTATATGCTTCAGAGAAGTCTTCATATTCTCCATAGAGATCCTTGAAACTCTCTATCCCAATGCTTTTGAATTGAATCTCTTGCACTGTCAGCAACCTCCTACTTAGTGCATCTGTCACCTTGTTCAACTGTCCCTTCTTGTGTTCGATAGTAAAAGTGAAGGCTTGGAGGTACTCCATCCATTTCAAGTGTATATTACTCAACTTTTCTTGTGTGTTGATGTAGCTAAGTGCTTGGTTATCAATAAACACTACAAACTCCTTAGGTAGGAGATAATGTCTCCAATTTCTAAGAGACTGCACTAGAGCATATAGTTCTAAGTCATAAGTAGAATACTTCTTTTTAGCTTCATTGAGCTTTTCACTAAAGAAAGCTATAGGTCTGCCTTCTTGGCTTAGCACTCCTACTGCAATTCCACTGGCATCACATTCCACTGTGAATAGCTTGTCAAAACTAGGTAATAGAAGGATGGGTTGGGTTGCCACTTCTTGTTTCAACTTCTCAAAACCCTTCTCTGCCTCAAGAGTCCATTTAAACTTAGTCTTTAGGCCACCCTTGATAGTATCAAGCACTGGTGCACAAATTCCACTAAAGTTCCTTATAAACTTCCTATAAAACTAAGCTAACCCATGAAAACTCCTTACCTCTATCCTGGTGGTTAGTGTAGGCCAATTTAGGATAGCTTCCACCTTGCTTGGGTCCATCTTCAATGATCCTTGGGATACTACAAATCCCAAATACACAAGCTCTTGTTTGAAGAACTCACACTTTTCTAGGTTGATGGCTAACCTCTCCTCCTGCAACCATTTAAGAACCATCTCCACATGCTTCAAATGTTCCTCTGTTGTCTTACTAAAGATGAGTATATCATCTAGATACACCACCACAAATATACCTATGAAATCCTTAAGCACTTCATTCATGAGCCTCATGAATGTGCTAGGGGAATTTGAGAGGCCAAATGGCATCACTCTCCACTCATACAACCCATCAGTTTTCTGAAAAGTTGTCTTCCATTCATCCCCATATTTGATTCTAATTTGGTGGTATCCACTCTTGAGATCCAACTTAGTGAAGTACTGTGCCCCTCCAAGACAGTCCATCAAATCCTCTATCCTAGGAATAGGAAACCTATATCTGATTGTAATCCTATTTATAGCCCTAGAGTTAGTGCAAAGTCTCCACTTACCACCTTTCTTGGTTGCTAAGACCACTGGTACTACACATGGACTGATACTCTTCCTAATTATTCCTCGGTCTAATTACTCCTACACTTGCCTAGCCACTTCCAGGTTCTGATCTGGTGTGAGCTTATAAGTTGCTTTGTTTGGCAATGAATCCCTTGGTATGAAGTCAATCTAATGACTGATGGCTCTCTTTGGAGGTAATGTTGCTAGTGTTCCATCACTGACTATGTCCTTGAACTTCTCAAGCAACTTCTGGACTTCCTCTGGGATAATTGTCTTCCTGGCATTGTCTTCTTCCTTGGGTTGCACCTTAACAACATATCCTTCACCTCCTTGTTGAAGAGTGTTGATTAACTCCTTGCCACTTCTTAACAAGACACTAGGGGTCTTTGACTGTCCTTCTTCTTCATCCAATAGTGACTATAACTTGAATGTTTTTCCATCCTTCTTAAATGAGATGGTTTTCTCCTTTCCATCATAGATAGCTCCTCTGTCATATTGCCATGACCTTCCCAATAGAATATGGCATCCATAGGCATCACATCACAAATCAGTTTGTCTTTGTACCCTCCAATGGAGAATTCCACTGTTGTTTGCTCATTCACAAGAACACTCTGCCCTTTATTCAGCCATGTCACCTTGTAAGGATTAGTGTGGGGTACCTTCTCCAACTTTAACTTCCTCACTGCTTCCTTTGAGATAATGTTATCAATAGACCCTGAATCCACTATGAATTTACACACCTTCCCAAGTATTTTGCATCTCACCCTGAATAAGGCTCTCCTTTGCTTTGGCTCTTCTTTGACTAGTTGTCTGATTAGAACCCTACTAAACATCAAGTTCTCCCCCATTTCTGACTCAATGTGATTAACCTCTGGTGACTTGACACTCATAGTGTCTTCTTGAGCATATGCTACTCTCTTTTCTGTATTTGAAGAAGATGCTTTCTTCGGGCACCTATAAGCTGGATGTCCTACTTGACCACAGTTGTAACACTTCATGCTAGCAAAGTAAGAGTTCTACTTGTACCTCTTCCTCTGTTAGAACTTCCTTGAGATCCTCTACCTCTTCCATAACCTCCTCTAGAAGTTGTTTCACTTCCATGCTTTGTGAGTTTAGATTCTCCCTGATTTCTTTGTTCAGTCCCTCTACTTTGGTATCCACCTCTATGTCCTCTTTGATCTCTGCCTTTTCCTCTACTTTTGGAAGCCTGATCTTGTTTCCTCTTACTTCTCTCTTCAATTTTCATAGCTAATTGATAACATTGGTGCACTATTTTGGGACTTAGAAGAGTCATCTCCTCTTGAATGTTCCACTTCAAACCGTTAAGGTATCTAGCCACCTTAAGACTTTCATCCTTAGATACATTAGATCTTATGCAAAGTTTTTGAAACTCCTCTGTATAGGAATTTACATCTTGGTCTCTTTTTCTCAAGCTCTATCTTTTCTTATGCAACTAAATTTCATAATCATCTGGCATGTATGCTTCTCTCAATTTGGAAACCATTCCCTTCCAAGTGGAAACATGTTTCTTTCCTTCCTTTTCTCTCTCTGTTTGAATTAACTTCCACCATGTCAAGGTAGAACCTCTCAATCTTGATTTGGCCACCTTTACCTTCTATGCTTCAGTGGCTCCATCACACTCAAAATGGTTTTCCATTCCCTCTATCCAATCCATGACTAGATCAGCTTCCAATTTCCCACTAAACAGTGGTATGCCTTCAAGTGCTTTTCCACTCAAAGCCTTCAATGCCTTCAAGAAAGGCTCTTCTTGCAAAATAGGGTCAGGTTTAGGGATCTTGTCTTCCTCTGCAACCTCTTCACTCTTGGGTACCCTTCTCCAACTTATCATTAACCTCTTTAGTCTTAGTCTGCACATTACTCATTGCTTGCTCAAATTGGGCTATTCTCTCCCTCAATAGCCTATTGTCTTCCTCCTATTATTTGACCTTCTTGGCCAATTCTAAATTTTTCACCATGTCTGTAGAACCACTAGAATCAATCTCTGACATATAATATTCTATCCCAAATCTTTTGTTGCTCTGATACCAATCTGATAGCGAGGTTGGATGAATCAATCACTGATTCATGCTCTAGGTCTTGCTAGGAAAATCTCTAGGGTGTCTCACTCCACCACTTCCAACCTATAGGACCTCTTCCTTCTTAGGGTCCCCTGATTACTTCTTGCCAACCCAACTATCAACATAGGTCCTTCTATCAAGTCAAGACTTGGTGCAATCTTGTAACACTTGCCTTAGCCCTTAATCCACCTTGAAGGCTACTAATCCTCCAAATTCTTGAATATAGTTTTTCAGGGGTGTGGAGGTGCTTCTAAGGTCATCAATCCATCATACTAAGTGTATTAGGGGTCCACCTAGCTCCATCTGTAGGTCACTTTCACCAAACCCCACTATTAGTCCTAGAAGGCTACTAGCCCTAATAACCCTATTAGGTCTCCTCTGAGAAATCAGGTTTGTTTTCCAAGTCTTTCCAAAAAACACCCCAATATTTTCTTGGGATTCTTGGTTCATATGCCCACCTCTCAAGGATTTTTGGGGTCTTGGGTCTCAGCTGTCCGTACAAAGCCCTAACCTGAAAATGAGTAAAACTAGGCCTTTTAAGCCCTTTCCTGGCTTCTCTGCAAACTGCTAAGTCCTTCCCTCACCAAATGGATTGTTGGAGTTTCTTCCTCCTTACCATATCTTGGAAAGACTCATACCTGCCTTCTCCAAAAGGTAATTTTTCAAGAAATTGACACCCCTGCAAATCAAGTGCTCTGTACTAAGGTCTTCCCTAGCTGGACACTTCCCTGGCTCGCCTAAGGCAAGAATTCCACAGTAGCTCCTATTCTTTCAAAGGCCATAAACCCTACCATATGTACATCCATGGATTCTAGTCACTATTCCCAAAGGGTTGTACAATTTGTATGGTGGGAAAGTGAACTAACACTCCATTCTCACAAAACTATCTGGTTCAGACCAACAATAGTAAGAAAACCAAACTAATTACAAACAATGCTTGAAACTGAATAAAAAACCTATCTAATGCCACACAATGCTCAAAGAACAACTACTCTAAATCCTACACAAATTACAGTGCCATGATCAATCCATTAAAACACCACTTCAATGCAAAAACCAGAAAATTCACACTCAATCACATTTGCTTCCCTTGAATTCACAAAACTTCAAACAATATCAAATGTTTCTAACCTCACTCCAATGCTGAGGCATCCCATAAATAGGTCACCAAATCAGTTATCCTCTCCATTGGGCTCTTCTTGGCTGCTTGTAGCTCCAATTGAGCAACATTTTCAAACATTTTGCAAGAATCCTAAAAATCCAAAACCTCATTTTGAGCTAAAACCTTATGACACCTATTCTATGGTCAACATGACCTTCATCTGATCAAAACCAACAAGAATGCCACTAAGGCTCACTCACATATAAATGAACTAAATTTGATTTCTTAGTTGTCCTAGACAAACCTTCTAAACAATCTATGGCAACCTATGGGTGCTCCTACACCAGTTAGAAATCTAGCATCGACTGTTCCTGCAACCACTAGAATTCCATTCTGTGACTGTTCCTACAGCAAAAGCAGACATAAAAGTTTCCTGTTTGTTGCGTAGATTTTCATTCTTGTTATGTATTTCAGCTTATCACAGTTGTTGATTGATGTTCTGCATTTGTCTCTTTCCCTTTCAAGTAATTTACTTTCAGTATTGTGTGTTCCTTAGCTATAGAATGCAATGGCTACTTTCAGTTCCTAGTGCACATATTGTGCTAACCCATTTCAAGTTCACTTCCCTAGGTTGACAAGTTAAATGCACCTTCATGATGATTGAAATGGCTATCAAGGTTAGATGTCCAATCTCTTAATCATGGCTATAAGGGCTTAGTTATTAAATCATTGTAGGAGGCCAAAATTTTTGGTGCTGTTGCCGGGGATGGTGTCAAACTAGGGAGTCTTTTGGAGTCATTGGTAGTTTTTCTTGCTGTAGTGTTTCTAGAAGTTGTTCTTAGTAAATCCTCACCTAGGAAGTAATGACCCCCCTTATTCTTTACCAATTTTTTGTGCGAGCTAACTGATAGTGAGTGATACTGCATTCATACAGGAAGAAGGGATGATTATGGGAGATTTCTTGCTAACAATCCTAATCCATTCCACCTAGTTGAATATCATAACCTACCAGAAGAAGAAGAAGAAGAAGATCCAAACCCCTTTGTTGATGCATATCTTGATTTGACTAGCTCTGAAGTCTCCTCTGAGGATCAAAATCAGCTTGAGAACCCCTTTGTTTTGGAACCACATCAAGCAAACATGGGTGATGCAAATAGGAACAAAAAAAACCAACTAGCTTTCCTTTCCCCATTGCCCATCAAAATGAAGTTGACAACATCAAGAACATTCCTGCCTCAACACTCCCCAAGTTTGATGGACTTGTAACAGAAGATCCTAATACCTTCTTATTTGAGTTTGACATACTCTGTAGGAGTTATGATTATACTACTGATGCCCATAGGCTTAAGATATTTCCTTCCACCTTGAAAGAGGCTGCATTAAGATTGTTCATGAGCCTAGGTAGAGATACTGTGGAAACTTGGGAAGACATGAAGAAAAAATTCCTTGAGAAGTACAAGGAATACTGCAGGGGTAGTGACATGAGAGGAGGTGACATTTTTAGGATGAAACAAAAGGAATATGAGAGCCTAGAAGATTACATTGCAAGGTTTCTATTTTTCCTGCAAAAATCTCGACACCATACACTTAATGAAGACTGATAGAAGTTGCTTTTCCTGAGAGGAATTAATGATAGCTACACTGATGCCTTGGACCTCATGGCAGGAGGAGATATCTCCCAAGTTCCTTGGGAGGATATCAAGAAAATATGCCAAAACTACTCTAGGGTAGCTTCAAAGAAAGTGAGAGCTTATCAATCTTCCATGGGTAAGTCAACTACTGCTAGAGTTTCAAGAATGGATATTAGTCATTTTCTGCTGACTTCAAACAAGACATTATCAATAATCTAGCTACTCAACTAGATACATTTCAAGCCAAGAAGAAGCAAGAGGAGGCAGAGGAAATGTTGATAGAGTATTTCCCCCACTACGAACAAATGAAGGACTGCAGGTGCAAGATGGTAGCTAACCTTGAAAGCAAGCAGATTCCACCTAAGTTCAAGCCAATCCAGATTGAACAAGAACAAGTCTACTATGTTGCACAAAGGAAGCCTTGGGATCCAAGACAAGGTATGCCATCAAATCCACTATCCTATGATGGGCCATATTTTAACTCATATTCATCTGGTAACCAATGGAAGCCTCCATATCCACCCAATTATGGAGGATATCCAACACAGTCTTGGAGTAACCCTCCAAATGCTTGGCCTAGTCATTAGAGTTCTCCACCCCAGTGGCAACAACCTCATGGGAATTGGTAGCAATTTAAAGGGCATTGGCAACCACCTCCAGGAAATTGGCAGCAAACAAATCAATGGAGAGGACAAAAATGGCCTACCCAGAAAATCAGTTACATGCATCCACCTTCTCAGCCTCAACAACCTGCTATAATGCCTCCACCTACTAATCCAAGATCAAATGCACCTAAACCTACTCAGCTACCAGCTCAACCCACACCCAATCCAAATAACAAACCACAATAGCATCCTGAATACTCTGCTTATTCAAATCATTTCCTTGCATATGCTGTGAGTGTAAGTGACATCCACTTGCATTCAAGAACTACTCTACCAACCCCTTCCAAGCCCATTATCACTGAACTTCCTGTGGAAGAGGAAGAGGAGCCTTTGAATGTCTCAATTCAACCAAATGTACCTAAAAATCTTGAACCAGTCCAAGTGAAGCAGACTGAACAAGAACCTCCATTTCCTTAGATATTGGAAGTTGCCAAGAAGAAGGAAGAAGCAATGAAAAAGCAATAAAGGATGTTCCAATCTATGAAAAAGCAATCAAGGAAGCCTGTCTCAAGAAGCTAGGTAGGAAAAAGAAAGACCCAACTACAGTTCATGTGGTGGGCCAGCTAGCTAACATCATGTTGGGAAAAGTGACTATTCCTAAGTATAATGACCCAGACAGTCCTATGGTAGTAGTTGTCATAAATGGGATCCAAGTAAAGATGCTTTGATTGATTTAGGGGCAACAATAAATGTAATGACCAAGGACATCCTACAACAACTAAACATTGCAAGCATGAGATCTACTCCTATTGTCCTGCAACCTGCTGATAGCTCTACTATTAAGCCTGATGGTGTAGTGGAGGATCTTGTGGTAGTTCTAGACTCTTGGGAGTACCTAGAGAACTTTATGATTCTTTCTCCTAAGGATAACTAGGTGGGTATCCCATTATTCTTGGAAGGACATGGTTAGAAATTGCAGATGCATACATTGGATTTTAGTCAGGTGAAATGACCATTTTAGATGGGAGGAGCACTAAAATGTTTGTCCTTTATCCACCTGCTCAACCATCTCATGATGAAGTAATCCCGTGTGGCCACAAGTTGGTAAAGAGGCCGAGGAAGTTAATTCTGTGGCACAACTTATGATGCTAGGAAGAAGCTCTTTCATGCAGCTCCAAGATGAGGATGAAGTATTGGATAACATCATTCAGAACCATTGTGAAGTGGAGGAAGCATCATCTTCTCATTCTGCTACTCTTGTCAAGACACTTCTTCCTACTCTTCCTGCAGCCATTCTTCCTGTAGCCACTATTCCTGTAGCCGTTCTTCCAACAACCACTGTTCCTATAGGCAGACTTTTTGCACCAATAGGTATGTCCCATACATTGCTTCCATATGAACTAAAGGTACCATGTTTCAATGAAGCAACCATGATAGAGTTAACTACACAAGTGCAGGTGTCAGAAGGAAAATACCTGAATGTTAATAGTAAATTAAATGAAGAACAACAATTGTTATTGGCAAACCTATTAAGGGCCCATCAACATGCATTTGCATGGGATTATCATGATATGAAGGGATTGGATCCTAAAATTTTTACACACATAATTTACATCAAAGATGATTGCACCCCAGTAAGACAACCACAAAGAAGAATTAACCCTGCACTAAGAGAAATTGTGAAAGGAGAACTGCAAAAATTACTAGATACAAGATTTATCTACCTCATTTCAGATAGTCAATGGGTGTCTCCATTAGTGATTGTGCCTAAGAAAGGAGGGAAATGGTGAGTTTGTGTTGATATAGGGAACTTAATGCTACCACCAAGAAGGATGACTTTCCTTTACCCTTCATTGATCAAGTTTTGGACACACTTGCAGGAAAGCAACACTTTTCTTTTCTAGATGGATTCAATAGCTACAACTATATCCAAATTGCACCAGAGGACCAAGAGAAGACCACATTTACTTGTCAATAGGGGACCTATGCCTATTCGGTACTTCCATTTGGCTTGTGCAATGCACTTGCAACTTTTTAGAGGGCAATCATTAGCATATTCTCAGACATTTCTCATGATTGCATGGAGAATTTTATGGATGACTTCACCACTTATGGTGTTGATTTTAATCAAGCATTGGAAAATATCAAGAGAGTCCTACAAAGATGTGAAGACCAAAACTTGTCCTTAAATAGTGAAAAGTGCTTTATGATGATGTAAGAGGGTGTAGTTCTTGGCCACTACATCTCCCAGAAGGGAATTCAAGTAGATCCTATAAAGATGGAGGTAATCACAAATCTTCCCACACCTGCAAAACAAAAGGATGTTAGGAGTTTCTTGGGTCATGTAGGATATTACACAAATTTCATCAAGGATTTCAACAAGGTAGCATGACCATTGTACACTCTTCTCACTAAGATGCTGAATTTTAGTGGACTGAAGCTTGTGACAATGCATTTTTTGACTTGAAGGCAGCCTTGAATCATGCTCCTGTACTCAAAGGGCCTAATTGGGAGCTTCCTTTCCACATCCATACTGATGCATCATATTATGCCATAGGAGCGGTCTTAGGACAACAAGGAGCTGTTGAGAATGCTATTTATTTTGTCAGCAAAAATTTACAAGGAGCTGAATTCAATTATACAGTGACAAAAAAAGAGATGCTAGTAGTAATCTATGCACTGAATAAATTTAGACATTACATAACAGGCTACCAAATCTTTGTGCACATTGATCATGCAACCATTATATATCTCATGAATAAACCTTTGATCACAGGTAGATTGGAAAGATGGTTATTGTTGATGTAGGAGTTTGATATAACCATTGTAGATAAGCCAGGGAAGGCCAATGTTGTTGCAGATTTTCTTTCAAGGCTAACTACATCAGAAGACAATCAACGCATAGATGACTCTTTTCCTGATAAGCATCTATTCTACTTCAGTGTACAAACACCTTGGTATGCTGACATAGCCAATTATTTGGTCACAGGTAGAGTTCCTTCTCACTTCTCCCCAAAAGAGAAAAGGGTACTCATTGAGAAATCTTTTCCTTTCTCTTGGATTGCTAGATGTTTGTTTTATACTGGACCATACCATGTCACGAGGAGATGTGTTAGGGAAGATGAGACATATGAAATTCTTCATGCATGTCACAACGAACCATGTGGAGGACACTTTACAGCCAAGAGGATGGCAATGAAGGTTTTGAACACAGGGTATTATTGGCCAACACTCCACAAGGATGCAGGAAGGTATACCAAAAAATGTGATAGATATTAAAGAATAGGAAAACCAACTAGATCTGATGAGATACCACTGTGCCCTTAGGTAGTAATCACTCCCTTTGACAAGTGGGGATTGGATTTTGTGGGACCCATTGACCCTCCATCAAATGGTAAGTCTTATATATTGATATGCATTGATTATGTGACAAAATGGGTAGAAGTTAAGGCCATGAAGCATGCAAGAGATAACAAGGTTGCATAATTTCTTTATGAGGAGATTTTCACAAGATATGGAGTCCCAAGAGAAATACTGATTGATCAAGGAGCTCAATTCACATCAACTCTTGTTGTAGCACTAGTGAATGAGTACAACATAAGGCACAAGAAGTCTACTCCTTATCACCCCTAGGCTAATGGCCAAGTTGAGGTGACCAACAGAGAAATTGAAGCCATTCTGACTAAAATAGTAGCTATCCATAAAAATGATTGGGAAAATAGATTACTAGAAGCTGTTTGGGCCTATAGGACAACCTGGAAAACAAATACAGGCTTCACCCCATTTGAGTTGTTGTATGGAAAGACAACTATGATGCCAGTTGAATTTGAATATAATACTTTGCAGACTGTAGTTGATTTGGGAATGGATATTTTTGAGACACAAAAATAGAGAATCATGCAGCTAAATGTTTTGGATGAAATAAGAAGAGCAACCCTGCAACATACAAAAGTAGTGCAAAATCAAAGAATCAAGTGGCATGACAAGTTTATCGAGGATAAGAAATTCCAACTAGGAGATTGGGCCCTACTCTATGATTCAAGATACCAGGATAATGCGGGAAAATTGTAGACAAGGTGGCTATGACCATATGAAGTTGCCAAGGTCTTTCCTAATGGAGCTATTCAACTTACCACCATTGACCCTGTCAGGTTCAAATTACTTGTCAATGGTCATCACCTCATATTATACCACAAGCTAGCTTTTAAAGAAGAGTTCCTACAATAATTCACCCAACATTCAGCACCCAAGCTTCCTACAGCCGAAGGCAGTGGACCTAGTGTCCCTCGTTTTGACTAATTAAGATACATACTTTTCATAATAAAGACTTTCACTTATGTGGAAGTCCATTTATTTTTCCATTCGCCCACCCACCCATCCATCACCACCTTTCTCTCTCTTCCATCACTTCATTCCACCTCACCTCATTTCACTTCATTTATTGCTCAATTTATTCTCCAAAAAAGTGAGCGGTAATTTCTCCATGATCTTTGCAACAAATCTTCCACACATTTAGGTATGTGCGCATTAATTTCTATCTTTAATCATCTTTTAAGTGTGTTCATTTAATCACTATACGTTAGTATAGACGTTCACATAAAATTCCATTATTCCCTATCAAATCACCACTCCCATCTCACATGTGCGGACACATGTCCAAATTTAGGTTTTGGGGAGGGGAAAGAAAAAGATGCAAATATATTGCTCATGTGTCAATTCATGCTAGGCCACATCAGAAAATTTAAAATGAGCTTATTTGAAATCCGAGTGAGAGGATGACTTGCATGTGTGAAGTGACAATAACTGCAACCGCCATTTCTTCCGATCATAACTCTCCTTTATCACTCCTTTTCTTGCTATTATTGACCCTGTCGTAATCTTGAGTTGAAGAGCTACAATTGTAAAACAAAAGAAAGGAAATTTAACAAGTTGGCACTGGAAATTTAGCAAGTATTGTAGGAAAGTGCATTTGATTTTTAGACAGGAATTGCAGGAAAAGAAGTTGCAAATAATTTTTTTGATTGCAGACAATGGGAGGTGGGTTAATTCGAAATGAGGACACGGTGCATGATGTTTTATTGAAGGATGCACAATGCCTAGCTGAATTTAGAATTTGTGGATGGTTAAATTACTTCTTAAAGCTAGATGGCTTTGATGAAAGCATTTCCCTTAAATTTTCCTAGACATTTTAAGAAGGAAAAGCCATGGTAAAAGGGTTGGAAGTTGTGGCTATAGAGGAAAGAATTGCAGAGGTCACAGGGTTACCTACTGATGGTGAAAATTACCCTACTTTCAGAGACGCTAGCCAAATTTATAGAGTGAAACAACCCCCCATTGAGCATAGATAAATAGGGTGTAGAGAGAATGTCTCTGCCCGAGCCATGGAAGCAGATAGCCGTTTATGTTATCAAATACATCACTTGTGAGGGTTGCTAGTCAAAATTTCATTCTATCCACTTCAAGCTTTTGAATCATATGAGGCACAAAAGGAGGATGAGTGTGCCTAACATGTTGTACAATCTTCTCTCAATCATGGTGACTGAGACCCAAAAAGGTAGGGATAATTATGTTTCCCACCATTGTCTGATTAAATTGCTAGTTGAAAAGTCTCTGCATGATGTATCTGGAATGACTTGGGAAGAGTTTATAAATGTTGATCAAATTAGACCTGAGCACTTGCAACCTAGGGATTTACCTCAATCCCATAGGTCTAGTAGGAGATTAAGCATGGCTAAAGCCATTCCTAGTGCTTCAACCTCTGGTGATCATAGAAATTAGTTATTTTGGAACAGAGTACTCAGAAAAAGAAAGCTCTTCCTTAGATTCTGATGATGACATTCCACTTGAAACCCTAATGAAAACTAGGGCACAACAGAGAGAAGTAGAAGCGAGAAAAGGGAAGGCTAAAACACAACCTGTAGAAAGAAAAGTACCAAGTTCTAAGAAGAGGAAGGCTTACACTGTTCATCCTGCAACCAAAGAAAAACATGAGAGACCTCCCAGGAAATCAAGACCAGCTGGGCCTGCGATTGGTATGCCTTCATAGGAAAGCCCTAAACTTGGTGAGACCTCACATGGGTACTCTAAAGCTCCAATGGAGTAGGAGAATATTGAAGAAGAAGAATACATATTTAGGAGAGCAATGAATATAAAACTGGCTGATCTTGCTAACATTGTAGAAGAGTTGGAGGAAAATAGAAACTTCTTGCAACATGAGCAAGAAGTCCTGCAACAACAACCAAAACTAGAGTAGGAGTTCTTGCAGCCATAACAAGAATAAGAATGAGAGTACCTACAACAACAAGTAGAAGAATTGATGTTGGATAGCTATTAATTGCAAATTTTAGAGCTTTGACCAAGTAGAAGAACAATCCTTCCCCTACTGGAGGACCAACAAAATGTTAGGTTGGGGGGAGTGATGAGCCTAGTTTTTGGTCCAATTTTGGGTAGAATCTATAGTCTATTTGCAGGTAGATGTCATGAACTTTGATGTTTAAATGTTGGTATTTCCATAATGTTTCCCTTAAACCATTGACTTTTGACATTATCCTATCTCTGCAAGCTTTAATGACATTTGGCATATTTTGTCGATTATATATATTGATTTTGCATGTGGTTAATGAATGTCCCTTAGAGTTATTATAGATGTGCAGTTATTATGCGTACTGACTTTGTCATGCAGATTTAATGTGCTAAGTTGAAGAAGAAACCCCTAGCAGGGCATGCACCATAACGTCTAGCTAAGGAATTGCTCCAAGTCAAAGGCAGTTGACGACATAAGATTCTTCATGCAACTGAACGTAACTGCCTTGTTATGGAATTTAATGATTGAGCATGCATGGGCATTATTACTATGCTGGATCTGCGTTTGGACTGGCATATCTGACCATATTCCATGCATGCGTAATCGTCATCGCTCTGCTTTCCCTATTTTCCCTAAATGGCATCCTTCCAGTCATGGAGTTGACTACCTTGTTTAGCTATAGTATAAATAATGATCTGATGCTCCTTCTTCAGGGGGTTGCTTGTTTTGATATTGTACCTTCACTCTCCAATTTTCAGCAATACAACTACATTACTCTTTTGTATGTATGATTTATAGTGAATAAAATAAAGTTCTGAGTTTGAGCATTTGAGTTTTCATTATTTTAGAGGATACTTATCCAAGGGTGCCCACTTGGTGAGTAATCTATTGTCTTTGTTTAGCATTAGTTTAGTATTACTCACTGTTTAGTACTTAGTTAGAAATCTAGCATCGACTATTCTTGTAGCCACTAGAATTCCATTCTGTGACTGTTCCTGCAACGAAAGTAGACAAAGTGGTTTCCTATTTGTTGCTTATATTTTCATTCCTGTTATACATTTCAACTTAGCATAGTTGTTGATTGATGTTCTGCATTTGTCTCTTTCCCTTTCAAGCAATTTACTTTGAGTATTGTGTGTTCCTTAGCTATAGAATGCCATGGCTACTTTGAGTTCCTAGTGCACATACTGTGCTGACCCATTTCAAGTTCACGTCCCTGGGTTGATAAGTTAAATTCACCTTCACGATGATTGAAATGGCTATTCAAGTTAGATGTTAAATCTCTAAATCATGGCTGTAAGGGCTTAGATATTAAATCATTGTAGGAGGCCAACAACACCCACATCATTAAATTTACTTTTAAATAATAGGTTTTGTGTCAAACTAGGGATATGTAGCACACCATTAATCCCCTTCACTCTACCATTAGGGAATCTAATCAAAACTCTTCCATGTCCAACTATCTTCATATGAGAGTCATCACCCAAGTACACCTTCCCATTTTCAAACTCTTCATATTTCTGTAGACATCAAAAATATATAGATTGATATTGCACACTCGATCTTGATCTACTAACATCGCTTCATCCTGAATTGTCCCTCTATCTAACCATTTAATTGAATAGCCTTATTTGATTAAAGTCATCATAATTCCCCTTTTAATTAAATAAATCCCTCGATTTAATTAAATCATTGTCTCTGTGTAATTAGCTAGGTCATTTCATCTTCCTATCTTTATTTAATTAAATAATCCATATTATTTGATTAAATCTCTAAAGTTCATCTAATTAAATAAAATAAATCAAACATTTATCTAATTTAATCTAACATCACCCCCTTTAGTTAAATAAATCAAAAATATTTATTTAACTAAGTCTAAATCATTCTCTTATCATTTTGAGTTATTTAAATCGTAAAATCTAAGTCAAAATGGTTAAACCAACTAACATCATTTAAATTATCAAATCATGATTAATGCTAATCCTAATCACTCAAATCCTCTATATTTTGCAACTTGCACATGAAAATCAATTTAATTGATTTATAAATCATCTATTTTCATTCAAAAAAGGAATCCAAGTGGGAATATTCTTCAAATTTGAAATCTGCCCCCAAATAGACATGTCCTTCCAACAAGGCATTTAATCTCTCTTACATGTCCTTTGCCTTGAGCCAAGTGGCATTCAATTCATTCTTCCTTCCCTCTTGCATGTCAATTCAACAATTTCAAAATTCAAATATATGCATTTATTGACACATTCTTCAAAACTTGCACATCCTCCATCCATTCACAAGTGGACAAGTGGCACTTTTCCATTGGCTAATTCTTAGTCCCACATTGCTCTTTTTTGGACATTCATCCATCAATCTCATCTACAAATGAAGAGCTCATCCCTCATTTGATCCATCCACAATTTGAGTAAACTTACTATGCTCAAATCATTAGCAATTTTCATCCATTATTATTGAGTTCATAGCTATGTTATGCAGATTTTTCTATTGGAGCACTCATCAAGCATCAACAAAGTGGATCACTCTTCATCACACATCAATCTTGCATCATAGGAGTTGGGAAAGGGCCAATTTTCACATCAAATTGGCACCAATTCCCCCATGGAATCAAGAGTTTGCTTGTTTTGATAGGATTTTAATCTATTTCATTTGTGTTCTTCATTCTTCTTTCCTATTTTAAACTTTGTTAATGGATTCCATGGGGAATCCTTGTTCTTGCTTGCATTTCATCTTCTAATGTGTTTGTTCATGTTGTTTTGCAAGTATTAGGATTGGGGTTCATACAACTTCAAAACCAACCCCTATGTGAGGTCATGTGGAATGATGCACCGAAGTCAATCAACCATATATATTTTGATGCATATGTTTCCAAGGCAACAAAAAATGCTTCACCATTATCTTGAAAAGACATTTATGAATCAAAATCATTATTTTTCTTCTTCTTTTCCTCCTCTTTTCACTCATTGTAGAAGTGACCAGGTTTGTCATAATTCCAACACAGAGCCTTGGAATTTCTAGGAGACTTAGATCTCCCAAAATATTTGGATCTTCCTTTGTTTTCTTTCATCTTATCCTTTTTCTTTCCTTTCTCCTTGGATCTACCACAAATTGTAAGAGCCTCCTTAGCTAACTTAGATGATTTTATTTGCATCTCCTTAGACAACAAAGATGCAACCACATTGTCCATCTTGAAAGTAGTAGTGGTACTTCCAATGGCCATAACAAGGTGGTCCATGAATCTAGTAATATGCATAGTAATGTCATACAACGATATTCCTGGACTCCATCTTTACACCAGTAGAGGAGAATTGGGCAATAAGCATACTAAACAAAATTCAGGTGATCCACAATAGATCATCCATCCTCCATCCTTAGAGAGTACAACTTATTTCTCAGGAATAACTTATTTATTAGGCATGTAGCCTAATAAATTTCTCCATTTTTCTTCCACAAAGATGCAACCATTTTCTCTTCATGAACATTTAACACAATAAATTCAACTAGAAAAAGTCTTATGAGACCCTTAGATTTTCGATCCATTTGATCCTAGTCTTCTTGTTTCATGCATGTTGGCATGGAACTAGATACCATGATCCATAAATCTCTATCCACCAATAGGTCCTATATCTTGAGTTTCCACAACTCAAATTTGTCTCTATTAAATTTCTCTAATTCAAACCTCCTAGTTGTACTAGCCATCTCTCCTACAACAAAGATTACAAACCCACTACACAAGATCCCACTCAAACAAAGATCAGTATAAAAAAAACTCTACCCAAGAACTAGAATCAAAGGTGATCAAGATCTGATACTAACCAAAAGGAAGCAAGGTACACAAAAATGCTTCCTAACACTAATATAAGAGGAGCGATGTACAATTTTAATTCTTTTACAATTACAATTTGAGATGCACAATAGATAGATAATTAAAAATAACATCACATGTAAGTATAAGAAGCTCACAAAACAAGATATACGTGGGGAAAAACTCCACACTCCAAAACCCACACAATGTATTATATAATAAATGGTTATTACGACACACTTGCAATGAAAGTTCTTCTAGGAGTATACAAATATTGAATTATGGAACTATTCTGACAACATAAAAAATACCTACAAATTACAACTTATTTAACCCACTCTAAGACATCCAATATTTAAATAATACAAGTATGAAGGTAGCTTCTAGAGGAAGCTACAAGAGATGGGCCTCCAAATCCACTCGACACATTTTTCCACCACCTTAAAGCATGCAAATGATACTTGTACAAGATTATTTGACTCATCATTCATACCTCCAAACTTGGGCACCCCTTTTTTACTCATGTGTATCAAAAATGCTCTTACACACCTTAAATCTGTCATATATGATAACTCTTTCAACTGTAAGAGAATCCATCATAATCGACTAATAATAAACGATTCTCTTACAACTTATATTCAAACTTGGGAACCTAGATTCCTCATGCAAATATTCCTTCCAACACTTATCCAACCTATCATAGAATCTATCTCTTATGCATCATAATATTTTCATAGGAATCCATCATAAGACCATCATACAAATCCATCATAGAATCATCATAAGTATCCCTCAAATATGTTGATAAATGTCAAATAATCTCTTCCCAAAGTGGGATTCCTACATTGCCTTGTGGGTACCACAACATCCTTGTACCACAACATCCTTGTCACATTCCATGTCACCTTCCAACATGCCAACAACTCACTATGCAAAATCATATTAGATAAATTAATGTGAGCAAGAAATGCAATATGTATAATTAAATTAATATTTTAATACTAGGGAATTGCAAATGTTGAGACACCTCAGTTCCCAATAATGCTCACTAGCTTCATAAATGCATCTGCAATATTACATAAAGTGTCATCTTTCTCCAAGATCATGTTCTTATCATCTATCATGTCACAAATAAAATGGTATTAGACATTAATATGTTTCATCCTCACATGAGAAGTTGGATTTTTTTCTAGGCATATGACACTCTAACAATCACACAAAACTATAATAACTATTGGATTCAACCCCACATTTTAACATAAATGTTTATGTCGAATGGATTCCTTACAAGTATGAGTATCTATCATATACTCTACTTTTTTAGTGGACAAAATGACCAAAATCTATTGCTTACTCATCCAATTGATTGCACCACAAACATGGTAAAAAATATCCATTAGTGGATCTACTATTATTGAAATTATTAATCAATATAAATTTAAAAATCCATGAATAGTCAGTGAGTCAATCCCCTATAGAATTACCATGATAAAAAATTGAGTACTCAAAGGTACACTACAAATATCTTAAGACCCTTTTCCTTATATCCTAATATACTCATTTAAGATTATCCATGAATTCTCTTAAGACTTCCATTGCTTGATAAATGCTAAGTCTAATACAAACCATAGTATATATTAAGCTCCCAATAGTACTAGCATAAGGTACTATGGGAATATCCTCCATCTCACTAGGAGAATTAAGACAATACTCTATTCATAACCAAGTCTTCATTGAAACAAGAACATACAATGGTTTGCAAGATCTTATGTTGAACCTCTCCAACATTGACTTCACATACTTGATTTGACCCAACTAAATATTTATATTGTACCCATCTCTTATAATCTCCATGCCCAAGATGAACCTCATAGTCCCTAAGTATTTCATCCCAAATTATGTTGAAATGTGATACTTGAATTCATAAATAACATCCTTACAATTACTAAAAAATAACATAATATTAATATGCAATAGAATACCAAGAAAATAATTATTTATATATATTACAATAGATGTAATTATCAAATTTAGACCTCAAAAATACCAATACCAACACATAGGGATCAAAATTTCGATATCATATGCTAGGCGATTACTTAAGATCATATAAATATTTCATCACCTTACAAATCAAATTTTCTTTACTTTTTTTAATGTAGTGCTTTGGCTATGCTAATAAATTTCTTCCTCCAAATTACCATGAAGGAAATTTGTATTCAAATCCATCTACTCAACCTTAAGGTCAAAACTCCAATAGATAATATGAATTGAATGGATGTTAGCCTAGCATTTGGAGAGAAAAAAACACAATAGTCAATTCTCTGAACTTGGGAATATCCCTTTGCAACTAGTTTAGTCGTATGCTTCTCAACATTGCAATTGGAATTGATCTTCATTTTAATAAAAACCTATTTACTCCTATTTAACTAGGAATAATAATCATAGGAAGTGGATCTAACACTCCTCTTTGCCACATGTTCTAATGGTGAAAGTGTATCTATTCTATAAATATCTTCACTATAAAAACATAAGAGCTATTGCACTAAATTATGCATGCATATAGTTGAAATATAGTACCCATATAGACACCATTAGAAAGTACCATAGCCCCTCTAACCTTCTTATACCACCACTTGAGAAAATAATCTACACACCCAACTCATTAAGTTTATTTATAGAAAGTAGGCTCCTTACCAAACTAGGGATATGTAGTACACCATTGATCCCCTTAACTCATCTATCAGGAAATTAAATTAGGACTCTTCCATGACCAAGAATATTTAGGTGGGAGTAATATCCAATGTACAAATTCCATCCATTGTATTATTAATATTTTTAAAATAAGTTTTTATGTGAGGTCATGTGGAAAGAAGTACCCAAATCTATTAATCACACTTACTTTGATGCATTTGTTTCCAAAGTTATGATAAAATAAATACCATAATCTTGAGAGGGATTTTCATACTCATCATCAAAATCATTCTTCTTCTTCTTTTCCTCCTCCTCCTCCTTTTAGTCTCTTTTGAGATTTCTAGGATTGTTGTAGTGTTATGCCACAAGCCAACACACCTAGGACATTAGCTGACCACACATTTTTTTGAAACAACTATCACAATCACTAAGATATAGTGACATGATGCAATTGCACAAAAACATTCACATAAGTGTCATCTAAAACAAAATATCATAAGGGAAAAAAAATGAGCTACCTCACCATTTCTACATGCAAGGTGGAACTAATAAAAGAATTAACAATTGCAAGGTGAAACCTCCATGTGATGAACTTTCGAGAGGGGAACAACACCCAGATGATGATTAGGTCCTAACCCATGATCACATTCTCCTCAAAAAATAACACACCAATGTATGATGAATGGAGAATCTACCTCAAATACACACCAAGACACTCTTGCAAACTCCATAACACCATGGAAACCCATATTGATGGTGAAACGACTAAGATCTAACACCCCTTGAAAAGATGACTAGTAAAAAATACCTCCAATCCAATCAAAAACATAGTAAACAACATCTAAACACTAGGGAAAACCTTCACAAGAGGTTCCTTACTAGGAGGTACAATCCCTCCACTGACTAAAATAATAAGTTGCTTCCAAGCAATGACACACTTCCCAAGATAGATAGGTATCATAAAGAATAAGGTATGGCACTTGTTGACAAAATGAAATGTGAAGGCTCTCTAGGCTATGAGGGACAAATTTTGTATTCCAATTTTCCTCGATAAACAGCTGGACGACCCAATTATAAAGGAGGGGAATCACTACTACCAAGTCTTTAGGACAAATAAGAGTCTATAGGGAGAAAATATCCCTTGATTAACTCAAAGTACAAGTTCAAGTGACAAAGTGTGAAATAGGAAATATTGCAATAACTTATTAAATGAAAAGCTAGGATAGAATGGAAAAAAACTAAATATTAATAGAATCTAATAAAGAATTACAAGATATAAATTAAAAAAAATAAAAATGACCAGGACTTACAAATTCTGCCCTCAAGAGGAAAGAGTCATGGCCAAAAAAGGATAGCACATCACAGGGGTGTTTGCACTATACGCTATCATCCTTGTCAAATTAGGAGTTGAAAGTATGAAATCTACAAGTACCCAGTTCTTCAAATCTAAAAAATTGCACATAGAAAGGATGAGGAAAAATGTTGGGGCTGTTTTGGGGCTTGCCTTTGTCAAACCCCCGTTTTGGTGTTTCCACCTCCATGGACAACTAGATAGATAAAAATAGATGGGACATAAAATTTAATAGATGAAACATGTGATAGAAATGAACCTCGCTATCAAGGAGAACCCCTATCATGAATAAAATAGACAAGACAAGTATGTATTTGTAAATATATGAGACAAAGTGACAAGAGAGAGTTACCAATAGTTTGTGGCTCCCTCTTGGCTTGATAGATGGGATGTGGTTTTCTTGCAAAATAGCCTTGGCTATTGATGAGGTGAGAATCTAACAGAGCTTCGTTGTGGAGAATAGATGTAGAAGAGAATAGAGTAAGAGAGAAATATTGAGTGCAAGATACTAAGAATGAATGAGAATGAGAGTGAAAAGAGGAGGTTTGTGAAACTGCATGGGTGATAAGAGTTGTTACACTCACAACTCTATCGCAATGACGCATGTCATAGGCAAAGGGCACGAGATTCCCTCATTTAAAACTCAAAAAGTTTGAGGATGCTTGTGTGTCGTGTGGACATCTGCACATTATACAAGTGTCCAACTCAAAAATTTACAAAAAATGAGGTGATAGACTACTAACACATCATTATTGTCCCTTATGGAGTTGAAATCATGAAATTCTGACTCATAAGTGAAACAATGAAAAATAGGGCTAGGGGTTCAAACACATAGGGTTTATACTAAATTTGGAATGTTTCACCAAACTTACTATAAATAGAAAGGAAAAAATGGGGTGAATGAACCTACCTATTCTTTTATTTCATTCAGGAAATGAGATCCCTCAAGTTAAAATCCACTTTCAACCCTTAGGTGAGTGAATTCTTTGAGGAATCTTGCAATTTCCTTTATGTGTGCGTATGGGCTAAACAACACTTTTTGGAGACACACTAAAAATAGTAAATCAACTCAAAATTGAAATGTAAGACCAGATCTGAGTAGATTAAGCATAGAGCTAACATACACAATTTATTTTATGTAAATCAGATGAGTGGAGGACACTTGAAACTGATCTTAAAAATAGTCACAAAGTGTCCTGTTCTGGCACAAAGAATCCTGAGATAATTTTTTGACATAAATAACTGAACATGGGTTTTGGGATAAGGATTAAAAATATCCAATGAAATCATTCATGACATGTAAAGATTGAATTTGATAGATTAAACATAATACTAACATAAACAATTTATTTCATGCAAATTAGATAAAGGGAAAATGTTGTGCACCTATTATAAAATGGTGTTTCTGGAAGCTGTTTGAGGACTCATTCGCCCATTGGTGAATGGGTCCTTGTAGGTATTTTCAAAATTTATTTCTAGGTCCTCTGCTCCCATTTGCACTTCCAGATTCTTCGAGTTTCACAGTTGTACAGTAAAAAATAAATCCAGGATCCGAGTTTTCGTGAGATGACAACAAAGGTGACAAAAAATGCAACTTTGCAATTTTGCACTTCTAAGATTTTCAAATTTTCTTCAACCTACAAATCTACAACACACAAAAAGAGGGGAAGAATATTTGTTTTTGGGTGAATGGGGGTTTTCCTTGGTTAAACACTGTTTTTGTAATTAAACTTTGAAATGAAACAATGAAACATGACAGTCCAATGACAAATGAACACATGTAATTTTACAACTCACCAAACCATTGATTAAACCTTTGAAGGACTAAAATATTGATGTAGATCTCACATGAAATGACTTCAATAGATGTGGATCTTGATGTGTGAACCTTACTTTGAATCTTTGACTTGAATGTTTGGATTAGATCTTGAAACCTACATCACAATGTGAGCTCCAAAAACATGCATGATGCAAGAAGACTTAGACATGATAATTAGATCTTGATTGCTGTAATAAATATTCAATAAATATTCTTTTGAATGCCCTTGAAAGTGCTCTTGATCATCAAATTTTCTATGGGAATTCTCACTTCAAAATTTCTAGGTGAAACTTAGAAAACAACCTTGTATTTATATATATTTATCCTTAATTTCCTGAAATTCAAATATCACAAGATGACATTGAAATATAGATTTGAAAACATTAAAATACCACCAAAAACATAATTTAAATTTAGGTCCTAGGTCTAAGGGAGGACCTATTCACCCATGGGTGAATGGGTCCTAGGTCCCTAAACCTAGGACACACATTGCTCAATGCAAAGTGTTATGGGTATGTGCAGGATCATCATGGAAAAAATAGGCCCTTAAGTGGCAAAAAATTCAAAAAAATCAGAGTTAGGCAACTTGACGTAAAAATTTGAGTAAATTATCTATATTATTTCAAAAATATGTAAGAATAGAATTTGTAGCAAATTGAATGTAGTTTCTAAACTACTAGGTTTGTTTAAAAAAAAAATCTATTTGGTGAAAATTTGAAATTTCAATGCAGTGGTACTTAAATTTGGGAAAAAAAAGAAGTAGGTGTCTATCTAACCATGCTAACCACAATAAAATGATAATATTTTAGATAGTAGAGACTCAGAGATGTGTGAAGTGTATTCCACCTTAACTTGGTCAAAACTTCATGAAATTCAAATTTTCTTTTTTTAATCATATAGTATGTGAAGCATAGAATGTGACACATGTTTTGGATTCAAAAAATTTCATACTGTTTGAAAGCTATAGATATTTTTCAGTCAACCTATCAATCAACACTTTATTCGTAATTTGAATAGAAAATGGATAATAATTACTTATAAAATTCAAAGTAAAGTATAATTTATATTGGTGGAAAGCTAAGAATATCCTTTAAAAACCCTTTTCGTTTCATCAATTTTGGGTAAAAAAATAGTCGCTAGCCACATACCCATCATATTGCCACTTTTTGGCCCATCATGATCCTACACATACCCTTATGTTTAGGCATTAATGAATGTCGGGTTTCCTCTTGAGAAAATATAATTAATAGGTTGGAAAATGAATTAAGGGGCCAATTAAGGAAAAAATAAGCTCAATTAATTGAAGGATCCCTAGATAGGTGTGAAAGTGTAAAGGGGTACACTTTACAACACTAAATTAAGGAACAATTAAGTCCAATTTAATTAAGAGGGCCCAATGTAAAGAGATACATTTTACAATACTAAATTAAGGCATTAAATTTTAAGGCATTATTAAGTTCATTTTAATTAAGAGGGCCTAAACAAGTGAGAAAATGTAAAGGGGTAGATTTTTCTACACTACAATAAGGTTTTATCATTAATGAGACAAGTTACCATAAATGTAGCACACTAAATGTGTAAGTGTGAAACTACCATGGGGTACAATTTTATGACACTACATTTTGTCCCCACTTTAGTGGGTTGAATTTTTGAAAAAAATCAACTACACTAAAGTAGAAAAAAAAATATTAGTGCAAGATTAAAAATTTGAAAATTTAACAGATTTGAGTGAAAAAGGATACTATAGAGGCTATAAAGGTTGAGTAAGAAGATACTAGTGATGCCTCCAAAGTACAAGCTAAGTGAGAAACTACAACTCCAAATGTGAAGTTTCGTTATGCAATACTCAAATTTAGGTTAGTTTCAAAAATTGAAAGAAGCTACTACGACGAGAAGAATGCTTAAGAAAATTTAGTGGTTGGGAAGAAAAATATGATGAAGAGGTGAATATATGTTCCCTCCTATTTTTACCCCCAGGTAGGTGGGGTAGAAACAAGAAGGATGAAAGGAACATTTTCACTGTAGAAAACAGGAAAAAAATGACCTATATATGTCCGGGTGGGCCCATAGAAGGTCATTTTCATTATTCACGATGAGAATCTTGTTGAATTTTATTAGAGAAGAGTCATAAAAATTCCTTGCAGATGAGAGTACATAGCCTTGAGGATCAAGCAACTCTACACAACAGTAGGGATGAGCGACGAGCCAGGCAAGGTACGAAAAAAATTGACCCATTTTTTCATTTTGATGCATTTTTTAAGTTTTTTGTCCTCCCAAAGCAACACATGCATACAACCGGTACAAAGGTGTTTGGTTGGCACACTGCTGTCTCGATAACACATCAATGACCTCTGGCCATACTGGTGTCCTTCTCGCGTGTTGTCATTTGGAGGTGTTCAACCTTAGACATTAGCATGTTTTGCAGACATCTGCATAGCCCACCCTTGTCCCAAAGGTGGACTTAAGAAAATTTTGATGTAGAGTTAGAATTTTTGATGATGATGTAGAAGGTACTGATGTGAATCTTGATGTGTTTGTGTTGGCTTGGCCTAAGATCCATGAGCATGGTGGTGGATCACTTCTAACACTACTGCAAGATTACACCAATGAGCTACATCTAGATGACCAAGATTTTTGTGATGGGTCAACCTCTAGTAGGTATACACCATGCCAAAGATCTGTTATCACACACATATGTTGGTGGTGCTCATGGAGCATTGGGATGCTGATACCTTGAGCTTTCACCTACTGATCAAGAAGATGACTATCACCCTAGAGGATGTCTACCACATCACTAGGATACCTATCCAAGGACAGTAGGTGGTTTATGATGAGGGCCAAACAACACAAGACACCCATGAGGGCCAGTAGTACTGTATCTAGTGGGTGGTTCCAATAGACATCATATGCCACATATATATTATATGGCTCGAGTAGGGTTGAGTGGCAATACCACTCATTCGTTGAGTCATGATTATTATAGTCACCCTTCATATCATGATGGATGGGTGAGGATCACACCTACATGGGTTCCTTGTCCATTGCATTTGCATGATAGAGGAATAGAGGACAGTCTTCACCTAGGGTTGGAGTATGCTTACACATCTCTACCGTGACCTTGGGTAATATGTTTACAATGAGTACCACAATCTCATTATCTACACCCTACTATAGGTGTGGGTGTTTGAGCATATCAGATGCACATGGCCAGTTGATTTTCCCCAGGTCCTGGCATATGGTACACCCATGGCATACCCATATCCTTTAGTGTGTGACTGGCACTATGGTGATGTTATATTTTGGTAGCTATAGTTTGATTCTTTGCGAGGGAAAGACATCAAGTGGCACCCGTATAGGTGGATGGGTATTTGGACCACTAATAGGCAATAGGTATAGAAGATGCAACACAATCGACTCATTACGGGTTGTTTAGATCACATTATTATTCCTTACTACTAGAATTAGGTGGCCCAATAGTTTGGGCAAGTCTAGAACATTTCTCTAATGCCTCCCATGTATGTACAATTAGTGAGGAGTGTAGTACGAGTGGGGGATCATCTTCATTTGAGTACTATAGATGTCATGATTAGTAATGATGGGTTAGACAATAATGATCAACCTTTAGTCCTCACGACCAACAATGTTGGTGTGGTCCATGGTTTTGCAATGTGGTGGGTGATGCTAGGCCCAATCCCAAATTTTCCTAGTAGATGCCCCCATGGGAAATGCTGATGTACATGGTCTAGGAGGCAAGGATCTCGATAGCGGTGATAGTGAGGAAGGCGAGGTGAAAATGGGTGCAGTAACAAAGAGGTCAAGGCGATGAAAATGGGTGTCTTCACCTCCACCATGAGTCCCTATCTCATTGGTTCTAACTTTGGGTTAGGTGATTGCACCTCCTTTGGCAATAGTAGTAAGGCCGAGCGTAGCATCCCCCTAATCCACACTAGTAGGCTAGGGACCCAAGTATGAATGAGATATGTGTTATTTCCTTTCGGTGATTTTATTTTAAATTTTCTCATATATATGTACATATTTTGATATGATTTGGTATTGATAACATCCAATTTCTCTGTGGTTGCAGTGGATACATAGGAGTGGATCACCTTTATTGGGGGATACATAGCAGATGTAGCTCCCTAGCTGTACAAATCTAGGGGACCATTCTAGATGTCTACAAGCTAGCATCAACAGTGTGACATGCCCACCTATTCGAGCCTGTAACACGGATAAGACAATCTACAAGGAGGTGCACGCAAGGTCATCCAGAGGACTGTAGACCTAGCTGCTATGATTGTGCAATGAGTTTAGTGATCAATAAAGCTTCACATTTCCCTAACCAAGCGTAATCAAGCTAAGACATAGGAAGAGAGTGTCGTAGCAACATGTGATTCTCTACAGAGTAGAATTGATGACCTTGATAGGCAAGTGGAGGTAGTGAGGCCAATCATTGATCCCTAGGTGTAGAAACTCCAAGAGGAGCTACGATGAGCCTATGAGCAAGAGGCTTCACTACAGGAGTAGATGGCGAAGCTACATGAGGATGTAGTCGATGTTAGAGGAGAGATCCAAGGGCTGTAGACATAGAGAATGTCCATGTCACGATCTCATTGTTCATATTCATACGCATCCATCCAACATCCTCCTCTGCCACCACTTCCAGCACTAGAGGGCTTAGGGAGACACGCACCCGGGGGCTAGAGGCCCAATTTTGCATGTCAATTTTTTGTATACTAGATCATATTATTTTTGATGTATAACATTGTTTTGATGTATAAACACAAACAAATATATAGTCACCACATTTTGATACAATGGTGTGATATATGTACATGACATTTTGACATATATATGAGATTTTGATCGACATCATGGTGTTCTTATGTGTACTTTTCTTTCATGTATGATCATGTGATGGATTTATGTTTATGGATACATGTTTAGATTATATGGTATCACGATCTAATAAACATACATTAGATGTTTTCTTAATTAAATATGTAATGATGATCTAATTTCCTAACCAAAAGACTTAATCCAATATAATGCACAGATACACAACATAATAAAACACATATATAATTCCTAATTAAAGAAATTAATTACATACACATGTTCACATAATAACACAAAATGTAGAGATAATGTGTTAATGAAGAAATTTAATAGCATAACAAACTACAATCCCTGAGGGACAAGCATCATGTGCATGCCACATAACACTATACATAGTATCAACAAAGATTTATTGCATTGACTGGTTCTTTTAGAGGAATTCCATCCATAGATAATAGTCCATATGCACTAGAACCATACATGGAAGTGATTATAAAAATGACTAAATTCTACTCATTTTTTGCAACTCAGCTAGAAATGAGTAAATAAATGACTAATTTGGTTGTTGACTAAAAAATATTTAGTTAGACAAATAAAAATAACTAAATAGTTAGTCATTTATTTAGTCACAATCCATTTGAATAAATCATTTAAGGAATCAAGAATATAGCCCGCCAAAATACTCTAAAACTTTAATAAACATACTCTAAAACTTTCATCGAAATCTTATTTTTAGGTGCAGCCCGCTAGAATGGAGTTTTCATTTTAATAAACATATTCTAAAACCTTCATCGAAACCTTATTTTCAGGCGTAGCCCACCAAAATGGAGAAGTGTTTCAATAAAGAATGACAGAGAATGGTAAGGAGATGTGCGTGACAGGAGGCATAAGATTCATTGTTGCTTATCTCATTCCCTCTCTACTCAACAAGGGTTACATTGTTCGAGCTACTATTTGTAATCCAAGTATTTAATTGACATATATTTACAAAATCTCAAATTCCTTCAGATGCTTTTGAAGTATCAATGTATCCTATATAGGGTTTAGAATGATTTATTTTAATTTAAAAAATAAATCAGATGTTTTTGAAGTATCAATGTATTGTATATAGGGTTTAGAATGATTTATTTTAATTTAAAAAATTGAAGTATTTTCCTATGATTAGATAATGTGGAGATCTCCTAAATCTTCCCCAACACACTGTCCTCTTTGGCACTATATTCATTACTCCATATGCTAAGGTTTTGCATGTGACATATTTAATATCTTCTTGATAGTGGCTTTTAAATAGATCTCAGTCTTTTCTTTAATCCTTATCATGGTAACCCTTGAGTTCCATAAGCCACCTTCAATCTCTTCTAAGAATGTTGTCTTAAGCTAGATTGCATAGTATGCATATGAAGTGAGTCCTTCATACCTACCATTGTTCCAAACCACCATTTAATGCCTTGCTTAAAATGCTACCTCCATAAGCACAATAACATGTTTTAAAATCATGGTTGCCAATGATTGACCATTAAGGTCACTACTTTCATCAAGATACAATGAGATTTTTGTCTTCAAACTCAAGGCATTATGCAAGATAAAATTGTGAATTGTTTGTTGTGTATGATTTTATTTTCTTGCACATTTATTGCTTTGCTAACTGTCTTTAAGCCTAGATATTCCACCCTCAGCTGCAATCTCAAACAACATACTCACTGTCACTTGAAGATTCCTTTCATGAGCATCCTTCTATAAAATCAAACTATGCCCTATAGAATTCCTACTTACTTACTACAAGGGACTCATTGTTTCATGGTATTGTGGGTCTTAAGATCCTTCAACCTTATTGTCACTACTTCACAGTCCACAAGGTATTATTCACCATTCTCCCATCTTTGATGAGTCTCAAAACACTGCTAAAACATGCAATCCACTACCTCCATTATACAATGACTAAGAAGAAACATTGAACCTGTGATTACCACTATTACCTCATTTGGAGAGTCATTCCCTAATTGCATTTGAAAAACCCTTAAGGTCAACAAGGGGGCAAGGAAACTCACTTTTAAAATCTCCACTTTACTATGCAAGGTTTGAGCTTTATTATCTTGTCACTGCTCAACCTCTTTTTGACTGTCACACCCCAAGTGATTGTCATTCTTCTTACCATAGATTGCATTTACAAATGTCATTGAGCTACATAGTGTGCTTGTTATTGGCTACAACTTCTAGATTGCAAGATTTTGTTATTGGCTACAATGTCTTAATCTTTCTGGTATTGCAACCTTACTAATCCACTAGAGGTTTTTTATGTTTCTATGGAGGCCTAGGGTTTGTACCCTAGTCATGCTCTTACCAATGCTTCTGTTGGTATTAAAAAACAACCTTAAATCTTGGCTTAGAAAATTAGCTATCTTGGCAGGGTTGTGGTATGATCTTGGATTATATCCTAGAGTGTGTGAGAAGCTTGTGTTTGATCATTAAGGGATGTAAACCTGATTAGGGAAATGTGTCCTATATATCATGGGTCTTGCTTTAATACTTTCCATAATGGTTATTAGCATATCACATTATTATAGTTTGTGGAAACCCAAGATTGCATTCAAGTATGTAACAAACTTGGTTTGTAATTTAAGCTATACACTTTTAAGTAACATTCATAAGGTTTAGAAAATATTGACCACTCTCTCGAATACCCCATTAAACACAGGTTGTTCTTGAATTCACTACATAATTTATATAACACAACCACTCTATATGTCAACTAGAGTTATAGGATCTTTATTGCAGCAAGAGGTAATCACTCTTGGATCATGCTATCATTACATCATAACTTGTTAAAATTGAGTCAACCTGAATGCACCTAATGATGATTGACACCTAATTGTGATAATAATGATTTGTACATGAATTGTGCTCATATGAGTGTCTCCATATCTATCACAACATAGCCACATTAAACTTGGATCACACATGAATGCATCCTGGATTTGTTATAACACAACTGTGCAACATGACCAATAGAGTTATGGATCACATAATTACAGTCACAAGAATTTGTTCCTCGACTGTGCTCTTGTGGTGATTCCATTACCATTACAACATAACCCTTTGGTCTTATATTTCTCAAATCCTTACATTGATTATTTTCTATTTGGATGGATTCCTTCATGGATTTTTTGTGATTTATACAACTTTTGTTTTGATAGTAAATGACATCAGATTCTTTCTGAAGCTAAAATGATTTATTAATTATGGTTTTAGGATGATTTTGAGTTTTATTTAGAAGGGGTTAATATGTGGTATTTTTATGTGTAGGAAGAATAGATTGTGATGCAACACTCAAGTTGGATGGTTCAGGTAAAATTGGATTGCTATCGTTGTCATAACTAGGTTGGAGAGTACCTTGAGCCAGTGTGAAACACTTCTGGGTGTTTTCGGTAGGAAGCATAATCTAACTGTAGGAATTTATGAATATCCGATAGAGGAAGTTCCTTTATTCTAAAGATAAAATCACAAATATGCTTGTCACATTGGACATCCAACCTGAGATCTTTAATATCTAATAGAGAAAGTTTGTACATTCTAAAGATAAAATCATAAATCTGCTGGACCAATTTCAGATGCAATTTGAGGTAGCGAAGCTTTGATAGGAAGTTCCTACATTTTAAAGATAAAATTATAAATTTTATCGGTCCAATTTGAGATTCAATTTGAGGTCATGAAGCTCTAACAGAGAAAGTTACTACATTCTAAAGATAAAATCATAAATCTGCTTGGTCCAATTGTAAGGATTTGTCTTTTTAATTATACTTTCTGGCATTTGGCTTGATAGAAATTGTTACTTTAGAATTATGGTATTGATTTTCTTCTAATTTTTTCAACCCTCATTTCAGGGAAGAGCTCCGAAGATGGTTCCTTCAGATGGAGACTACACTTTTCCGCTATAGGTTCCATCTAGAAACACCAGAAGCTCAGGTACTATCATACTCAGGTACAACAGAGTTTGAAGTGAATTGCACTTGCTATTTTATGCTAATATGGATATGTTCTAGCCTGCAGTTAATTTTTGTAGCATAATAGATAGGCTAAATAGTTGTTCATACACCATAGTTTCAAATTCTAAATTGCTATACCTTATTGTAGGAGAAAATCGTAGGGGGAGTCTACACATAAGACACCATTGTTTCAAATTCAAAATTGTTGGCTCTTTCACATTTGTTTGCTTCATTTATTTGATCTAAGACAACCTGTTGTATAGAAGATTCTCTCAAGATCACTATAAAATCCTTTATTTTGGGATGACTATTCCGAATCTTTCCCATCATAACAATGAACAAAAGCATTAGTCATTAACCTAAACTTTGCAAGAGTTTCATCAAATCCCACTTTTCCACTCTCTTTTCCATTCTGAATTTTATTCCCAATTTCATCCATGAAGAACTTCATCATCCTATAGATCCTACTATTAGCCATAACTTTACTAGGTGTCAAGGATACCTTCGAGTTTTTACCCAAGCAACAATTGACAAAATTTGGCCTTACACAACAGAGTTTGAGGTGAATTGCACCTGCTATTTTATGCTGATATGGATATGTTATAGCCTATAGTTAATTGTTGTAGCATAATAGATAGGCTAAATAGTTTTTCATATACCATTGTTTCAAATTGTAAATTGCTATACCTTATTGTAGGAGCAAATCATAGGGGGATTCTATACATAAGACACCTTTGTTTCAAATTCAAAATTGTTGGCTCTTTCACAATTGTTTGCTTCATTTATTTGATCTAAGAAATCCTATTGTATAGAAGATTCTCTCAAAATCATAGTAAAATCCTTTATTCTGGGATGACTGTTCAAAATCTTTCCCATCATAACAATGGACAAAAGCATCAGCCATTAACCTAAAATTTGCAAGAGTTTCATCAAATTCTACTTTTCCACTCTCTTTTCCATTCTAAATTTTATTCCCAATTTCATCCATGAAGAACTTCCTCAGCCTATAGATCCTGCTGTTATCCATAACTTTACCAGGTGTTGTGGATAGCTTCAAGTTTTTACCCAAGAAATAATTGACAAAATTCAGCCTTACCAGATATGAACAACTAGCAATTTTGAATTTGAAGAAATGGTGTCATGTATAGAATCCCCCTATGATTTGCTCCTACAATAAGGTATAGCAATTTAGAATTTGAAAAAATGGTATATGAACAACTATTTAGCTTATCTATTATGCTACAACAATTAACTGTAGGCTAGAACATATCCATATCAACATAAAATAGCAGGTGCAATTCACCTCAAACTCTACTATGGTAATTGCTTTGTAAGGAAGTTTTCACTCCATGAACATTCTCTGTGCACATTAGTATGTTGGTTATTATCTCGATCTCCTTTGTGATCAAAAGAAAAGTGAAGTTCATTGCATAACTCATGACCATTTTGTTGTGCTATGATCCAATTCTCTTTTACTTCTTACTCACTGTATTCTTAATCAGCATGTGCAAATGACTTAGAGGATAGATATTTGTCACCATTTGATAGTAACTTTCATTATTTTTTGACTGTTTGTTATTATTCAATCACTGTTTGATAGTTTTCTTCCTTTCTTGGTCCTATAGGATAGAGAAAAATTCATAGTTTGCAACTCTCTAACAATGGTAAATAGATACAGTAAAGATATTTATAATTTTAGAAGTGGATTTTTTTTTGAATTGCTAAAGCCTATTTATTAGTTTTAAAACTTAAAATAATTTAATCTATTTGAATAGCTAAAATTCATATTATAAATCTTTAAAGTACAATAGAATCAGGTACTTAAAATGATTACAAAGAAGTTGAATCAAAATTAGTAAATTACTACTGATTTAACTTTTCCTTTTGTGTGTTTACAGGGTTATTTCTTCCAGCATTTGTTAGGCCTATTTTGGATTCTATGGAAACATCAAAGGAAGTTCCACATCTAGGTCTAAATGAGGTGATGAACCATCCTTCTATGATGAAGTTTGCAGGATACACCCAAGAATAGATCTAAAAATATCAAAATTTTAAACCTTTAGATCTTTGAGATCGTTGCAGATTTGATTTGATTTTTGTACAGCTAGAAAGATCTATAAAACTATTGCTTGAAAATGATGTAAATGAAAATGTTATTTGTTCAGAATAATCTAAGGGTGTTATTTTTCACTTGCATAATTTTTTTTTGTCTACCTTAAGAGAACCATTAAATCATTTTTCTAATCATAATATTTCATTGTATATTTGTATTTTGTTAGATTGTATTAGATAGTTAATGGTTAAGTTTTTAAAAAATAAATAAATTCAGCATAATATACTTTCCATGTACTTCTTTTCATCACTTGTAAATCTAAATTTTGGTGACATTTTGTGACCATAAAAAATAGAGGTGATTTTAGTCTTTGTGAAATATTTTCATGCATGTTTGATATCTCTACAAGGTGATGAAAAATGCCCTAGGGTTTAGTAGGGTTTTGAGTATCCTTCTTGTTTTGATGGTAATGTTGTCACTAAGTTCTCTCCTTTCCCAAATATAGTCACCTAAGATACTACCATGATGCTCTTGATTATAAATTACTTTGTTCTCCCTACCTTCTCACTATAGGTCTGATTCTTCAACTCTACCAACTACCCTTCCATCTCAGTGTCTTTTCATGCTCTTGCATCTATTCTCTTATGAATTTATTATTATGACTTTGAAAGCTATCAATAGGTCTATTATGACTGTTAGGTCTTTGAGGGTATATGATTTTCTACTACAAAATCTTAGATTGTCATACTTTTGATGAAAATTCTCCAAGGATGTTTGCTCACTGATTTAACTATTTGTATATTATCCATTATGCATTGAAAATTCATGGTTTCTAGTTAACTATTTATTAGTGTAACCATTTCCATGTTTCTTTGGACTGTCATCCCTATGGGATAGTTTCCTTATAGATCTAAATGTAATTTAAAAGGTGCCCATAAATATTGACAAGTTTCATAAGACTATTGTGTCAAGGTAGTAGATGGTCATGACAAGTTTCATAATACCACCATACCGCAAGAGCCAAGAAGACACAGTGTGGTGTAGTGGTAACATCTTACATTACTGCAAAGGTTGAGTAATACATGTCCAGTATGGCGTTAACTCAAATACTTCTCCCACATCCTCACAAGATCCATGAAGACACAATGTAGCGTAGTGGTAACATCCTGCATTACCGCGAAGGCCAAGCAATAATGGTGCGGTGTAGAGATAACATTCTGCATTACCATGAAGGCTGAGCAATAACAGCACGGTGTAGTAGTAACATCCCGCATCACCGCAAGGAACATGCCAAAATGGTGTGGTATCACAGTTAAACTATAAAAAGAAATATCACATTTCTTTGAGGAATTTTTTTGAAATAGTTTTCTTGCCTTGTGTATATTGCTTCCACATTTTCATGTATGTCTAGGAAGGCACTTGTAACTATAACATATGACAAAAAAAATCCTTGCTTTATGCTTTGATGGATGTCCCTTTGTTATTACTAGATATATGATGTAGTGCATATTATTATAGTGTAAGCCTATTTTTAATATTGTTTCATTTAACATCACCAATATTCTCCACAAGAACATTGTCCCTGTTTACAACGATGGAAATGGTTCACATCTCTCAGAACAATTTCTCTTGCAACAATCTTGGAGATGAATTTAGATGTAGTGTGAAAATAAAAACATACTCAAAGGTTCTTAAAAACTCTAATAGTTGTAATAGGGGCCATGTTTAACAAACCAAATGCAATTGCTAACTTTTCACTATGGTGGTAGATAAATGATTCTTTTTTCTTCTATTCCACAACATTGAGTAAAAGTATTGAATTTGGAAATACCCTATTGCCTTCATTTTCCAAGCCAATTTCTCTAATTTTTCATAGATCTCCCATGTTTGTGGATGTGATCTGTCTCCTACACAAAAAAGCACGTACCATTTTATGCCCTTCAATCCAACTACATGCAGGTATATTTTTAATTCTTCTATCTTTCATCAATCTCCTTACTATTTGAACCTCGCCACACTTGCCCGCTTCTGCACAAATGTTTTAGAGAAGAACATAAGTTGCAAAATTTTTAGGATCCAACTAAAAAAAAAGTGTTTTTGGAACACTCAACCTATATTCATATATGATCCATAGGAACCAAAGGTTTAACTGGCATCTTAGTAATAATGTTTAGGGTTTCCTCAAGATTTCTAGTATGGGCACGAAGGTCAACAATGCACACCTAATGATCAACTATATATGTAATGCAATAAGGGTTACTGACATGTGAAGAATGTGCATCCCTCATCCACTAAACCTGCATGATTGCATGCATCTAGAACACAAGAAAAACTTACAATTTCGGTGTTCCAGAGTGCTTCATTAATTCAAAGATTTTGAGAGCTTCCTTGCAAAATCCATTTTGTGCACATTCTGCAATCAAATAATTTCATTCCATGATATGACATCTCTTCGAGGTATTTTGTCAAACAATTCATTTTGTACTACATTTTGGTGTCAAATCTTTGGTAATTATGGTTAGTTTCATTGCATTCAAATTCTGAATTCTGGGAAATTATATACAGTAAATAGATTGACGGCTGTTTGGATAGTGAAATTAGCTCTCTTAGAAATTAAATAAAATATATAGAAGGATTATTTTAATTAAAGAGTATTTTTTGGTTATTTTTGTAACAATGATTAACAATGATTTTATAGTGTAGCTAGCTCGCTATTTTCATTCAAGATATGACTCATCAAAGTCAAGCACATAACAAGAAGATGGTACTCTACTTCAAATCCTCAACCTCATTTAGTTTAGTTTGCTTACATGGCGATATTAAGGAAGCTGGTAAAAAATTAATATATATCATTTTTTTTTTGTGAAGAAGAATCCTATGAGATTCAATATGGCAATGGATCAATATCCAGTTTCTTAAGTAAAGATTATGTCATAGTTGGGAAACTTGTTGTGAAACATCAGGTTAGTAATTTTTGGATGTTAAGGATTCCTGGTTGGATATCAAAGATCTTTTCTCATCAAATTAATTTGGAATTTATATATAAATGGAATCTTAATGGTATAGGTCTTTACTGAGACAACACATGAACCAAGGTTGAAATTTTTGTTGTCCAAGTCTAATGGCATTCTTGGGCTTGGTTTCCAAGAAATTTCTATTGATAATGTTATTCCAATCTGGTTAGTGTTGATAGCCTTCATTCTATAATCTAAGTGAATCACCTTGCTTAAATTTTGAACAAGGTTCTAAAATCAAGGGTTTAATATGCATATTTTAGGCCTATGTTGGACACTCCGTTTAAGGAATTTGTTAACAAGGCTACAATTTTTTAATTGATTTATCTTTTTGCTATGTTTGGACTTTCTTTTGTAAACTTGAAATATACAATGCACCTTTATTATTTATGAATTGAGACTAATATTAATTTTGTTGGTTGTATTGAGGCACAACTTAATTCATGGCGAAAAAGGCAACACCTTGTTGCTCATATCAGTTGACATGTTGCATATAGAGGAAATATTCTAGTTGGGTTATTGTTGACTGTGTTGAAGGAGAGAGCTTCATAGATGAGACACGATCAACACTCTCCTTGGATTCTACATGTTACAACTTGATCTAGGAAGATTTCCCACATTGTAGAAGTTTTAAGAGATGAAAGGGGCATGTGCTCTCATTGAAGGGCTTTAAGCATGTGTTTCCATCATTGTAGAAGTCTTTTGGAGAAGTTTCTTTCTTGCAGTCATTTCTCTGCAATATTGTAACTAAAATTTTTAGTCTTGTGACTGAAAATAATAATTGTAATACTCTATTTGTAAGCTACAAATAGAACACCTTTCTTTTATTAATAAAGCTCACCACTTTTTTCTTCTCAATGGTTGTCTTATTGTGTGATGTGTGTAAGAGAGGGGGAAAGACCATGTTCAAGGCCCTAGGTCATGGAGAGCCAAGAGCGGAAGGCTGCCCTAACTTACCTTAGCTTAAAGGGGTGTTAGGAAATGTAGGAGAAGAATGATGAGGACTATAAGGCCCTTTGATCACTCTGTAGACCTGATACTTAAATTAGGGCTGGGCGAGCTGGTTTTTCAGGTTCAACACTGTGCCTCAGGAAGCTCCCTGCCCAAGGATGAGAGTGGTTCTAGGATGACAACGTGACACACAGGCATCTCTCAGGTGCATTGGCATTTGTACGACTAGATGACTAAAGAGACAAGGTTAAACACTAGAAAATTAACTAACAACCTAGATAATTACTTCCAAAGGGCCAAAAAAAAGCTATGAAATAGGCAAGATATACACGAATATGATAAAGTAAATACACAAGAGTTAGGGTGACAAGAATAATCTCACAAAGGTACTCCCTCGCCAGTTGGCTCCAAGTAACACGTCCACCTACACATAATGAAGAGGAAAATTTTTGGTTGCTTGTATAGGGGTTTGCCTCAGTCAGACCCTCATTTTGGTGTTTCCACCTCCATGGACAACCAAGTTTGCAACAATGGAGAAATATATGATAAAGAAGGAAGTGAAGTAAAGAACACAAAATCACTACAAAACAATGTTATGCTACTCAACCAAATCGTAGAGGAGAGGAGTAGAAAGCTTACCACCTCCACCAAGATCTCACTAGCTAATGGAGGAGAAAATGAGAGGACACAAGCCTTTGTTGCAATGGTGTTGGTTGCACACTTGCTCTACAGAGTTGACAGAGTGTTGTTGCTATTGCTATGGAGTGCAAAGTGTTGCTTGAGAGTTATGGATGCAAGAAAAACTATGTAGGATGCTTAGAGAATGGCTTGGATAGATGAACTGAATGCTTAGAAGATGCCAAGATATGAAAAACATGTAGAAGGAATGAATTTGAAGGAGAGAATGAAGAAAATGACCATATTCAGGTCAGTCAGTCGAAGGGGGTGTTACAAATAGAATTCTAATGGGAAGTGTAACGCCTCTGCAAGCTTCAGACACAAGAATCTGCCAGGGATGTAAGCATGTCATGTGGAAATCTGCGCATTGCGCAGGAATCCTTGACAGTTATTCCTTTGTTGACACTCAAAATGATTGCCAAGTGGGATGAAGGTAGTAGGCTTATGTGGAATTTAGCCTTCGAATTTGGTTTTCTAAAGTGAAGAAGGGAAAAATGGGATTTTGCATAAGGGGTGCAAATTTGCTCCTATACATTTTCCCCCACTTTAGTGAGAATGAATATTGATGAGTGCTTCGATAAATTAGATTGAAGAAGTAGTAGAGTTAGAAATGTATACCTAAACTATCAAGGAAGCAAACCACAATTTGGCGGACTCGAGAGTGCAGGACAAGAAAAGGACTTCATAGCCCCGTAGAACCATGAAGTTGAAGAATGAAAGCATCTTACAGGCCCACAGACCTGTAAGGAGGAAAACTCCAAGATCTCTCACATGAAGGAAGCTCCATGAAGAAAACACTTCACAGGCCTATAGACCTACAAGGAAGGTGTCCCCCAAGAACTCTCACATGAAGGATACCTAGAAAATCCCCTTACAGGCCCACAGACCTACAAGGAAATGTCCCCTAAGATCTCTTGCATGGAGGAATCTAGGAAAGTGCCCTACAGACCCACATACCTGCAGGGAGGTTATCCTTCAAGATCTCTCGCATGAAGGAAACCTAAGAAAGCGTTCTACAGAATTGTAGACCTACAAGGGAGCCACCCCCAAGATCTCTCATATGGAGGAAGCTCAAAGGAAGCACCCTACATGCCCGCAAAACTTTAGGGAAGTATCCCCCAAGATCTCTCACATGGAGGAAACCAAAGAAAGTGGGCTCCATAGAGTCAGAAAGAGGCTTCACAAGTGCACCCATAAAGTGACATGTTTACCCGCAGATAGAACATGTCAGAAAGCAGCCACACAGGCAAGTAGGTGGATAGTCGTGCAGACCATTGAAAAATTGGAAAAATTTCAAAGGGGTACACTCAAGGGAAGCGTTGTTCGAAAGTGAGAAGGAGATATCTTTTTCTCAAATCGATCCATCATCAAGGAATCCTTTTGAAAGATATTCACTTCATCAAGGAATTTGAAAGGAAGAATGTGCCCCTACACGGAGGGAAGACCAAAGCTATTCCCACTTCAGAGGAAGGTTATCAAATTATTTCTTTATGAACCCACGATGAAGGAAACATGTTCCATTAGGGTTTCAGGTAGAGAATGTGATCCTTGAAAAGGAGTTTGTGAAGATTCTCAAGAAAATATTCATTGGAAACAAAATATTTTTTTGAAAATTGAAGTGTTATAGAAGTGGCGTTGTCACACATGAGAGGGACAACTCAAGGAAAGAAGAGGGAAATATAAAGGAAAAGCAAAGGGGAAAAGAAAACACAAAGAAAGGGTGTAGGGGTAGCCTAATATTTATGGGTTAGAACTACACAAACACACACACACACACACACACACACACACACACACACACACACATATATATATCAACCCCCTACTATATTAGACCATGTGAGGAATGCACGAGAAGACAATGTAAAAATAAAAAATTTGGGTCAACATGGAAGGGAAGCCTAAATGCCCCCAATGCTTTGCATCATCCCCAATTTATCAAAAATAAAATCACAAACATGGAAGAATGATGATATGAATAGAAGAAGGTTTACGACACAAAAACCATGTTTGTATCCAAGCACCAACAAGGGTGAGAGGGTCATCCAGGAACACATAACATGATCATGAGGGAACACATCACAAAACATACACACACATCTAATCTAAAGATAAAGAAGAGGTCTCCCCCTAACACTGATCGACCAAGAGGTTGTTCACTTCCCACTCTAGATCATCATAGTGAGGAAGACGAGCCTGCAGTGGTGGGATGTTAAGAGGAGGAGCGTCTGACCCTCCTGCAAAAATGGATAAGGAAGAGGGATTCACAAGGTCCTCTCCACTGAGCTCTTGTGGAGCTAAGGTCAACGATTTCATGAAGATCGTCGACAAGGATAGAACCTTGTCCAAAGAGTTAAACATGCACTTCATAGGAGTGCCATGTCTTAGCTCAATGAACAGGGAAATTTACACCCGAGGTTCACCACTAGGCTTACCGAGTGATTCGGGAGCGGTGACAAACTCAGGGGAAGCCAGGACTGGTTTCATCACTAGGAATAAGAGGAGACAAGCTCCCCATAGACAAGGCAAGAAGTGTAGAGGAAGAGGAGGAGGAAAGAACCACTGTAGATATGACTGAGGTGTTTATCATATCTATGGGCTTCGGGAAAGGTTGGATATCCAGAAGAGACATCAATAGAGGTGGCTCCATCGAAGGAGCGATGAACACTTGTATCTTTTTAGGGTTAGGTGCATTCACACTCGCAATAGAAGCAGGGAGTGATACGGAGTTGGTTTGAATGGAAGCAAAGGGGAGGAGAGAGGAGGATGTGGTAGGAGGCCTGGATACAGGGGTGGTTGTCTCCTCTTCCTTCCTCTATAAGGTGGCCTGCTCAGCCATGAGAGCCTTTCGTTGGCACTTACGCTTGTGCGCAAGGCAGTTTCTGGGCCTCTTTGAATTGGAGGCAAGAGACTATGAAGGAACATAAGGCTCCTACTTAGCCATGGGGGTGTCCACTACAACTATTTCTGGTGGATGAATAGACTCCTGAACGGGAGTAGGAGGAATAGGTTGAGAAGTAGTAGGGGGAGTCGGCTCAAGTACCTCAGCAACGGGCTCTTCCCATTCACTACTTTGGGAGTAGGAGTGGTAGGAGGACATGGAGGTTGAGATAGAGTACTCTCCATGGGGACCCTTCTTCCTATTATACCGAACGGGCCTAGGCTCTGTAGGTAGAACAATAAGTTCAAACACAGGATGCTTGGGATTTCTCCAAGCGGGCACCATAGGGTTCTCTTGCAGACATGAAATGAAATCCGATGGTGCCTTAGCAGGGCAAGAGGAAGCGTCAGGCTGAAAAATGGATGAGGAAGAAGGAGGATCTCAGGACTGCTTCTCTTCTTCCCTCCTATGTGCCTTGGAAACATCATTGTTAGCTTTTAGGCAAGCCTTGTGTGAAACAACATAAGGTGGTAGAGGGTATCTCACTTTTGGCCTTAGGTGTTCTTTCTTATAATTTTGATACATTCGGTGTAGGAGGTCCATCCAAGGTGGGAGAGGACCGATGAGTGCAGGCCAAAAGTAATCCAAGGAGTAGCTACCATAAACAACCGATGGTTTATAATTAGTGTCATGAATTACATGCACATAACCCCCATGGATAAATTTTAAACATTTATGCATGAACGAGGGCACCGCATTCATAACTACTAACCAAGGGATACCCAACTTCACTCTAAAGGGTTCAAACCTAGGGATAATGTCAAATAGAAGCTTCACAGATTTAGGCCCAACCAGGATTGAAAGGACAATACTCCCCAAAGGGGGCATGGAAAGTCCGTCATGCATGCAGATGGTGCTCATAGGTGCATTGTACCCATCTTTATGCAAGAAGTTGATTACCATGATCTCCTCGGTTATGATGTTTACTTGAGACGTTAGATGAATGAGAACACCTACTAGGATGTTTTCGTTGATTTGTGCAGGGATGTAGAGAGGAGATGGTTCCATAAAACCCATCGACAAGTCCTATGAAGTGAAGGTTATACTAGTACCACTATCCATAGGCTGCACAAAGGGGGTAGGTTGATGCAGGAAAGAGGCTATTACACACACTAGATGATACTTTCATAGAGTCCCTAAAGGTTAAAGGATAAGACGGTGACCCTATTAAGGTTTCATTACACAACACCTTTAGAACCTTCCAACTATGCCTTTTATAGGTTGCAAGCTAGGTTGCAAGGTGAAAGCATCACAACACTCACATCTACAACACTCTTAAAATATTAGGAAAGGAACATTCAGTATTGCAAAATAGAACTAGAATGGTTCAGGTCAGGTTCACCAAAAATGTAAGAGAGGGGGACCAACCATGTTCAAGGCCCCAGGTCACAGAGAGCCAAGAGTGGAAGGCTTCCCTAACTTACCTCAGCTTAAAGGGGTGTTAGGAAATGTGAGACAAGAATGATGAGGACTATAAGGCCCTTCGATCACTCTATAGACCTGATACTCAGAATAGGGCTAGACGAGCTAGTTTTCGGGTTCAACACTGTGCCTCAGGAAGCTCCCTGCCCAAGGACAAGAGTGTGGTTTCAAGACGACAACACGATGCGCTTATGTCCATACGATTAGAGGACTAAAGAGACAATGTTAAACACTAGAAAATGGACTAACGACCTAGATAATTACTTCCAAAGGGCCAAAACAAAGCTATGAAGTAGGAAAGCTATGCATGAATATGATAAAATAAATACACAAGAGTTAGGGTGGGAAGAATAATCTCACAGAGCTACTCGCTCGCTAACTAGCTCCAAGTAACACGTCCACCTACACAAAATGAAGAGGAAAATTGTTGGGTGGCTGTGTAGAGGCCTACCTCAGTCAGACTCCCATTTTGGTGTTTCCACCTCTACGAACAGCCAAGTTTGCAACAATGGAGAAATATATGATAAAGAAGGAAGTGAAATAAAGAACACAAAAACACTACAAAATAGTGTTATGCTACTCAAACAAATCGTAGAGGAGAGGAGTATAAAGCTTACCACCTCCACCAAGAGCTCACTAGCTAATGGAGGAGAAAATGAGAGGACTCAAGCCTTTGTTGCAATGGTGTTGGTTCCACACTTGCTCTACAGAGTTGACAGAGTGTTGTTGCTACTGCTATGGAGTGCGAAGTGTTGCCTGAGAGTGATGGATGCAAGAAAAGCTATGTAGGATGCTTAGAGAATGACTTGGAGAGATGAATTGAATGCTTCAAAGATGACAAGAGATGAAAAGCATGTATAAGGAGAGAATGAAGAAAATGACCACATTGAGGTCGATCAATCGAAGGGGGAGTTACAGATCGACTTCCAATGGGAAGTGTTATGCCTCTATAGGCTCCAGACGTAGGAATCTGCCAGGGATGTAAGTGCGTTATGCAGACATCTATGTGTTGTATGGGTGTCCCTGATTGTTATTCCTTTGCTAACACTTAAAATGATCGCTAAGTGGGATGAAGGCAACGAGTTTATGTGGAATTTAACCTTCAAATTTGGTTTTCTAAAGTGAAGAAGGGAAAAAGGGGAATTTGCATAAGGGGTGCAAATTCGCTCCTATACAATGTGTATTTTTGAGTTTTATGCTTAAATCCTCAAATATTAGTCAATTAAAATGACTAAATATACTACTAATTGAAATCAATTAATTATTAAATTGATTAAATATACTACGAATTAACAAAAATCAGTGAGCAGTAAATAAATATGACTAAATATATGACTAGTGAAATCAGTGAATAAAAATGACTAAATAAGTGACCAGTTAACAACAATCAATGACTAAATATATCAATGAATAAAAAAATGACTAAATAAGTGACCAAATTACAACAATCAATGACTAAATCAACAACTAAATAAGTGACCAGTTAAATATATCAGTGAATAAAAAATAACTAAATAAGTGACTAGATTACAACAATCAATGACTAAATCAACGACTAAATATATTAGTGGAAAAAAATGACTAAATAAGTGACCATATCACAATAATGAATGACTAAATCAACAACTAAATATACTACCAAATCAATCAATCAAAATGATGCAGAGGAAGGAGAAATACCTCAAACAACTTTCCTATCACCTTCAAACAGGACTTCAAAACTTAAGGCTACAATTATGCATTTTGTTCATCCTAGATAATGAGTTCTCAAACCCAAAAGGTGGGGCAACAATTCAGACCTTTTTGGTCATAATTTCCTTCAAGTTCTTGTTACAGGGAATGTGAATTTTTTTTGGATACCCTTTTGGCCCTTACTAAAGATATGTTAAAATTAAGTAGGGTTGTTTTGTATAGAACATGGCGAAACAAGGCATTCATTATTGGTGTAATTAATTATTAATTACACTTTACATAAGTTTACTTAGGGAATTATTTAATTCCTAGGTTAATTAGTTGTCATCCTTATCTTGTTGAGCTATCTTGTTGCTCAAGATAAGTTTAGGGTTATGCATCTTTGCTTTTATAAAGCAAATCAATATCTTGTAATTATTGTACTTCGAATATATCAATTTGCACATATTTTGAAAATCTCTACTTTTTCATTTTTCTCTTTTGTGGAAGGTGCTTTTTCTAGTTTGTAATTAGATCTTGGTTTCTAACATGGTATCAAAGCCTCAATTTGCAGCCCCTTCTCAGCTTTTTTGGAGGAATACAGTGCAGAGCTTGTTCGAGGTCCCTCGAGGGTTTTATTCCTTGAGCACATTTATGCAGCATCTTGGATTAGATCGAGGTTTTTCGTTGGATTCAGAGCACTGGAAAAATTTAGAAATGACTTTTATTTCATTCATTTTCATCACCGTTTTCCAGATTTGCAAGGGTTTCAAGCTCGGTGATTTTTCTGATAAATTTGGGGGTCACCTGATTTTCGGAGCACTTTGGGTGCAAACGGACCTCGCTGTTGGATTCGCAGTGCCCCAAAACCCCTATTTCCATATAAAGTTTGTCTGATTTGGACACAGTCATCCGAAGAGGCAAATTTTTTTTACCCAAGGGCCGTACGCCCCCAGACACAACTCCTCCTCCATTCAGCTCCTGCAGGCTCCGAGGTGGTCGTATTTGTGACCACTAGCTCTGCCGAGATCCGCCCCCACTGGCCAGTCCATCAGCCCCAATAGGCATTGCTCTCAGTCCCATTGATGACCGAGAGCCTCGAGCTCTAGCCGCCGCCGCTGACCGGAGTGCAGCCCTCGTGGGCCTAATACACTGCAAACGGGTCCTATGGGCGACCAACGTTTAGCCCCAGCCCCCACCAGAACTACAGCCCCAACCTCGATCATATTAGCGACTGATGGCTTTGGCCCAGTTCCCTGCGCACCAGCCCCTGGTCCTGCATGTGACCAGGGGCCTTATTTTTTTAGCCCCTGAGGGCTTCTAGGGGCCAAATCAGACATTTTTGGAGCACTTTCACGGAAACGGGCGTAACTTGGGCATACAACGTCCTTCTTTTGCAAACGAGATATTATCGGAAAGCTGTTTCAATGCTCTAAACAATGGTGTAGGTTTTATTTTCTTGTTTTTCTTTTTTGATATCTTTTTCTGCCTCGGAAGTCAGATGTTTCCATTTTCACTCTGGGAAGCATATCTTTTGACTCGCTTATCCGTTTTTCATGATTTTTGTAGTGTTGGAAAGTTGGTTTTGGCATCTATGTAGATATAAGGTCATTTATAGAATATTTGTACCTTTTTTATGCATACATTTGTTTTTGTTTCATGCACTAGGTTTGTATTTTCGCTTATGTTTCTGTAGTTTTGCATTCTCTCCTTCTACAATCATTGGGTATTGTAATAATGAAATTATATAAAGTTCCATTGAGGGGGGTTCTTGCATCCATTATATGTATTGGTGACAACTCACATGAGTTTTTCTAGTTTCCTATTGTTTCCTTTTAGCTTCTTTCTTGCTTAGCTAGACACATCGTTGGTTTGCTTCAGTTCACACTTCACATTGGGATTTTATGGTTCTTGATCCTCATTGGTTCAGATCTTTCTCAGTTTGAAGGCCATGTTTTTATGGTGAATGTTCCAAAATCTTGATGGTACTCATCCTATGGGAAATTTTAGTTTCAGTTTGGCATTGGTTTTGAGAGACACAACTTCCAGATTTGTCATCATTATGGGCTTCATTCATCCTTTCATCTATTGTTGCTTACAGATTCTAGGGTTGATCCAGTAGGTGAGTTTCCAGTGTTCCTTGGCATCGGGTCTGCTGTTGCATTTGTGATTCCGATATGGTATTTTGCAAATAGAAGTATCTTTCCTTGCTTGCCAGATTTGGGGTTCCAATGTTGCTTTTTCAAAGTTCTTCCAGTGCTTCTTTGGAACAGTTCATCTCTCTGAGGGGGGGTTTTTCCCACTGGGTTTTCTCTCTCTTTGCATTCATACATGAGTACCTAATCAGGCCTTGTTTCTGGGACTCATATTTGCATAATAATCTACTTCTCCCTAAGTTGTACTTATGGGGGGGTGTTGGTGCAATTAATTATTAATTACACTTTACATAAGTTTACTTAGGTAATTATTTAATTCCTAGGTTAATTAGTTGTCATCCTTATCTTGTTGAGCTATCTTGTTGCTCAAGATAAGATTAGGGTTATGCATATTTTCTTTTATAAAGAAAATCATTATCTTGTAATTATTGTACTTCGAATATATCAATTTGCACATCTTTTGTAAATCTCTACTTTTTCATTTTTCTCTTCTATGGAAGGTGATTTTTTTGGTTTGCAATCAGATCTTGGTTTCTAACATTCATTGATCAAACCCATAGGTTGCCTCACTGTGAAATGAAATGAACAATCATTAATAAATTTCCCAAAAAAAATAATGAAGCCAATTTATTTAGTGGGATTGAAGATAACCTAATTACATACTTTTCTTACAATTTTCATAAAGATCCAACAGTGGAAAAGAAAGTTATGGTATTTTTTCTCAAACTGCAAACCTTAGGTAGCTACAAATCCACTCTCACCAAAATGGCTATATCTTCCACAAAAATCAATGAAATAAAATTCCACAAAAAAGAAAGAAAGAGGATTCACATGCCCACACATTCAAGCCATTTTTATACCATTAAATGGGCCATACAGGCTGTACACAATGAAAGAACAAGACTGCAACACTAAAAAACTAAAAAAAAAACTTACTTCAATTCACTCAAAGTTTGAAAAATCACTACAAAAACCATTGCATTTGACCATTAGAGCTTATTCATTCCTTTTCCAACCTTTTTAAATTGATTCTCACATTCCTACCCTTGCATGTAATTGGAATCCACTTGTTTTGACAACTTGCTAAAGTTGCCATGCAACATTTTTAGCAACTTTTACAATTTTGAACAATTTTACAACTTTTCCCACCAACGGCCAAACCCACTACAAAAATGAATTAAATATAATATAATATGGTCATAAGTGATGTTATGAACCACTAAAACCCATTATCAACCTAAAAAACCAAAAATGACAAAAAAATTGCATAACAGGCCCTAGTGACCTTGCACGATACACCCAAGGGGAAGAAAACCCAAGTCCCACTTGAGTGTAGGTCTTTTTTTCTTCCTAGTTTTCTAATTCTTCTACACTATTTCATTGATGTCTTCTTGGTTTTTTATTTGTCTTCCACTTGTTTTCTCTAGAGTGTCTTCTCAAATCCTTCTCTTCTTTCTTCCTTGCAAGGTATTCCTCTTTTGGCATCCTCCTCTGAACCTGATCTCTTTCAAATACCTTCTTCTCAATGATTTTTATCTCCTTGTCTAACAAACCTGCACATACATAGTCCAATGAAATATTAGAAATAAAATATTGATACCTTGAGGTCTCCTCCTTGTCTCCTTGCACCATACACTCCACTTCAACACCCAAGAGATCCTCCATGTGTGCTATTCTTGGCTTAGGAATGAACTTGTCCTCTAAGGGTCTCCTTTGATAAATAGTATCTTCTAACACTTTCATATTATTTGTTAATCGCTCTTGACTTTCATACACAAGATAGTGTTCCTCTTTTCCCAAATCTTCCATCTCCTTCCAAAGGATGCGATCAATCTTTGTATATGGACTAAACACTTTCGCTGCACTTCAGGGCTACATTCATCATTGAAATTTTTAGTTTGTCCTAATTCTGAAAAAAACATGTCATTCATATCCATTTATTCCAATAATAAAACATCTAATTCATCATGCATGTCATCAAAAACATCTTTATTCATCAACCTTTTACTATTAAAAACATAATTCAATATGCATTCACCAAGTATCTCTCATTCCTCAGGATGACACAATATTTTATCTTCTTCACTTAGGATTTCTTCTTCATTTACTATTATTCCTGCATTTACACACTCAAAGCTCTCATTAATTTCAAAACAATGAAGCTTACTTAAATCCATATCTCTTTCCTTAGATGGCTTGTCAAGTAATTTCAACCACCTTCTCAATCTATTATCTTCCTACTGCTTCCTTCTCTTTTCCATCATTTTCTTAAGAGGCCACTTCACCTTCTCATTGTCTAATACCCAACATTTCCTTGGTATGCTTTCTCAAGAAACTGCTGCATTATAAGCTCAATACATTTTTCAAACTCTGTCATATCTCTTTCAAACTCTAATCTTATCTTATTGACTGCCATATTTTCCTTCCGAGTTTATTGCTGCATCTTCTTTCTATCTATCCTCTTTTCTTGATCCATGCTTCTTGTGATACCTCACCTAGGTTTTCTTTCCTTTTCCTCACTACCTAGGCTTTTGGCATCCAGGTTCTTCATTCAACCTATCAAAAACAATACACAATTTGCAAAACTTCTCTTGCCTAGATATTTGGGCGATGATACCAAAATGATGTAGAGGAAGGAGAAATACCTCAATTTTTTTTTCTATCACCTTCAAATAGGACTTCAAAACTTAAGGCTGCAATTATGCATTTTGTTCATCCTAGACAATGAGTGCTCAAACCCAAAAGGTGGGGCAGCAATTCAGACCCTTTTGGTCATAATTTACTTCAGGTGCTTTTTAAAGGGAATGTGAAAAATATTTTAGATACCCTTTTGGCCCTCACTAAACATATGTTAAAATTAAGTAGGGTTATTTTGTACGAAATAAGGTAAAACAAGGTGTTCATTGATCAAACCCACAGGCTGCCTCACTATGAAATGGAAAGAACAATCATTAATAACTTTCAAAAAAAAAATAATGAATCCATTCTCTTTGGTGGGATTGAAGATAACCTAATTAAAAATTTTTCTTCCAATTTTCATAAATATCCAACCATGGAAAATAAAGTTATGCCATTTTTTCTCAAACTGCAAACCCTAGACAACCACAAATTCGATCTCACCAAAATGGCCATATCTTCCACAAAAACCAAAAGAAAGAGGATTCACATGGCCACACATTCCAACCATTTTCAGATCATTAAATGGGCCGTATAGGCCACACACAATGAAAGAAAAACACTGAAACATTGGAAAACTCAGAAAAAACTTGCTTCAATTCACTCAAAGTTTGAAAAATCACTACAAAAATCCTTGCATTCGAACATTAGAGATTATTCATTCCTTTTACAACCTTTTTCAATTGATTCCCACATTCCTACCCTTGCATGTAACTGAAATCTACTTGTTTTGACAACTTGTTAAAGTTGCCATGCAACATTTTTAGCAATTTTACAACCTTTTCCACCAACAACAAAACCCACTACAAAAAACAATTGAATACAATAGAATATGGTCATAAATGACCTTATGAACCACTAAAACCCATTATCAACCCAAAAAAATAAAAACATAAAACTTTCATAACATGACTTGGTGACCCTACACCACAAAACAACCAATAAATGACTAAAAATGGTTTAGTCATCAATCTGGTCGCATTATATATGACTAGAAATAAACTACTAATGGTCACGAGACCAACTATAATAATTTTTAAGCAATTTTTTAGTAGTTAATTGCTGTTTCTGTACTAGTGTAGGGTTGAACTTCCTCTTTTGATCAGGTGACACATTTATTTTCCTTTGATTCTCACAGAGAATGAGTTCACCTACTATAGTGTAGGAAAATGTATCCCTTTACATTTTCACACTTGTTTGGGTCCTCCTTATTAAAAGTGGGCTTCTTTATGCCTTAATTGGTCCGATTTTGCATCCAAAAGCCTAATTAAATGTATTTTTATGAGGATAATCTTGACATTTAATAAATGATAAATTATGATTCAATGTTTGAGATTGTGTGTTCTAGATCTAGTGATCTGGGACTCATACGCCACCTTGGGTGTATGGGTTCCATCTAGGTTCTGAGGTGTGATTTTAAACATTGCATTAAATAAGACATTTCTTGAAGTTTGTGTCCTATGTTTAACCAGGACCTATTTTAAATCAAATTCTTAGAAGGATTTTATTTTCCTAGATCTGATGTCAGCTTGTAGCATTGAAATTTAGGGAAATTTGACATAAACAAGTATAAATACAAGGTTATTTCAAATAATTTTACCTAAGCTTTCAAGTATTCAAGCATTATAGAAAACTTATGATCAAGAGAGAATTCAAGAGTATTTAAGAGCATTCAAGAGCTAACTATCAAGCATTTTGAGGCATCAATTTAAGATTCAAGAATCATGTCAAAGTCTTCATGCATTATGTGTGTTTGTGAGCTAACATCTATGATGTAGGTTTTCATGATTCAAGCAAGCATTCAAAGACATTATCTCATAGCATTCAATCAAGAGTCAAGATCCACATCCATTGGATCCATTTCACAAGATTGCAACCTTTATTTCAAGGGTTTGGTGAGTTGTAACATTACATTTGTTTATTCATCATTCCTTCATGTTATTTCATTTCATTTCAAGGTTTAATTACCAAAATGGGGTTTGACCAAGGCAAACCCCTATTCCCTAACACAATTTTTTTTTCCCTCTTCATGTGTGATTGCAAATTTAGGTGATTTGGAGCTTTAAGATCCTTTGAAAACAAAGTTACAAAAGTTATCAAGAAGTTGTCATCTTCACAAAAACTCACCTACATGCCAGAATTCATACTTTCAGACTTGGAGATCAGACAAGATGAAAGCTACAAAAGTTTCATTCAAACCCTAATACTAGGACTAAAATCACCACCTTAGGCTAATGGGTCCTAGTATACCTCTTTTCATCAATTTTTTATAGATCCTGGTCTGTCAACAATATATTCCATATTCAACCTATAAACTCTAATTGGGACTAAATCACTCAGTCTGGCGTATGATTCCCAGTGCACATTAGGAGTATAATTTTTAGAGTTTTCAGGCCTTGTTTAGTCATCTTCATTTCTCCAGGTACTTTATTTTATTTTGTTTATCAATCTGATTATATGCTTTTAAGTTTATAGGGCTTAGTGTATGCATGCTTGTATTCTTCCTTAGAAGCTTCATTTTAATGGTGAACCCCCTTCTTAATCACACCTAAGGAAAAATTGTATCAATCCCCTTCCCTCAATTGAATCATTGGGTTAGAGATCCCTAGGGTTTCTTAATGAATTGAGAGTGAAATAGGCCCCCCCTAATTGTTCCATCTCCTAAAAGGTGGAACACCTATTTTCCTTAGGTTCATTTTGGTGAGCCCAACCTTCAAACCATTTATTTATGATTTGGAGTACATTAAAGTCCTAGATCTAGCTTACATTAGCTTTGGATTAGATCTTGCATTAGTTAATTTGCATTTAGGTCTTCTAAATCTTGTATTAGTGAAAAGTGCATATAGGTTGCATTTGTGCATCTTGCATCATTCAATCTCATTGAAAATATGTAATTGAAAATAGTCAAGTCAACGTTCAAGTTATAAACCTTAGAATCAACTCAATTTTTTTTGAATTTAGTGTGAAAACCATAATTTGGGACTCATCTAGGTGATTTAGTCCTGGTACAAGTCTTTGCTCCTACTTTCTAGGAATTTTATGTTGTGTATTTTTCACCATTTAAACCTATCAAAATCCCTAACTGGGACTCATTCATCCATCTAGTAAATTTATTCCCGTATTAGGTACACATCTACATTTTATAACATTAAATGCTTCATTTCTATACTTCTGTTTGTTATTTTCAGATCTCTATTTTAGTTTGTTGAGTTCTTGTTTCATGCATTTCATTTGATCTAGCTTAATTTGGTTCATTTCATGCATTGCTTAATTTCAAAATTGCATTTAGAACATTCCATTTTTAGATTGTTGCATAATGTAATCAGAAAATTCCCTTGTTTAGAATTTGAAAATTGTATCTACACATTTCATTCTAGGTCATTGTATTGCATTTCATCATGGATATGTGCTTTGGTAAGATTTGAATGTCCTTGAAATCATTAGTGGATGTGTCAAGCTATGCTTTTGGAAATGATCCTAATGAAATTAAAATCACTCATGCTCAATCAAATCCTAATGCATGTCCTCCTCATGAAGTTGACATCATTGGAGAAGATGGTGACAACATGAAAAACTACATAAATGATTACCTTAACAACCTTGAGACTAATGCATCCTTTTATCCTTGATTAAAACAACCAACACAACTTGAGATGCTTGGTCTTTTACATCCTAAAATTGAGAAACAAATTAAGCTTGAGCTCCCTACAATAAGTGATCCTAGTTCCTCTAATGAAGTGAATCAATCCTATGTTAACAAAATGACCAACACTCCCATCAACCTTGAAGAAAATTATGGCCAAGGCTTTAAGATATTAACTAAGAAAGGATGTGATATAACAAATGAACATGAAATTCATCGAATTTTAGAGCAAATACCAACTAAAGATACCAAAGGGATAGGATATCAAGATCCTCCTCCCAACATAAGTGTCCTCCTTCCTAAAGAGAAACCAATGCCTTGTAACAATGATAAGGATGATAAGATCATCTCAGGTCCTCCTCCTCAACATAGTGGTGAATCTAGCAAGAAACAAAAGCCTTACAAACTAAAGAAATTATAATTTCCATGTCCCATGTCTAAAACCAAAAGAACCTTACACATACTTCTAAGCCAAGGACTTATAACATTACCACCCATGAAAGAAAATCCAAAACTATATCCTAAGAACACAAACATGTCACATTGTCGATATCATAGAGTTCTTGGACATAATACTAATGAGTGTCGTACTTTAAAACAAATATTTAAAAAGTTTGATATCATAAAAATAACCCATTAAAGCATGTCCTTCCACTCCTTTCCATGTAATAGTTGTAGGATCATAATATTCACACTATTACAATTTTTACATTCATTTCAAATCATTTCAAAATGTAAGGAGCTCTTTCCAATCACCTACCTCAGCTTATTCTTATCTTACACATAGTAGGGGCAAGAATTCAATAGCCTTTTTCCTAGTTTTGGAACTTTCTATTGTCCCTTTGGCTAGTTGTATGCCTTCCATATATGATGAAAACGATTGGTATGTGGACGACCTGCTATAGGTTGACTCGCATGTGCCTTACTAGTCTTTTGCATTATATTATTTTTAATGATACATGTGTGATTACATGTGTGTAATGTGATATCCCGTACCATTCTATTTGATGTATCTCTCTCTTTGTGACATTCCTCTATTTGTATTTACATTCTTCTATATGTCATAAATCTCTTTTATCTTTACTTTTTCTTGTGTTTTCCTTTTGGGGATGATGCAAGGTGTCAAGACATTTAGGTATCTTCCATGTTGACCCAAAAGATTATCTTTTATCTTTCCTTTGTCTTGTGTTTTCATTTTAGGGATGACACAAGGCATCGAGACATTTAGGTCTCTCCCATGTTGACCCAAAATATTTTCCTTTTTTTTCACTCTCTTTGTGTCATTCTTCCTATTCCATGAGTATTTGGGGAATGATGACGTTTTTGAGCTCTATAGCAACATTGTAGCAAATACATAATAACCCAAAATATGTGGTGTTGTTATGTGGTGATTGATGATGCAAATAATGTACACTTGTAACATTTTCCCGCTGATCATGCAAACCACTTCTTTGGGAAAACTCACCTAGTGGACAGACTGAGGTTCCACTACCCCAAAGTGAGCAACATATGTTATGGACAAACAACCCCATTCTGCGTTGCATTAGAATGGTTGTGCTTGATCCTTGTTTTTATTCTTGGCCTTTGATAGGGTATGATTATGTATCTTTTTTATTTCTTCATACTTAAGTGTCTTGGATGTCTACTTTAGTGCGAGTTTGACATGGGGTCATCCTCTCACAAAAGTGGGGGAAAAATGTAGTAACGAAAAAAGTAAGCCTTTTCCCTTGGTTTGATAAATGATATTAAAACTAAATTAATGATGTTTTGGACTAGTGTTGTAATGTGTTGTACACATTCACAGTATTATGGGACCTTTATTTGACTAAAAAATGCCTTAATTGATCCTTTGCAAGGGTGTTGTAAAGTGTTGTAACACACTTTCACACTTTTCTTAGATGCATCTACTTAATTAAGCCTAATGTGCCCCTTTTCAATAAAATGTATTTAAATTTGTACCTTGTTTAAGTGTTGTAAAGTGTTATAAGGTAATTTCACACTTATCTAGGTGGCCATTAATTAATTGTGGGTAATTGGAGTAATTAACCGCTTTTAATTCAAAGTTAAGCCTTAATTATTACACCTCATGATGATCTATCCTGACACTTATAATTTAATTAATAAAATATTTCATTGGGAAAAGTTTGGTCTTGGTAAAGTGTGCAAGGACCCATTTGCCCTTGGTGGCGAATGGATCCTCCCTTAACATGACCCCCCTTTTCAGTTGATTTGGAATGGGTTTTTAGCCCTCTTTCAATCCCCTAGGGTTAGGGCCTAGTAAATTGAGCCAAAACCCATTCACCCTAGATGGCGAATGGGTCCTCCCTTAATGAGACCCCCCTTTTTGAATTTATTTTGGCAGGAATTTAATAATGTTTCTTTCCAGATTTGGTGTCGGCCTTAATTCTTTGAATTTCAAGGTTAATCTCCTAATTTAGTATAAGCGGTTAATTCACATTGTTTCTCTTAAAAAATTTATCAATTCATTCTAAGCATTCAAGCATTAGAGATGTGATGCAGTGTTATTTACCTATCCTAAATGATGCAAAACAAAATGCAAAATAAAGAAAATAACACTTCAACACCTCAAGATTGGGCTACGTTAAACTCAAACAAAATAAAGATGATTTTTTTTTTATACCTTGTATGCATTGCTCCTTGGTTGGTCCTTTGATAGTTGATAAATGTGTGCTCCTTGATGGAAAATGGACTAAAAATGGATGAAAAATGATCTAGGTGAGATGATGAATGCAATGAGCTATTTGGGTATTTTGATGGATGAATGCAAATGCAAGTGATGAGAGCTTTGAACATGCAACAATGGAGGATATGAAATTTCTTGCAAAATGCTTGAGTATGAGTGTTTGAATGCTTGAGCGTGAATGTGATGAATGAAAATGTGATTGTTTGAATGAGGGAAAATATTCCATTTTAAGGGAAGAATCTCTAGAGAATTGGATGGTCAATATTTTTCCAACATGGGCAAGATGATGGGCTATGGTAAGTTGAGGAATCACAAGCCCTCACATCTTTCCATGTGGAGGATGAGATGTCACAAGGACAAATGAGTTGGAAAAGGGACATGTGAGGTGGAAGTACTTGCAAGTACCTTGGGATTAGGGGAAGATCTCCTTAAAAATGAAGTTCTTGTCCCCATATGAGGGTGATGGTGGTAAGTGAGGAATTTTAGAAAGTCCTATCTTATCATCATGGGGACAAGAGAAGTGGTTGGAGAAATAAATATGAATTTTAAATTCACATGATTGGGAGTTTCCTAGAGGATAAAACAAGGTTCTCCTAAAGGAGGTCCTTGTCCCATGTGAGTGATGTGACACATGAGACCCACATAGGGAAGTGGAGAACCTTGGATGAATAAATTCAAATTTTTAGTTCACATGGGAAAGAGGTCAAGGCTAAATAAAGAAAGCACTTATGAAAGGTTGACTTGGAGGACATGCCAAAGATGGAATGTGATTAGATTAAGGTTGTGCAAATAGGTGATTAAGAAGATTAATGAGGGATTAAAGGCAAGTGGAAAAATATGGAGGACGTGACATTAATCCTAATTAAAGGTGTGCACATCCTAATCAAGGATTAATTAAACTAATCCAAATTAGAAGAGGGTTATGGAGGATGTGACAAGGAGAGAGAAAAGAGGAAATTTAAAATTGATTTAAATTCTGAAAGGCTAAATGACTAAATTAAATAAATTGATATATTTATTTAAATTATAGAAAAGGATGAAAGGCAAAGTATTTAATTATTAAATTAAATAATTTAGGAACCTTATGTAAAGGGGACATATTAATTAAATAATTCATTTAATTAATATTGATGAAATAGATGAATAAAGGGTGTGAATTTGACCATGTGGGAGTGGTAAAATTTGGATGTCTACATTTTTCCCCTCTTTGAGATGGTGCTACAAAATAGCATCATCTCAAAGAATATTAAAAGATAGCACTAGGAAGAAGATGATTAGATTGGGAAAGATGCCCCAGTCATCAAAGGAGTGACTAGGAAGAAGGATGATGGGAGTGAAGATGAAGATTAGGGATTGAGGATGCCCCCTAGAGAGGACATGTGGGTTGAAGAGAACACAGGTGTGTTCTCAAAATGGATGAGATGATGAAAGTGGACATGAGGAAGATGATGCAAACTGATGGATAAGAGAGGATGATAAGCGATAGGAGATTGGGAAGCACAAATGGATTTAAGGACAAAGGTGATGTTTCCCTAGTCAAGATACAAGCCATAAAGGGTTGATGATGGATGGAGTGTTGTTGATGAGGGAATGATATATCCCGAAACAAAATGAGGATAAGGAAGGATACATCCTAAGGATGATGATGAAAGTGTTGTTGATGAGGGAAGGATACATCCCAAAACACCACCAAAGGATAGGGAAGGATACATCCCAAAACAACACCAAAGGATAGGGAAGGATACATCCCGATGATGATGACAATGATGATGACTGGATCAAGGCTTGTAGCAAGGCTGGGAACAAGACCAAGGATGTGATTAGATGAGTTTGTGCTAGATGAAATTGATGAGGATTGGATTGAGATGTGAGATGGATGAAAGGAATAAAAATTATGGGAGACAAGATGCTTAGAATAACCAATCTATATTATTCTAAGAAGATTGAAGAGATGATTATACGATGAGGGTGCTTATAATAACCAATCTATATTATTCTAAGAAGATTGAAAAGAGGATACCATAGGGATCCTAAGAAGAAGGGAGATGGAAGATGATTTTTTTGCACAACCAAAATCATAGGTCATAGGTTAAGGTTGGAATGGATGGAGGATACATGCAATGCAATGGAATGGAACATGAAATGCAATCCTAATGCAATTTTCCATTTTTGGAGCACTAATTTTTTCTATAGCATAATACACTAGGCACTAGGGTATGTAAACCAAGGAAAATTCATGTCTAATGTGTAAAACAAACACAACAGACAAAAAACTATCCCAACACCCGAAAGTCGCGAAGACCTTGGTCGGGCTAGGCATTAGGATAACCACAAGCACAAAAGGATGCCCCAACGTAACACAAGACCTTAGGGATCTTGGTGGGTACTACGTGGGACACCCAGGAAGACAACAACAAATAAAAATGATGAAATATGCCCCTATGTTAACTGATCAAAATACACCATAATATGATAGATCATGGCGGCCTTAACAAGTTGTGATAGGGAGCTCAAATGATAAATAAAATCCAAAAGTATCAAAAGATTTCAATCAATTTCAAAATGTCCTTTGCCATAGGATCAAGATGATGGATGGGGTTGATGAGGTTTTTTAGGAAGGATGCATCCTGTTGAGACCAAAGATGGATACTAAACTAAAAGATCGATTATGACACAGGAAATTCCAAAACTGATTGAATCTCATGATACGAGTGGATCTCATTTGTGAAGATCCAGCTAGATAAGGACATACTTAACGAAATGACATGAGACACGAGACACAAGATTGACATACCCTAACGACCTAGGGTCTCGGGGGCCGATCAGAGATTAGCCTTGCCTACGTGAAAATGTAGAGCCCTCATAGGTTGATAAAATATCATGGATAAAAGTGGAAAGAGGATGATGGAGACAATGGAGGACAAATACCAGACAAATAAAAATCCCTAAGGGTAGATCACATGATTGACCTTTCCTACATGAAAGCGTAGGGGCAATGTAGTTTGAAAAAAGACCAAAGACAAACGATGGATAAAGGATGATGAGATGACCAGGATAAGTGGATAAAAAGATTGGACCGATACGATGAGACAAGATAAACCATGTGGATTGGATAGGATGATGGTGATCATGTGTAGCTCAGGGATGGGATAGTTATCCAAATCATCAAAAGATGAATGGGGAGAATGACATGATTGAGAGATGAGTGATGAGGAGTGATAGGAGATTGGAAATATGTGCAAGAGAAGTGGGAGTGATGATGAGGGGATATATGACATTGGGTTGCATGGGTGGAATCTGATAGATAGATACTAATGACAAGGGATTATGAGATGGGATGAGGATAAAGATGAAGGGATGGATAAATAAAGATAAGGAGATGGAAAGATGCTAGGATGGATGGGGAGAAGGTTACTGGATGGCTAGATGAAAAGGTAAGGATTTGGAAGATGGGAGAGATTTATTTGATGGATGGATAAAGGGATAAGGATGGGGAGATGGAAGGGGTTGCCATGATGGATGGATAGAGGGATAAGGATTTGGATGAAGAAAAGGTTACTGGATGGATAGATGGAAAGGTACAGATTTGGAAGATGGGAGGGATTGTTACGATGGATAGGAAGATTAGGATGGTGAGATAGAAGGGATTTTTATGATGGGTGAATAATGTCTCCAAGGAAAACGTCACAAAGAAGAAGGTACCCCCACTCTAGATATGTCATGCATGATGAGGCATGATGGATGGAAGGTAGAAGGATAGGCTAATAAAGGAGTGAGATGGATATGGATAGGATGCATGGATAAGGAAGGGAGAGTGATGGTAGCATGAAGGTTGGGTAGGAAGGTAGAGGGATATGGATAAGGATTAGGGTACTGTGTAGGTGAGGGGAATATATGCCAAGAGGTGTCCAAAGCATGTATATACGTTTTCCCCTATCTATATCAAGATCACAAGGAGGATGGAGGGATTGGGATAAATGAGATATGACTAGCATAATGTGGAAAAATAGGTTGGATGGAGGAAATGGGTGAAGGGGATGCGGTTGCCCCTAAGTGCAGAAGTAAGTTGGATGCAGGATTTACACATGACGCCTGTTTGCTAGGTTTTCATCACAATACTTATCCAAGGTGCTTGTTTTCCAAGTTTTCACCATTAGATGAATGATTTCTCTTTACTTTTTTTGTTTTTTTGACTTTTTTGGATTTTTGTATTTTTTGGATGGTTGAATTTTTGGATAGAATGTGGATGGGGATGGATAAAGATAGGGATGTGGATAAGTGGATTTAGAAGGAATGTGATAAGGAGATGGATGAAGGACTCAAGCATCAAGTTCCATACAAGGTATTAAAAGCCCATGTGTGAAATGACTATTGGATGTTGGTACAACCTTATTAGGATAAATGGATTATGCAAGAGAATGGATTAAATGGATTTGATGGGGGAGAGATGTGGGATGATGTATGGGATGTTGGAAAGTGTATGGATGGAATGATAGGGTAGGTGCGTGATGGGGTAATTTTTTTAGGACCAACATTGGCACATATGGTGGTGGATGTGAAAGGATAGGAGGATTAATGGATGAATAATGTGGGGATAATGGAGGAGATGAGATAATGAATTTTGGGTCATAAGGACCCAAAATAGATTTAGGAGATGGAGGATGTGTATGATTAGCTTTCAGATTAGCAACTTTGGATGTTGTTACAAATTTTTCATTTGAAGGCATTGCATCTTTTTTCTTTGGGATCCACATGGTTTTGATCTTTGCTTTGGTGGGCCTTGGTGGCCTATGGGTTTGATTTGGATTTTGGATTTGATGTTAGATTGTATTTTTCTTTTTGTCAACATGTATTTTAAAGGAGACATGAGGGGATTTAGATTCATGTGGATGTTTAGATTTATGCATTTTTACTTTGGTATCCAAAGTGCTTTTAATAGCAACGGGATGGGTGCAAGGAGATGGATGATGTGGAGGAAGCATGAAAGGCATAATGGAACTAGGAGTTTGGGGATGATATGTGGATGAAGGATGTGTAGGTACATGCCTTTGTTGATCCTGATTAGGCAAGATGAGAGTGGGATGTTTATGATGGGCAATATGGGTAGTTGATGGATGAATAAAAGAATAAATATGATGAGAGGGAGGAGGTGATTTTGGGATATCAGAGCCCAAAATGGACTTAGTAGCTAGAGGGTGTGTGATGGTGGATGGAGGGACATAAGGACCCAAAATAGATGGAGTAGATGAAGGATGAGAGATGTTGGATGGAGGGACATAAGAACCCAAAATGGATTTGGAAGACGAAGGAGGAATATGGATGGTTGTTTTGAGGTGATACGATGGAGGAGGGATGGTGGAAAATGGTTTTGTCGAGCGAGGGGAAGAGCCTATTGTTCTTTTGGAGGAGGCTCACTTAGGATGTATGGAGGCTGCAGTGTATATGCTCGATTCCTTGTCTTCAAGGAAACCACCATGGATGAATGTGAGAGTACCGAGGGAATATAAAAGGGGTGTTGGGATGGTAGGGCTAGTCGAAAATGGAGGATAAAGAGATGGAGATGATGGGGAAACAAAATCTTGATTTGGATGAGTGAGTGGTAAGGGATCAGAAGAGGGACTAGGTGATATTCTAGGATTTGGACTTATGACAGTGAGTGATAAGGGCTCCTAAGATGGAGCAGTTGGATCTTGAGTGTCAAGGGGATCATGGGATGGAATGGATGGGAGACTATGATCTTGAAGTGGGATATGTGGGATGGAAAGATCTTGATAAGGAGAAATGAGTGGTAAGGGCTCATGTGATGGAGTGATTGGATCTTGAGTGACAAGGGGATCATGGGCTGAAGTGGATGAAGGACTGTGATCTTGAGGAGGATCAAATGGGATAACAGGATCTTGGTTCAGAGAAAGGGATATGTTGGTATGCTTTGGACCAGTCTCTTGGCATGACTCATCTTGTGTGGCTAGCAAGATGATGGAGTGTTGGAGGGACTCCTCAAGTGGGGGAGATCGAAGGATGGAGGATTCATGAAGTTCATGGGAATGGATTTAAGTGATACTAGGAGTGGGAGGAGTGGATTGGACTTGAGTGTCTTGGATGGGTTGGGTGGATCTAGGAGTAGAAGATGGTGATTGGGTTCAGTTATCTTCGATGGGCTTGGGGGATCTCGGAGTAGGAGATGGGGGCTCAATGGATTCAGTAGATTTGATAGTTTCAACGATTTGAGTGGTGCTAGGGGTGGTAACATTAATGATAGGTGTGGTATGAAGAATATTCTCATCACTAGTGACCGTGGATGATGGATTGGGATGGCATGGTTCCACGACTTCAAGGTGTGGAGTTAGGGATGTCTTCATTGTCATAAGTCCTTGGAGAACTTCTGGAGTGAGAATTCTACATACTCTAGGATTAGATGGCACAATAGGAGTGGATGGTGGATTATGGATTGGTGGAGGATTAGGGTTATGGATTAGTGGAATAGGATTAGATTGAGAAACAGGATTGGATGGAAGACTAGGAGTAAGCAGAGGATTAGGATTGGATGGAGGGTTAAGGTAAGAATATTGTGATAGTGGATTAGAATAGGAAGAAGTGGATGGTGGATTGATGTTGGAGGAAGTAGATGGGGAATTAAGATGGGTATATTGGGATGGTGGATTAAGATGAGAAAATTGGGATGGTGAATTAGGATAGGAAGACATGGATGGTGGATTAAGACAAAAGGATATGGGTGGTGGATTATAGTAGAGATATTGGGACAACATATTAGGATGGGAAGATTGAGATGGTGGAGAATTAGGACAAGAGGAATACATGGACAAGAGGAATACATGGATGGTGGGTTAGGATAGGAAGGTGTGGATATTGGATTAGGATAGGTTGATGGGGGTGTAGGACCTAGAAAAGAAGGGGTGAATGTAGGATTAGGATTGGAAAAATGGTAAGGAGGATTAGGATAGGGGGACATGGATGGGGAATTGTAATAGGAGTATTGGTATGGTAGATTGGGATGGGAAGATTGGTATGATATATTGGGATAAGATGATGTGGGTGTTGGATAAGAAAAAGATGTAGATGAAGGATATGATGAATATGCAGATGAGGAAGGTAATGGATATCCCTTGTCAAAGGTAGAATAAGGAGCATTATTAGGTGTGTATGAATATGTAACGAGATAGCTCAGAGGGGTGATTGGATTTTGGAATACAGTTGGGGAAAGCTTACTAGAAATGATAGCATCAAGGGGATCTATGTCATATACCTCTTGATCAATAAGACTCTTGTTATCATCATCAATGTAATTAGGGTTTCCCTTGATTACTATTTTTGGTTGCATTGGTGAAGAATAAGGATTCATGATGTTATATTGGAGTGAAAAGATGGGAAAAAAATTAGAAGGAAAGAAAAGATGATGAAAGGATAAATAGGATGGATTGGAAGAAGATGGAAGAAGGGATCTTAAGATTTGTTTCGATATCAAAAGATCTTGGATGAAGATGGACTAAAGCTCAGATTGGGATTGGACTGAAGCTCAGATTAGGATGATTGGAAGATGTGATGGGATTGATTATGATGATCGGATTTGATTATCAAAGGATGATTACGACACCAAATCTATCTCAAGATGGAAGTAGATTGATTGGGTCGAAGGTGATTAGATTAGATTGGATAAGTCAATTGATGAAACGATTGATGAGATCAAATGATGGATTAGATAGGATGATGAAAGGGATTGTAAACCTAGTTTAGAGATCACCCTAGGTGACTTAAGGTACTAATTGATCAAATTAAAGAACATATAGATGATTGAGGCACCAAATCCAACTTGAGATGGAAGCGGATTGATTGGTCCAAAGATGATAATTGACTTTGGACAAATGATGATCCTAAGAAGATGTGGATGATGACGATCAGACTTAGAAACCTAGGTCAATTTGGATAATAACTTCTAAAACAAAGTTCAGGGGATTTGGATTGAGAAAATGATGAGGGATATGTAACCTAGAGATGTACCTATATGATTCAGATGATGAACAAATGACCTTGGGAGAATGTAGATGGATTGAAATGCAGACTACGGGTGAACATAAGATGGAAAATGGCTGGATAAAGATTAGACTCACCTAACCAAGGGGAAAGGTCTCCTATCTCTAGGGTGGGGTTGCTTATCTATGGGTCAGGGTAGCCTATCTCTGGGTAGGGTTGCCTATCTATGGGTCGGGGTCACCTATCTCTGGGGCGGGGTCGCCTATCTATGGGTTGGGGTCACCTATCTCTAGGGCGGGGTCGCTTATCTATGGGTTGGAGTCACTTATCTTGGGGGTGGGGTCACCTATCTCTGGGGTGGGGTCACCTATCTATGGTTTGGGGTCACCTATCTCTAGGGCGGGGTCGCCTATCTATGGGTCAGGGTCGCCTATCTTTGGGTCAGGGTCGCCTATCTTGAGGGCGAGGCAACTATCTCTGAAGTGGGGTTTCCTATCTCTAGGGTGGGGTCGCCTATCTCTAGGTTAGGGTTGCCTATGTCAGGGGTGGGGTCACCTATCTTTGGGGCGGGGTCGCCTATCTTTGGGGCGAGGTTGCCTATTCAGTGAAAGTTGGGTGATTCTAAAAGAAATAGAATAGGAAATGACTGAGACAAAAGATAAGGTTTCCCCTGTTAGAGGTAGGATTTCCTCTGTTGAGGGCGAGGTTGCCCCTATCAATAGACCTGGACTTAACTTGGGAAAAATGACTATAGAAAAGGACCAAAAACACAAAAAACAACAAGCAGATGGTAAGGATAACTTGATCAAACAAAAATTCACTAGTTTTGCATAGAAAAGATAGTTCAAACATCACAAACCTAAGATTAGTGAAAAGGGTATGGCCAACACGGTCCTCTAACTAGGTTGGACAAGGAAAACTAGGGAGTCCTCGATATACACTTGGTACATGAGACACAACCGTGAACACCAGTCCATCATAGGTGTGAGTTGGTAACCCCAATGAGGTACTGAAGGCTCATACCAACTCTTCACATCTTATCTAAGTATCACCCTAGCTTTGACGCTCTGCCAGAGATGACGTGACTAGATTGGGGTACAACTTTGGTTCTCCCCTCTTTATATACCTCGTTGGTAGATGTGGTTGGGATCGTCCCTTGGGGTGATGAAATCCCCAAGCAGGTCCCGCTAAAAAATAGAACACTAACCATTTTTGGCTACTCCTGAGGCTCACACGAAGTGCAAGGGGAAAGCTTGAACGATGTAGTGCCCCTTGGGCAACACAAAGGACTAAGTAAGCTATGATTTATCTTCATCTAGGATCACCAAATGGCATAAGGGGATTGGATACATCAATAGCTTACTTGACAAGCAAAGCACACAATATATGGACTCCCCCTACTTAAAACTATGTGCCTAACTAGTATGAAAATGAAAAGCAAACAAACTAACTAATAGATTGGGCCTGTTCATCCTGCAACAAATACGTTAGAATTTTTTGATATCCAGTCTTCAACAAGCATGAAACTACACAAATGTTAGTAAAAACTAGCACAATCACCAACATGACAAGTTAGGGGGTCAGTATTAACCAAAACAACAGAAAAGAGACTTTGGAAATGAAGTTTAAATCACTATTTTACCTCAGAGTTGCCTTTGTCTGGGATAGAATCACCCCTGTTGAGGGTGGGATCACTTCTCTTGAGGGCGAGTTCACCTATCTTAAGGGAGGGTTCACCTGTCTTAAGGGGGGGTTCGCCTATTCAGAAAACAAAAGGTAGATTCTTTCTATTTCACAGATAGGTGATTCTGCAAGGTATAATCACCCCTGTTGAGGGCAAGGTTACCCAATTGGGGGCAAGGTCTCCCCTGTTAAGGTTAGGGTCACCCAACTGGGGGCAGAGTCACCCCTGTCTAGGGCAGAGTTGCCTATGTGTAACCTAAACCTGCAAAATGCAAACAATAGCAAACATGAAAGAAAGGGACCCATTTATGGGTCCCACTAGGGTGCCAGAAATGTGATGCAGTGCTATTTACCTATCCTAAATGATGCAAAATAAAATGCAAAAGAAAGAAAATAACACTTCAACACCTCAAGATTGGGCTACGTTAAACTCAAACAAAATAAAGATGAAATTTTTTTTTATACCTTGTATGAGTTGCTCCTTGGTTGGCCCTTTGATAGTTGATAAATGTGTGCTCCTTGATGGAAAACGGACTAAAAGTGGATGCAAAATGATCTAGGTGAGATGATGAATGCAATGAGCTATTTGGGTATTTTGATGGATGAATGCAAATGCAAGTGATGAGAGCTTGAAACATGCAACAATGAAGGATATGAAATTGCTTGCAAAATGCTTGAGTATGAGTGCTTGAATGCTTGAGCTTGAATGTGATGAATTAAAATGTGATTGTTTGAATGAGAGAAAATCTTCCATTTTAAGGGAAGAATCTCTAGAGAATTGGATGGTCAATATTTTTCCAACATGGGCAAGATGAAGGGCTATGGTGAGTTGAGGACTCACAAGCCCTCACATCTTGCCATGTGGAGGATGAGATGTCACAAGGACAAATGAGTTGGAAAAGAGACATGTGAGGTGGAGGTACTTGCAAGTACCTTGGGATTAGGGGAATATCTCCTTAAAAATGAAGTTCTTGTCCCCATATGAGGTTGATGGTGACAAGTGAGACATTTTAGAAAGTCCTCTCTTATCATCACGGGGAAAAGAGAAGTGGTTGGACAAATAAATGTGAATTTTAAATTCACATGATTGGGATTTTCTTAGAGGATAAAAAAAGGTCCTCCTAAAGTAGGTCCTTGTCCCATGTGAGTGATGTCACACATGAGACCCATATAGGGAAGAGGAAAACCTTGGATGAATAAATGTGAATTTTTAATTCACATGGGGAATAGGTTAAGGCTAAATAAAGAAAGCACTTATGAAAGGTTGAATTGGAGGACATGCCAAATATGGCGTGTGATTAGACTAAGGTTGTGCAAACATGTGATTAAGAAGATTAATGAGGGATTAGAGGCAAGTGGACAAATATGGAGGATGTGACATTAATCCTGATTAAAAGTGTGCACATCCTAATCATGGATTAATTAAACTAATCCAAATTAGAAGAAGGTTATGGAGGATGTGACAAGGAGAGAGAAAAGAGGAAATTTAAAATTGATTTAAAATCCAAATGGCTAAATGACCAAATTAAATACTTCAGGAACCTTATGTAAAGGGAAAATATTAATTAAATAAGTCATTTAATTAATATTGATGAAATAGACAAATAAAGGGTACGAATTTGACCATGTGGGAGTGGTCAAATTTGGATGTCTACAAGAGCTTACAAGAGAATTCATAAGGTATTTCAAGGAAGATTTCAAGAGTTTATTGCAACAATTCAAGATCATATCATCATGACAAGGGTTTAATGCATTCATGCATGTGGTTGAGCTAAGATAGATAATGCTGCATTGAGGATATATTTACAAGCATCATCTCAAATCAAAGGTATACATTCTTCATTGCCACTACATGATAGTTTGAAGATTTAATTCACAAGACATCATCCAAGGTGACATCAATTACATTATTTCATGTTTTATGCTTCATTTCATCATTTCATCATTTTGTTTAATTACCTACAAGGGGTTTAATTGAGGAAAACCCCCATTCAATAGCAAAAAACAAGTTTTTCTTCCCTCGAGTGTGTGATTGCAGATTTATAGGTTTAAGATCAAGTTGCAAAGTTGCTAAAGTTGTCATTCAAAGTGAAAGATCACAAAAAGAGCTCTACAAAATTGCATACATAATTCTAGAAGTTGATAACAAGGAATTTGAGAGTGCAGATATCAAGGAACAAGACCCTGAAATCAATTTTCTAAAACCCTAAAAGGACCCATTCGCCATTGAGTCCTCTGTAGCTAAAAAATAACAACTTTCTGGCCAGGTACACAACTTTTTATGCTCTAAAAAATTTCCTCATAGTTGCTATAATAGTTGGGTAGCATTTTTGATTGTTATTTGCATCTTATTTTACACATAATTAAATGAAACAGAATGAGCTTCCATTTTTCAACGATTCAAGCCCATATTGGGTGAACCATGTTAAATTCTATGTTGATCTCTTTTGTGTTATTCTTCATTGTTATTTCTAGGTCATTTAATCTACATATAATTATTAATGTTTATTTCTCTAATATGCTTAAATCCTAACAACTAGTATTAGAGCTGCGTGTATGTTAGTTGATTAGTAGGAAACCTCTAGATTTGAGTGGGAGCAATTGAAGAAGGAAATTCAAGGTTGAGAAGTTCAATGAATAGAATTATCAATAATGGAAGATGCAAATGGAAGATTATTTGTATCAAAAGAATCTATGGTGGACATTGCAAGGAAAAGCAAAGAAAGCTGCTATGATGCCTAATGAAGAATGGGAGATTTTGGATAGAAAGGCTTTAGGAACCATTTAGTTGTGCCTGACACCATTTGTGGTGTTCAATATAACAAAAGAAAAGACAAAAAGGATCTAGTGACAACTTTTGCTAAATTGTATGAAAAACCCTCAGCCTCAAATAAGGTATTGCTCATGAAGTGTTTGTTTAATCTAAAAATGATTAAAGGCGGATCTATGACAAATCATATAAATGAGTTTAATATGATTACCAGTTAGTTAACTTCTAAAAAAGTTAATTTTGATGAAGAGGTGAGGGATCTCTTGGTTTTATGTTCTTTGCTAGAAAGCTAGAATAGCTTGGTAATGGCTATAAGTAACTCTATCTTTGGTTCAAATACATTGAATTTTGATGATATTGTTGGTGTTATCCTTAGCAAGGAAATGCGACAAAAAAGCATAGGTGAGAGTTCAACATCAGGTAATGATTTGACTGTAGAGAACAGGGGAAAAACAAAAGAGAGGAAAAATCCCAACAAATCGTGGAAATTCACAAGGGAAGTCAAAGAAAGGAAGATCTAAATCCAGAGGAAGAATGGATTGCTAGCACTATGGAAAGCTAGGACACTTGAAGAAGGATTGTTGCTCTCAAAAGGGAAAACAAGGAGATATACAACATGATGATAGTAAGGAAGCTAATGCTGCAAGTAATAAATTACAGGATGCTTTAATTTTGTATTTAGATAATGCTAATGATTCCTGGGTAATAGATTCAGGGGCTTCATTTCATGCCACACCCCATAGGAAATATTTTGTAGATTATGTTCAAGTTGATTTTGGATAGGTATATTTGGGTGATGATGAACTGTATCAAATTGTTGGAAAAAGAAAGATAAAAATCAAGTTGTAGAATGGAAATGAATGGTTGCTACAAGAGGTAAGGCATGTTCCAAATTTGAGAAGGAATTTAATTTCTATAGGACAACTAGGTAGTGAAGGCTACATAGTTACCTTTTCAAACAAAGTCTAGAAGGTCACTAAAGGTACATTAGTAGTATCTAAAGGTGAAAAGGTAGGCACATTGTATCTATGTACTGGTAATACTTATTCTACCTTAGCTGCTACAAAAAAAGTTGCTACTAAGATAGTTATAACACTTGCTATAGGGAAAGAAACACAATTGTGGCATCATAGACATGGGAACATGAGTGAGAAAGTGATGAATATCCTTCACTCCATAAAGTTGCTACTAGGTATGAAGTAGATTGACTTGGAGTTCTGCAAAAATTATGTTTATGGAAAATAGGAAAGAGTCTGATTTCTCAAAGTTGGAAAAGAGAAGAAGAGTGAGAAATTAGAGCTTGTGGATTTAGATGTATGGGGACCAGCTCAGGTATCTTCTCTTGATGGCTCTTTCTATTATGTTAATTTTATTGATGATGCAACTATGAAAACATGGGTGTATTTCCTAAAACAAAAATCAAATTTATTTGAAACTTTTAAAAAGTGGAAAGCTTTGGTTGAGAATGAGTTAGGAAAAATGTTGAAGTGTCTCAAATCTAATAATGGAGGCAAGTATTGGAGCAAAGAATTTAAAAATTACTATTCATACAATGGAATCCGTAGGCAAAAACTGGTTCTTGGAAACCCACAAGAAAATGGTGTGTCTAAGAGGATGAATATGACCATTATGGAGAACACAAGGAGCATGAGATTGCATGCTAGACTAACCTTATAGTTTTGGAAATATGTTGTACATAATATTGTTTATTTAATAAATAGGGGACCTTCAAATCCTTTGAATGGTGGAATTCCAAAGGAGGCATGGATGCGTAAAAAGGTAAACTATTCATTTATGAAAACCTTTGGTTGTGAGGCTTTTTTCCATGTTGATATTGAAAATAGAACCAAGATTGAGGCTAATTCTAAAAATTGTATCTTCATTGGATATGGAGTAGATGAATTTGGTTTCCGATTATGGGATTATGAAAATCATAAAGTCATTAGGAGCAACAATGTTATATTCAATGAGAAGGTCATGTATAAGGATCAAATGCACGAAAAGAAGCATGAACATGCCGAAAAGGAATAAGGAATAAGCGGTGTTGGATGAGATTCCAGAAAATAAAATGCTAGTGGTACTTGATGCTCAACAACAACAAGTTGTCCCACTCCTGAAAGTGTTAGAAATTCTACAAGGATAAGTGGACCTCTAGAAAGATTTTCTCCATTGTTATATTCTATATTATTAACTAATTTTGGTGAACCCAAAGGTTTTGAAGAAGCAATGTAGGTAGATACCAAAAAGCAATGGGAGCTAGGCATGAAAGAGGAAATGGATTCCTTGCTGCAAAATCAGACTTGGGACTTAGTTCAATTTCTTGTAAGTAAAAGAGAATTTCCAAATAAATGGGTTATAGGTTGAAGGAAGAAGATGGAGGCAATAAAATATTTAAAGCCAAACTCGTGGTAAAAGGTTTTGCATAGAAAAAAGGTATAGATTTTGATGAAATATTTTCTCTGGTTGTAAAGATGACTTCTAATAGAACTATTCTAAGTCTTGTGGCTAAGAAAGACAACTTGCATCTTGAACAACTAGATGTGAAAACGACATTTCTCTATGGGGATTTGGAAGAGGAAATTTACATGTGTGTGAACCCCAATCCCAAATACCTGCAAAACAATAAGAACAAACACATTAGATTAGAGCTTGCAAGCAAGAATAAGGATTCCCCATAAAATCCATTCACAAAGTTCAAATTAGGAGAATAAATAATGAAGAACACAATGAAAACAACAAAATAGAGATTGAATCCTAATTAAACTAGCAAACTCATGATCCCATGGGGGAATTGGTGCCAATTTGATGTGAAAATTGGCCCTTTCCCAATTTCTATGATGCAATATTGATGTATGTTGATGAATGATCCACTTTGTTGATGCTTGATGAGTGCTCCAATAGAAAAAACTACATAACCTAGCTATGATTCAATGATATTGGATGGAAATGGCTAAATATTTTAGCATAGTAACTTTTCATAATTTGTGGATGATAAAATGAAGAGACTGGCCTCTTATTTATAAATGATATTGATGGATGAATGTCCAAAATAGAGCAATGTGGGACTAAGAATTAGCCAATGGAAAAGTGCCACTTGTCCACTTGTGAATGGATGGAGTATGAGCACATTTTGATCAATGTGCAAGTTTGAAATTTGAATTTGATGAAATGACATGTTTAGGGGGGATGAAAGATGAGTTAAATGCCAAGTGGGAGACATGTAAGAGACAATGTAAGAGCTTTAAATGCTTTGTTGGATGGACAAGTCATTTTGGGGGGAGATTTCAAATTTGAGAAATATTCCCACTTGGATGCCTTTTTGAATGAAAATAGGCAATTTATAAATCAATTAAATTGATTTTCATGTGCAAGTTGCAAAATCTAGAGGATTTGAGTGATTAGAATTAGCATTAATCATGATTTGATTAATTTAAATGATGTTAGTTGATTTGACCATTTTGACTTAGATTTTAGGATTTAAGTAACTCAAAATGAGAAGAGAATGATTTAGATTTAGTTAAATAAATATTTTTGATTTATTTAACCAAAGGGGGTGATATTAGATTAAATTAGATAAATGTTTGATTTATTTAATTTAATTAGATTAAATTTAGAGATTTAATCAAATAATATGGATTATTTAATTAAATAAAGATAGGAAGATGAAATGACCTAGCTAATTAGACAAAGACAATGATTTAATTAAATCAAGGGATTTATTTAATTAAAAGGAGAATTAGGATGACTTTATTCAAATAAGACTATTCAATTAAATGGTTAGATAGAGGGATAATTCAGGATGAAACAATGTTAGTAGATGAGGATCGAGTGGATGTACATTTTACATGTCTACATTTTTCCCCTCTTTGAAGCAGTGCACTTGCTGCATTGGTTCAAAGAATAAACTCTCTTGATTAAAATTAAAAAATTCTCTAATTTTTTTTGGATGCCCCACTATTGCCCCAGCGAAAAGAATTATGTTGGTATACTGCCCCCTCGAGAGATTAGGCGAAGAGGTTTGATTTGAGGGTCGATCTCTCGACAAAGAGGTTGAAGATCAGTTCAACTCAAATATTTGATGTAGATAGATTTGATGATGTAGATAGTCATCAACCATGGGTAGCCTCATGCCTATTTTGATATATTACACCCACTTGATCTTGATCTGTACCATGATAGTTACATTTTTGATGATATAAATGAGATGATTATGATGCTTATATATAATGGATGATATGATGATGCATGGATGATATGGATGCACATGATATGATATGATGATGCTTTTATGATTATGCAGTGGATGATAAATGTATGTTTTTATGAGATGTTTAGAATAACCAATCTATATTATGCAGTGATGGGGATGAATGCATGTGGTATGATTAATTCTTTCTATATGATATGATATTCATTATGCAATATGCTAACGGTTTGTGGATGCAAGATAGATGCAATGGTAATGATTTATGATTAACTGTCATGGTACCATGTTACCATGAAGGGAAGTAAGAAGAAAATAAGATGATGACAAGAGACACCAACAAGCCAACTTTATTAGAGATGATGATAATGATGATGATGATGATTTGCTTACCGAGGAGTTGGGATTTTAAAAGGGCCAATTTCCTTATTGTTTGATAACACACCTAGATACAATGCATCAAGGTATAAAGAACCAGGATGGCGTTGTACCTAGTGTGATGGAATTTGACTCAAAAATAGATAGGAGTATTCTTGTTCACACTTGACATACATAAACCTTGCTAGGACGTACCTAACAAAGCAAGTATTCACCAAGGTATATTACAAGAAAATCCAACAAGCACATTAGACAAAAGATAATGATCGATGCCCCATTCCTTTCTCTCTAAATTACTTTGATTAGACATCATCGAGAGGTCATTGGAATGAGCACAATAAGATAAATCAAAAGAAAAGATCAAGTACACAAACAAATCAATGTTCTTCATACCTCTAGCCAAAGGGATTGTTTTGATAGGATAAGAATCTAAAGTGATATCCAAAATGATGCCCATTGTTAGAACAATATATCCTAGGACATGCATTGTATAGGATGATGATGGGTTGATAAGTTGTTTGATAGGATTTTGATATAAAGTTGATTGAGATGTTTGAAAATGATCAAGATTTTGATTTTGCATTTAAAAGTTTGAAGTTTGCTTTTGATTTTACGTTTGAAGCTTGCTTTTGCTGATTGTTGTGGTTGTTTTTGTTTGTTTTGCCAAAGGGTGAGTGTGATGATTAATTTATTATGGATGATTGATTATCGTGGGTGAAAGCGAAATGGGACAGATGTATTTTTTGGGTTTTTTTGAATGTTTTTAATCTTTTTGAAATGTTTTGAGGCTGTTTTGGTATTTTTGAAGATTTTGCAAATGTTTTGATTTTCGAAAATTTTAAATATTTTTGGGTTTTGTGAGATGTTATGGATGTTTTTGGGATTTTTGTTTTTTGAATGTTTTTGGATTTTGATGTCTCGGGGGTTGATCAAAGATTAGCCTTTCCTACGTTTAAGCTTAGAGACGACATAGTTCGAATACCATGTTTTTGATATTTTTTATTTTTATGAGTGTTTTTGGACTTTGATGTGTTTTGGACGTTTTGCATGATTTTGTTGATCTGGATATGGATGTGTGTGATGATATCAGTGCTTTGTTTTGGGATTTTTTTGAAAACCAAGCTAAGGTTGATTGATCAGATCGATGGATTGATGATGATAACATTGTTGAGGATGCACAACAATGCAAGGATAGTGTTGAGAAACACAAGGATTAGGATGGATATCCCAAGATGATGAGTGATTGATTGGATTTGATTAATCAGGATTTTGAAGCTTGATTTGGAACAAAATTGTTTTGAATGATTCAATGTGATGTTGAAGCACACATTAGATGCAATTGATATTGATTGTTTGGATTGATGTTCGATGAAAGATGAAGATTGATAAGGAATTTCTTCTCATCAAAATGTGCCATGGGCTAGTGATTTGGATTTTTTCTCACAAGTGGTGGACCAATTTTATTTTACATTTGCCAATGTTCGGATCACCACATAAGTTGGAGGATATAGATCAAGATTTATTCCCAAAGCAAGATGTAAATATTTGCCCCCAGTGTCTAGCAATGTATGGAATGTGATGTGTGGATGCTCAGATAGGTGTATGGACTGAGGGATATGGATATCTTGTGATAAGATAAGGTGTTCAAATAAAGAATGCTTAATGATGATTAGGATGATTTGACCAATTTGACTTGATTTAGGGATTTAAATGAAATCAAAGAGAGAAATATGAATTGGATTTCAATTAAATAAAGTCCTGATTTATTTAATTAAAGGGATGATGATAGGATCAAGTTTGATTTATTTGATTTAAGCTGATGACTTTAGGAGATTGATAAATAAACTTGATTTATTTGCTGAATGGAATATGATTATGCATAATGCTAATTTTGCATTTCTACATTTTGCCCCTCTTTGAAGCAATGTACTTGTTGCGTTGGTTCAAAGAATAATCTTACCATGATAAAAATTCAAAAAATTTCTAATTTTTTAGATGCCCCAGCAGAAAGAAGTACATTGGTACATTTGCCCCCATGAGAGATCGAGAGAAAAGATTCAATTTGAGGGTCAAACTCACGATAAAGAGGTTCAAAATGGATGGTTATGGATGATGATGCAAATGAGATGAGTGAGATTGATGATGTGATATGCTGTGATTATGCAATGGATGATTTATGCAGATGCTTAGATTAACAGATCTATACTATGATGATGATGCAAATGCAATGCATGTGAGATGTTTCCTATTATGTTTGATATGCATGATATGTAGTATGCTATCAGTTTGTGGATGCATGATGGATGCATTGGTGATGATGATGTTAGTGCGGAAACGAGATGATGACAAGAGGATCCCACAAGTCCATGATCTGATGAGACTTTAATAGAGATGATGATGATGATAAATGATGATGATTTGCTTATCAAGGATTGGGATTTTAAAAGGTCTACTTACCTTATGTTTGATAACACATGTAAGTACGATGCATCAATGTATAAAGAACTAGGATGGCGTTGTACCTAGTGTGATGGACTTTGACTCAACAAACAGATAGGAGTATTCTTGTTCACACTTGACATATAGAAACCTTGCTAGGACGTACCTAACAAAGCAAGTATTCGCCAAGTTATTTTACAAGAACATCCAACAAACACAACAGACAAAAGATAATGATCATTGCCCCATTCCCATCTCTCTAAATCCTTCATTCGGATATCATCAAGAGGTCCTTGGAATAAGTGCAATAAGATAAATCAAAAGAAAAGATCAAGTACACAAACAAGCCAATGTTCTTCATATCTCTAGCCAAAGGGATTTGTTTTGATAGGATAAGAATCCAAGGTGATATCCAAAATGATGCCCATTGTCAGAACGATATATCCTAAGACATGCATTGTATAGGATGATGATGGTTTGATAAGTTGATTGATAGGCTATTGATATAAGGTTGATTGAAATGTTTGAAAATGATCAAGACTTTGATTTTGTGTTTAATGGTTTTGTTGCTTCGATTTTGATTTTACGATTGAAGTTTGCTTTTGCCGATTGCTGTGATTGTTTCTATTTATGTTGCTAAAGGATGAAGGTGATGATCAGTTTATTATGGATGATTGATTATTGCGGGTGAAAGTGAGATGAGACGGATGGATTTTTTTCAAATATTTAGATGTTTTTGATGTTTTTGGAATGTTTTGAGGCTGTTTTTGGTATTTTCAAGATTTTACAAATTTTTTGATTTTTTTGATTTTTCAAATGTTTTTGGATTTTGATGTTTTCAAATGTTTTGGATTTTTGATGTTTTCAAATGTTTTTGGATTTTGATGTTTTCAAATGTTTTGGATTTTGATGTTTTGAATGTTTTGGATTGTTGATGTTTTCAAATGTTTTTGGATTTTGATGTTTTTGAATGTTTTTGGATTTTGATGTTTTTCAATTTTTAGATTTCAATCCTTTTTTTTTTCTTTTTTCTTTTTTTTCTTTTTTTGATTTTTTTGAAAGATTTTAGGCTAATGCTGAATCATGAGGTGTTGCTGATGTAGGTGCCCCTGTCATAATGTACCATCGATATCTTGCTTGAAGGAGCTTCTTTGCTAAGATATGTGCACTTGAATGCAACTTTTGGGATTCTTGATCTGCTTTGTCGATACCGGAGTTAACTTTGTCTTTGTGCACACATCGCGATAGAGTGCCCTTTGAATCCTTATGATGAAGGGTCGTTGCCAATACATGGTCAATGGGAGAATTGGATATCATGCGTGGAGGCATGGATGGAGTGTGTTTAGGGATAGGAGATGGATTGGTTGACAGTTTGGAATCTTTGATTCTCCAAACTTGGGAAGATGAACAATGATGGGTGGATACGAAAGTGTGTGTTGAATTAGGACCAATTGTTTGATATACATTGTACGTTGCTCGAAAAGCCTACTTTTGCTTTTGTGGACATATTTGATGGATACATTTCCCTTTTTGATTTTTCCCCATAGTTTCTTTGACTGATGGAGTTTGATAGGGATAATCTTTCTTTGTATGTTTTGGTATCCATGCGTATTTGATTTGTCCATTATGCTTCTCAACTTCTCTTGATTTGATAACATTCTTTGTGCTTTGATTCAAATCTTTCTTTCGACGTTGGTCCCAATTCATGGATGGGTTGATGGGTGGATGAAGATTCATGACATGGCTGGTTGTAGTATTGACACTAGTTTTATCATAAGGACTCTTCATGCTCCCTATGTTGATGTTTGCTTGAGATGAAGTTGCCCCTAGTATGGTGGTAGTAGTACCTTCATGCTTTGATTCTACTTGTTCAGAGAGATTTTGTTTAGAATGAATTCTCTGATAAATGACCACCGTAGGTGACGTTATTTCCATTTGCTGCTCTGCTAACTCTAGAATATCCTATTCTATTTGACTTGTTTCCTTGAGTAGATAATGTTGGACATCCAAATACCTAATGTCCTCAGTTTGAATTCAGGATATATCTGATCCTAATGTTGATAACTCAGTTTGACTGTAGGAGTTAATAATTTGCTCTTTGTGTGTAACAAAATTTTGTTCTAGATGAAGATCGTCTATGTGTCCATCCATAGAAAGCATCTCATGGGTAGATGGAGGAGTATGTGCTACATGGATATGATCATCTTGCATAGATAGGAGAGTTTCCATTAGATGATTGCAGTATCTTAAAGATACAAATTCTTGATCTTGGATGATTTCAGAGTTGCTTTCGACATTCTTTGGATCAAGTTCTTGACATGGGTCAGTTTCAAAGGATGGATTACTTATGAAAGGTTCTTGGATGTTATCATTATACATGGTAAGTGGTTCAATATCCTCAAGTGTCGAGTTTAGGGTTCCTTCAGTAGCTGTAACCATGAGGTCAAAGGGGATCAATATGTCTTGGAAAGGACCATTGCTAGACTTTGGTGAAAGATGTTGATCATGCTTTGGGATAAGTTCTTGAGATATGTCCTCTAACTCGTAAGGTGATGTAGAGACATTTTAAACATGATCATAGGTGAGCTGATTGTGCATTATGTCAATTGGATCAAATAATCCCAACACTCCTTCAAATAGATCACTAAAAAGTGGCTCTTGATGTATGGTGATTTGATCATCGGATGGGGTGGAAACATCTTCAAGGTGCTCAGTGATGGATTGATTTTTCTCCTTGTTCTCAACAATTGTGGTGGAGAGATTTCCAATGATATCATTTTCCCCAATAGTGATTATCTTTTGATCAATTAGGTCTTGGATGAGTTTCTTGAGTTGAACACAATCTGATGTTTTGTGTCCCCTTATTCTATGATAATCACAAAGGTGCTTCTCATCATACCCTGGTGGTTTTATAGTTGGTTCTTGATAGTTCACATAAATGGGGATTTTGATGAGATTTTCTTGTACCAATTGTTGTAGGACTGATTCAATTGGTCTCCCAAGTGGTGTGTATTTTTGCTTGTTTCCTTGTGAGATTTGCACTTTAAATTGACCTTGTGGTGATTAATTTTGGAGGTGTGGTGATTGATCTTTGAGATGTGGTGATTGAGTTTGTTGTTGATTTTGTTGATCTTGATATCTGACATCTTGCCATTGGAGATGTTGTTCTTGATGCAATTGTGGATATAACTCAATGCTTTGATGATATGGTTCAACCAATGGAGGAATGTATTGATTTTGGAGAGAAGATATCTCTTGGCTCAATAATTCAATTAGTTTGGCATGTGAAGCAAGTTGTTCTAGTGAAATTTGATCTTGATTTTGACTCCCTTGATTTGGATTTTGTTCAAACAGATTTGGAATGTACACTTGTGGTGTTTGAATGGGATCATGGACATTGTTTTGACTTGGGATGATGCTCATATTTGGCATGATAGGTTGAAATTGAAGATTATTGATGTTCAGAATCACATTGCCTTGACTTGGAGTTGTTAACATCTTGTTTGGATTTTGAACAACATTTGAGTGATTTGCAAACATATTTATTGCAAAGTTTTCTAGATTCATGTTTGATAAAATTGTACTTGGTACATTCACATTTGGCATGCATGGATTTGGTGGGATGATGTTAGTTGTTTGAAAGCTCATGCGTTGATTGTTTGGTTGATAGACTTGTAGGTTTGGACTTGGATTTAAATCTATCATTGGGAAAGGTGTTCCAAACCTTAATTTGGGCATACTCACATTTGGTATACTATTGACTTTTTTCAAAGGTAATGATCCCATGTATGGTTCGTATAGATGTGAGTGTTGAGAATCAATTGACGTTGTAAGGCTTTGATAACTTATTTGACTTGGGTTACTCATGATGTATGGATCAAGTTTGTATTCCATATTCCTCTTGTGTTTTGACCTTGTTACAAAAGTGACCTCTAAGGTTCTTAGGACCAATAATGAGATGACGGATGGGTGAATGATATGAGAGTTGAATGTTTAGGAACTTTGGATCAATGCTAGACTTAGGGTTTGATTTTGATTGGTTTGATTTGGATGATGAACTTGTAAACCCTAAGATGTAAGATGTTATCTTAGGATGAACTTGTTCAAAGGATTGCTGATTTAATTAGTTGTTTGAGAAAGGATGCATTCCCATACACCTAACTAAATGAGGTGATTTTGATTTTGATGATCTACCTAAGTCTAGAATGATGTTTTCAAAGCTCTAAAGTTGTTTGGTGGGATGGGATGATAAATGTTTGAGATGGATGAGGTGTTTGATTTGATCCTAAATGAACCTAGGAAGGACTTTTTTACTAGGCCAAGATAGTGAAGAACATGCTTTTCTCTAAGAGTAATTCAAACCCAAAATACCAATGTTTTCTCGAAAGACGATAAAAAGATAAACAAGCACATGTGTGGTGTCAAATTTGTTATCTTTGCTTTAATGCCTTCTTTTTACCAAAAAAAAACACTTGATTATGTTTCAAACTAAATGTCCAATGTCACAACTTCTTTTCATCCCATAAAGTGCTATGTGGAAGTTCCAAGAAATCAGGACAAGGGTTGCCTAATGTTGACCTTTGTAAGAGCAATTTAAGATGTAAACCCAATTACTTAGAAACCTCTAAGGACATAATCCCCAGGGTAAGCAATAGTTCTTTGGTTTTGTCAAAGGTATTTTCTCTAACTAAGGGGTTTGAAATTTTGATGATGATGTTGAATGTTCGTTTTCCAATGTTTTGATAAACGCACTGTGTTTTCAAACAAGCAATGTAACATCCTAGCTCAATTGGTACGTTTATCTTGGTGGGCTTGTCTCATGCCCTTCATAGTAGAAGAGATGATTTTACATGCAACCAAGGAAGAAATATAAAGGTATGTTAAGAATGAAGTCTTAACCTCTATATTTCAACCAAGATCGGACATGGCAAGTAACTTATTGGAATCTAAGTTCCAATGCACCATTTCGATAAAATCGCTCAATGGATCAATAGGCCACTACATACAAGGGTTCTAGTTTGGAATTTTCGTTCGTAGGAGTTGACCCAACGTGGCAAGAGTCCCCTTTTGGATCCATCTTGTCGGAGTCAACCACATGATATTGGTGTTTCATCCAATATCCACATTTATATCTCGGCTGGAAATACTCTCGGGTTCAGAGTGTTACCAGTTGAGTTGTTCCCTTGGGTGATTACTTTTTCCCACAAGGTAGGCCCTCTAAGATAAACAAAAGTGAATGAAGAGAAAAAATCGTAACTCGATCAATCTTTGATAGCAACAAAGAGAGAGAATGTACGTGAAAAATGCCCCCACTCACACTCGCACAAGATGTTCAATTTTAAACCCAAATCGAAGTGTGTATGGGCAATTATTTATGCAACTTAATGTCAACAAAAGCCTTTTGATTCTCAAGATCACTGGGAGGTGCGAGAGAAGCGCATATGTCTTTTGGTGATATTACCTTGTGTAAATAATTACAAAACAATAAAGGCACACATTAATTTTATCCTTCAAAGCAATGATTTGATTCGTTTTATGCACCAAGATGAAGTGTGAAGTTGCTTTGTTCAAATTTAGTCCAAAAGTAAAAGACTAGTGAATTTCTAAGTTTAATTTTTAATTTGACTTTGAAAAAAGGATCAATGATCTAGCTAGTTTAAAATAGAAGATAAAAGCAATAATCAAATTCTCTAGATTATTTCGATAAGAATTTAAAAATGCTTTTTTAGATTTAATACCCAATTCTCCAACTTAAATCTACTTGTTATTCTTTTGGATTTTGTTTCTTATGCAAGAGAGACAAAAATTTCTTCTTGATGCATTCCTGCAAACATTACAAAGCTATCAAAAGTAAGATTCATTTCATAAATAAATGCAATTTTAATCATAATGAATTTAAAATTTTTCTCAACAAGGAAATAACCCTTGAAAACTAGCATTCGAGAGATAAAAAAGAGAAATAGTTCAATAGAAGTCAGCTTTGAGATTTGAACACTCAAAAGAACTAATGGCCTTTTATTGCCCCCCCAAAGATGGCCTGGACACCAAACAATAAATCAGATCACAAAGCACACAATTGATGTTAGCAAATTATGCGTAATGATCAATATTCAAAAATAAATAAAAAGAACACCTTGAATCTGACCTTCGCAGGGCACAGTTATGGTTAAATGATGGTCCAATTAATGTCTTATTTGGTCTTTGACTTGGGCACTGCACTATTAAATGAACTAAGTTGTACATTTCACAGTTGTATTACGTGAAAAAGACATCCTAAAAGTTTTGAAACGATGGTCAATAGTTTTCACGCACTTTACACATCTAAAATAATCAGTTTTGAATGATGTTAAACATTTGCTATCTCCAAGGAAAATGAAAACAAAGCTATTGTCGACTAAAACAGTAGTCAAAGAATGAGAGATTTTTACTCTACGTAGAGCATTCTGATTGTATCTGCCAACTGTCAAATAGTATACAATAAATTTAGGGACTACTTTTGTCAAGCACCAGCATATTGTTGAAAGGACTCTTGAAACTTCCAAGCAAGATGAGAAGCAAGGGTTCGTGCTGGATAAAGGAAGCTTGTATTGAAGTTTGGAAAACCATTTACTGAGTTGCTTGTGCCGCCATGATTAAGAAACAGGTTGCAGAGCTTGGAGAACTTAGGGAACCAAAATCAAATCAAATGAATGGCCCAGATGAAGCTGGGAGTAGGTAAAATCCTGACCCTTGATCACCAACCTCACAGGGCTGAAGGTGACAAGCCAAGGAGCTATGTGATGTGCGAATTTGCTCCATGTGGAGAGTGGGCCCAGCCAAAATTTCAAAGGCTAAAGTGCTACCTACTTTGATGGTAAATATTAAAACTTTCCCATGAAAATGTGTGTGGTTTTCATTACTTTAAAATATCCTATACTACGCCATCGCACTTTCTTGACTGCGCATAATGAGAAAGAGTATAGATGTTGCTTGACCTATCTATAGCTGCACCACCAAAGTGTTGGCTTCAAGAAATGATTTGAGGTCGAGTTTGGTAGAGTCCCATTTGAGGCGTCCTCTATAGCATGTGGAAGCATAGATCAAGTCACATGGATAGTATGATAGGCAAGTCACATGGGGGCGCAATGGACTTCTTGATAGAATGTCTGTACAAAGAATGCGAAAGCATAGGGAAGGCGTTCCAACTGTGCTTCATCACTGGAAAAGAGGACAGCGCTGGAATAGGCTGAAATGACATCCTTTTCTTTCAAGCGAGGGAATTACAATAGAGAATGGTGCTGGTGTAAAGTAACAGCTAACTACAATACGCATTAAATGAGTATGTTGCCATATAAAGGAAAAATAACGCAGCCACCTATGGATTTGTAAAAAACATACTTCACACGGGCTAGCAAAATTTGTCAAAGTATGAACCTTTAGTAAAAGTATTGCCAAAACAGACTACTTCAAACTAGTCTCAGTGGCTTTCCATTGACCAACTACAAGAGCTAACCACATACAAAAACACTTTTAGTTGCTTATTATAGAAGCTGAGAATCCATTTAAATCACATACCATTTTCCATGAGAGCGCTGAAACCTTTAGGAAGAGTAAAAGAAACGGGCAGTAATATAAACAAATTTTTTTTTTTTTTTTGCAACATGTACGAATGATATAAATGAAGATACTATGGTAGATCATGGCTGACAAACATTACTGTACATTACTGAGTAATCAGGAATAACACTCATTCATAGACTCAACATTAAAGGCTCACTCCTGTTTATTTGGAATAACACCAGGGGCCCAACTTTTTATTTCACCATTTCACCAAGTATGCAAACAACGACCAAAGCAGAGGCTCATGTGTTTCTAAAAAAAATAGACAAAACTCCTTCTAGCGCAAGAATGTGAGCATGATTTTTTCTTGGCTATCAACACAACAATCAAACTCCTTATGAAGTTCTTAATCACATCAAGACAAGGAAACATGATAAAAAAGTATTACAAACAAAATCATAAACATGTAAACCTATCTAAAATGGATTAAACCTTCACTTCATAAGTGGATTGGTGCTTCTTTGATGTGGAAAGAAGCCCTTTCCCAACCCTTGCTTAAGCTTGAATGATGAAATTGATATGAGTATGACATGTAATGCTAAGATGATCAATGGACAAAATCAATTCTCAGTTTAAGAGAATGACCTTGCATCAAGTTGTGGAGGATTTGCTTGAGGACGAAGCCTCTATTTAAAGATTTTCTTGATGAGAGATTGTCCAAATGGGTGAATGTAGGACTAAGGATCCACCAATGAGAAGAGGACACTTGTCAAGTGGTGATAGGTCAATGGATGTGCAAGATTTGGGAAGTGTGCCCATGAGAGGGAGAATTTGAATTCAAATTTGGCAATAAATTTTGAGAGGGGGACAAGAAAATGAGCAATAAATTCAATGTTGGAGGGACAAATCAACTTATGTTTTTCAAACTTGAGGGCCATGTTGAGTGAAAATGAGGCTTTTAATAAATCAATAAATTGATTTATTTGTGCAAGTGGCATAATCTAGAGGATGCAAGTGGTTAGGATTAGTATTTGATCATTGTTAGGTTAGCTTAATGATGATTAGGATGATTTGACCAATTTGACTTGATTTAGGGATTTAAATCAAATCAAAGAGAGAAATATGAATTGGATTTCAATTAAATAAAGTCCTGATTTATTTAATTAAAGGGATGATGATAGGATCAAGTTTGATTTATTTGATTTAAGCTAATGACTTTAGGAGATTGATAAATAAACTTGATTTATTTGCTGAATGGAATATGATTATGCATAATGCTAATTTTGCGTGTCTACACACCTGATCTAGTGCACATAGATGCTCGATTCTACACATGATGCCTATTTTCTAGGTTTTCATCATGGTACTTGCCCAAAGCGCCATCTAAGTGGTTTTCACTAGAGGATGATTTTTTTCTTTACTGTTTTCAATCCTTTTTATGATTTTTTTTGGATTTTCATAACTTTTGATTTTTTTTTGGATTTTTTGAAAGATTTTTAAGCTCATGTTGAACTACCTTGTGGTGTTGATGTAGACACTTCTGACATAATGTGCCATCGATATCCTACTTGAAGAAGTTGTTTTTCTAAGATACATGCACTTAAATGCAACTTTTGAGATTCCTACTCTGCTTCATCAATACCAGAGTTAACTTTGTCTTTGTGCATGCATCGTGATAAAATTCCTTTCGAATCCTTATGATTAAGGGTCGTTGCCAATACACGATCAATGTGAGAATTGGATAATATGCATGGAGGCGTGGATGGAGTGTGTTTAGGGATAAGAGATGGATTGGTTGATAGTTTGGAACCTTTGACTCTCCAAACTTGGGAAGATGAGCAATGATGGGTGGATACGGAAGTGTGCGTGTAATTAGGACCAACTGCTTGATATACTTTGTACGTCACTTGAGAAGCCTTCTATTTCTTTTGTGGACATCTTTGATGGATACTTTTCCCTTTCTTATTTTTCCCCATAGTTTCTTTGACTAATGGAGTTTGATAGGGATAATCTTTCTTTGTATTCTTTGGTATCCACTTGTATTTGATTTATCCATTATGCTTCTTTTCTTCTTCTACTTTGATAATGTTCCTTGTGCTTTGATTCAAATCTTTCTTTTGACATTGGTCCCAATTCATCGATGAGGTGATGGGTGGATGAAGATTCATGATGTGGCTAGTTGTAGTATTGGCATCGGTTTCATCATAAGGACTCTTCATGCTCCCTATGTTGATGTTTTCTTGAAACATAGTTGCCCCCAATATTGTGGAAGTATTATCTTCATGCTTTGATTTTTCTTGTTCTAAGAGCTCTTGTTTAGAATGCATTCTCTGATAAATGACCACCATAGATGATGTTATTGGAATTTTATGCTCTGCTAACTTTGAAATATCTTTATCTATCTGACCTATTTCTTTGAGTGGATAATGTTGGATATCTTTATTCATTATGTCCTTTGTCTAAATTTGGGATATATCTGATACTGCTATTGACAACTCTGTAACCTGCTCTTTGTGTGTATAATGTTAGGAGTAAAAGAATCCTATTGTGAATGAAGATCATCTATGTGTCCATCCATAGAAAGCATCTCATGGGTAGATGGAGGAGTATGTGCATCTTGTATAGATAGGAGAGTGTCCATTAGATCATTGTAATATCTTGGAGATATGTATTCTTGATCTTGAATGATTTCAGAATTGCTTTCAACATGCTTTGGATCAAGTTCTTGGCATGGGTTAGTTTCAAAGGATGGATTGCTTATAAAAGGTTCTTGGATGTCATCATTAGGCATGGGAATTGGCTCAATATCCTCTTGATCTTTGAGTGAGTTTGGATCAAGTGTTGAGTTGAAGATTCCTTCAATATCGACAATCTTGAGGTTGAAGGATGTCAATATGTCTTGGAAAGGACCATTGCTAGACTTTGGTGAGAGATTTTGATCATGCTTTAGAATAATTTTTTGAGATATGTCCTCTAACTCATTAGGTGATGTACAAACATTTTCAACATGATCATTGGTAGATGGATTGTTGATTACAGGATCAAATAATGTTATCACTCCTTGAAATAGATCATTGTCAGATATTGTTGAAGGATTCTTATCATGATCAAAAAGTGACTCTTGATGTATGTTGATTTGATCTTCGGATGAGGTAGAAACATCTTTCATGTGCTCATTGATGGACAGGTCTTGATCATGTGATCATTGACTTGGATCGATACATGGAGTCATTAACATTTTCTTGTTGGGCTTGGTATTGGGTTTGAGCAACTTGTACAACTTTTTGAACAACGAGTTGTGTAGCTTGTCGATTTTGGTTTTGTTGGAGTGCCTTTTGATAGGCAACCTACTGAGCAGCTTGTAACACAATGTTGTATTGTTTTGATGTGTTTGGTTTGGGTGTTGGTGGTGGCAGAGGTGGTTTTGGAATAGTGCTTGTGGTGATAAGAGGTACCGTCATATTGATGATTGGGATTTGGTTGGTGGATGGTGTGATCAATATGGTTAGTCCTTGAGAGACCATGTTTTGAGGGATGATAGATGATGTGTTGGTTGCTTGTGCTATGGGGATGGTAGCCATCTATTGTTGCAATATTGATGGTAAGGGGGGATGATTTGGTATGATGCCTTGATTGATGGTTGGGGGGATGTTTTGGATGAGTGGTGGTAGCAAAGGTAGCCCCAAACCAAGAGGTGATAAAAATGTTAATGGAAAGGGTGGGAGTGGTGGGAGAGTTAGTGGCATGCTCCCTTGGGGAAATGATGACGTTTGATCAAAAATTCTCCCTGGTCCAAATAGGTCACCTTCTCCTTGTGAGGTCATGGGGAGAGAGGTTTGTGGTGTTGCATTAAATGATGATGATGATGGGTCATTATGAAAGGTGAGGGGGACATATGTGTGTGATGAATTTTGAACAACATTTGTGTGATTTGCAAACATATCTATCCAAAAGTTTACCAAGTGTGGATTTGAAATGTTCATGTTTGGCATAGTTGTACTTGGTATATTCTCATTTGGCATGTATGGATTTGGTGGGATAATGTTGTTTTGTTGAAGACTCATGCATTGAGTATTTGGTTGATAGATTTGTAAATTTGGACTTGGATTTAAATCTACCATCAGAAAAGGTGTTCCAAGATTTAGATTGGGTATACTCACATTTGTTGTAAATTGAGGTTTGTAGGAGATAATGATCCCATGTATGGATTGTATAAATGTGAGTTTTGAAAATCAATTAGCATTGTAAGGATTTGGTAATTTGGTTGGTTTAGACCGCTTATGATGTATGGATCAAGTTTATATTCCATGTTCTTCTTGTGTTTTTACTTTGTTGCAAAAGTGACCTCTAAGGTATTTAGGACCAATGATGAGATGAAGGATGAAAAGGGTGAATGATATGGGTGTTTTTTTTCTTAGGAACTTTGGATCAGTGATAGACTTTAGGATTTGATTTTGATTGGTTTTGATTGGATAATGATCTTGTAAACCTTAAGATGTTGGATGTGATCTTTAGGATAAATTTTTTCAAAGGATTTCTAATTCAATTAAATATATGAGAAAGGATGCATTCCCATACACCTAACTAAATAAGGTGATTTTGATTTTGATGATTTACCCAAGTCTAGAATGATGTTTCCAAAGCTCTAAAGTTGCTTGTGGGATGGGATGATAAATGTTTGAAATGGTTGAAGTGTTTGATTTTGAGCCTAAATGAACCTAAGAAGGACTTGTTTACAAGGCCAAGCTTTTGAAGAACATGCTTTTCCCTTCAAACCAAAAGATCAATGTTTGCTCAAAAGACCATAAGACAAAAGATGCACAATCACATGTGTGGGGTTCAATTGATTTTATCTTGATTAGTGAATTGATTTTACCACAAACACTTTCTTTGATTAGGTTTTCCAAACTAGATGTCCAATGTCTTAATTTCTTCGAATCTCACAAAGTATATTATGTGGAAATTTGATGAATCCAAGGCAAGGGTTACCTATTGTTGATCTTTAGTAGGAAATTGAGATGTAATCCAAGTGTTTTCTCTAGGGATGTGAATCCCAAGGGAAAGCAATAACATATGGATTAGGCCAATTTTATTTTTCTCCTAAAGGGTTTGAAATTTTGATGATGATGTTTAAGTGTTTGTTTCCAAGATGTTTTTGAACAAGCAAAGCATTTTTAACCAAGATTAAGTACAACTCTATGGATGTGGAAGACAATATTTGTTGGATTCCCACTTGGACAAGTCCAGCTATGCTTATCTTTAGTGAATGGTTAGATGCTTGACCCTACTGGCTCCCCTCCATGACTCATTAACATCATTCAGGGCAGCCAAGCATCAACACCCATGAAACTCCCATGGCATGCTTTCCATTTCTACTAAAAGATCGTAAAAGTGTGAGACGGCTTCAGAACGACCGTTCTTGCACCAACAAATAGATCAAGGATTTTGGAAATTCTAAAACATGGGTTTTAATTAGGACTTTCCATTCATGGAGATTGACCCATACGACGAGAGTCCCTTTTCAGATCCATCTCATCGAAGCCAACTGCGTGATATTGGCGTTTACTCCAATACCCACATTTATATCTCGGTCGGAAATACTCTTGGATTTAGAGTGTTACCGGTTGAGTCGTTCCCTTGGGTGAGTACTTTTTCCCCAAGGTAGGCCCTCTAAGATAAACAAAAGTGAGTAAAAACAATATCCGTAGCTCAATCAATCTTTGTTTGCAACACAAAGAAAGAGAATATACGCAATAATGCTCTACTCACACTCGCACAATGTTTTGTTCAATTTTTAAACCCAAAATGAAGTGTGGAGGTGATTGCTTTATCTCAACCTAAAATACAAAAAAGGCCTTTTGATTCTCAAGATCACTATAAAGCGCGAGAGAAGCGCATACGTCCTTTTTCAATGAAGTTAGTTTAAGTAAGCCCTCATGAAGACAAACCTGTACATGTTCGTTTTAAATCCACAAAGCAATTGTAAGTTCTTTTTAAAGCATCAAAGGACAAATGATATTTGTTTTGCTCAATTGTTAACCAAAAAACAAAATCTAGTAAGTTGTAGTCCTAATGTTCGTTTTAAGCCTTTGCATAAAAAATGAAAAAGGTTCTTTTTAAAACCCAAATGAAATTAGTATCCTAAGCAAGAAGATATAATAGTTTCTTAAAAGTGTTAAACAAACACTAAAGTGTTAAACAAACACTAAAGTGTTTAAAAACACTTTGATTTTGTGAAGTACCATCATCATGCTTCCTTTTCTTTCGTTTTAATTGATCCAACCTACAAGAGAGAAAATTAGTCAAATTCTACAAAACATAGAGGTTAAAAAGTAGAAAACAGAAGATAAACTCATCATTTGACAAAAAACACGTGCTAAAATAAAATTTCAACTTTTTACTCCTTGCCAGCAGCGCAACCCATGACTGCGTTACAGTTTGATTTCCTCAATGGTGCTATACAGCACTGCTTACCAGTCAGCGGCGCTCTGTACATAGACCAGTGGTCTCAACTGCGTCGCCCTTTTCACCAGTGTTGCTGTTTGATTTTTTTGAAAAATCCGATGGGTCAGATTGGTCAAGCAGTGCGGTTCAAAATTCAAATTCTTGGGCGGGAAGACTTTAGCCTCATAGTTTGAGTTTCCAACAGTGCTGTATGGTGATGGTGAGCTTGCAGCGTTGGAATTTTTCTGTGCACAAACAAAAACATGGAATTTTTAGGAAAAAGTGATTAAAATGAGATTATGCCCTCCTTCTAGTACCAAATGTGTGAACCCCAATCCCAAATACCTGCAAAACAATAAGAACAAACACATTGGATTAGAGATTTCAAGCAAGAACAAGGATTCCCCATGAAATCCATTCACAAAGTTCAAATTAGGAGAATAAAAAATGAAGAACACAATGAGAACAAAAAAATAGAGATTGAATCCTAATTAAACTAGCAAACTCATATTCCCATAGGGGAATTGATGCCAATTTGATGTGAAAATTGGCCCTTTCCCAATTCCTATGATGCAAGATTGATGTATGTTGATGAATGATCCACTTTGTCGATGCTTGATGAGTGCTCCAATAGAAAAACTTGCATAACCTAGCTATGATTCAATGATATTGGATGGAAATGGATAAATATTTTAGCATAGTAACTTTGCATAATTTGTGGATGATAAAATGAAGAGATTGGCCTCTTATTTATAGATGATATTGATGGATGAATGTACAAGATAGAGCAATATGGGACTAAGAATTAGCCAATGGAAAAGTGCCACTTGTCCACTTGTGAATGGATGGAGGATGAGCACATTTTGATCAATGTGCAAGTTTGAAATTTGAATTTGATGAAATGACATGTTTAGGGGGGATGAAAGATGAGTTAAATGCCAAGTGGGAGACATGTAAGAGACAATGTAAGAGCTTTAAATGCTTTGTTGGATGGACAAGTCATTTTGGGGAGATTTCAAATTTGAGGAATATTCCCACTTGGATGCCTTTTAAATGAAAATAGGTGATTTATAAATCAATTAAATTGATTTTCATGTGCAAGTTGCAAAATCTAGAGGATTTGAGTGATTAGGATTAGCATTAATCATGATTTGATTAATTTAAATGATGTTAGTTGATTTGACCATTTTGACTTAGATTTTAGGATTTAAATAACTCAAAATGAGAAGAGAATGATTTAGACTTAGCTAAATAAATGTTTTTAATTTATTTAACCAAAGGGGGTGATATTAGATTAAATTAGATAAATGTTTGATTTATTTAATTTAATTAGATTAAATTTAGAGATTTAATCAAATAATATGGATTCTTTAATTAAATAAAGATAGGAAGATGAAATGACCTAGCTAATTAGACAAAGACAATGATTTAATTAAATCGAGGGAGTTAATTAAAAGGAGAATTAGGATGACTTTAATCAAATAAGGCTATTCAATTAAATGGTTAGATAGAGGGATAATTCAGGATGAAACGATGTTAGTAGATCAAGATCGAGTGCATGTACATTTTACGTGTCTACAACATGCAACAACCACAGGGATACGAAGTCAAGGGTAAGAAGGAATTTGTGTGTAGGTTAAAGAAGAGTTTGTATGACTTGAAGCAAGGACCTCAGAAATGGTATTTGAAATTTGATAGTTTTATGGCTAAAAAAGGTTACAAAAGATGTCATTCTGATTGTTGTGTTTATTTTAAGGAATAGGATAATGGAAGCTATATTATCATGTTGCTTTATGTTGATGACATGCTTGTTGCCAGGTCTAACATGCAACATATTAATGAACTCAAGCAACAATTAGCAAATTCATTTGCTATGAAGGATTTGGGTGTAGCAAAATAAATCCTTGGTATGAGGATCACATTGGACAGGACAAACATAAAATTATTTTTGTCTCAAAGTGAGTATGTAGAGAAAGTGTTGAAAGGGTTTAACATGTAGAATGCAAAAGTAGTTAATACACCTTTACCTAGTCATTTTAAGTTGACTAAGGAGATTTGTTCAAAGAAACAAGAGGAGGAAGAAAAAATGTCTAAGATACCATATGCATCAGTAGTTGGTAGCTTGATGTATGCAATGGTATGCATGAGGAAAGATATTGCACATGCAGTGGGAGTTGTGAGCAGGTATCTAAGAAATTTGGGAATGAAATATTGGAATGTGGTAAAATGGGTTCTCCAATATTTGAGAGGTACTTCAAAGAAACTATGTTTTGGAGGAACACATTTTTATCTAAAAGGATATGTTGGCTTTGATCTGGCAGGTGGTATTGATAGTAGGAGGAGTACTATAGGGTATGTTTTTACTGTAGGAGGTACTGCAGGTAGTTGGATTTCAAGGCTATAAAAGTTTGTTGCACTTTCAGCCACTGAAGGTGAGTATGTTGCTGCTATAGAAGCTAGCAAGGAGGCGATTTGGTTACAATTTTTTTTGGAGGAATTGGGACAATGACAAGATAGCCCTTTGTACATTGATAGCCAGAGTGCCATTCATCTTTCTAAGAACTCAACTTTGCATTGAAAAACTAAGCACATATAGCTTAGATACCACTTCATATGGTCATTTTTGGAGGATGGAAAGTTGAAGTTGGAGAATATTCACACATGTGAGAATCCTGCAAATATGTTTACAAAGGTTGTTACATGAGAGAAACTAATTTCCTCATCATTTTCCATTGTCCTTCATGAATGATAATGGTGGACATAAGAAACCAGCTAGACCGATCATCTAGTGGGAGCTTCAAGTGCAGTGGTGTTTTCTAGGATCAGTCTCCAAGTGGGAGATTATTTGGTGTGGAGCCTGATTAGTCTCCAAGTGGGAGATTGTTGGTATGTGGAAATTGATCATGAAAATACTATACACGTAACATTTTATTGCTGACATGTCAAGGTTTTTTTTCCCACTGACACGTCAAGGTTTTTTTCCCATTGACATGCCAAGGTTTTCTTGTTAACAAGTCAAACGAGAAATGATCTTGTTATAAGTGGCTAGGATGTATGTTGCGGCATGGTGTTCATGAGATTCTAATCTATTTTGCACTGGATAATAAAATTATTGGGTGGCTGAGTTTTTGTGGATGTAGCCCATATTGGGTGAACCACGTTAAATTATATGTTGATCTCTTTTGTGTTATTCTTCATTGTTATTTCTAGGTTATTTAATCTTCATATAATTGTTAATGTTTATTTCTCCACTCTACTTGAATCCTAACACGTGGATCCCTTATGTGATTTTGTGATTTCATTATGGGGAGTAACCCCTTTTCATGATACAGCTTCATTTGGCTACATATGACTTATCATAGGGTTTTCCAAATAAGCTCTCATGTCCTCTTTATTGTTATCATTTATCATTTTCTACTTTAAAGTAATTGCTCACATCATGGTTCTTAGCAATTTTCTTTACTACATTGGCATTATTCTTTTGAATTTTTCAACTCATGTTTCATTGTGTGGTCTGCTTACTTCATGCAATGTGTCTTTCTCTTTGTGGTGACATTGGGTGTGTTGTCCTTGAAGAGTGTGATCTATCTTAGCATATTATATTCCTCTTAGTGTCTCTATGTGACACACTGCATCCCCTAAGTTGTGAATCTTCTATTCTTTGATTGGTCCTCTCTTGGAGACATTAGGCACAATGTCCCCTAAGTTGAAACCTTATATGAACTAAGAAAAACCCCTTTGCATGTACCCTACACTATTTTGCATTTACAATAACTGTTATATGGCCACCTTGTATAACACACTTTCCTTTCCTATGGAGCCATCCTATTTGTTCATGGGTTTCAAGCATACAAAGTCTTGCTTGCCTCGTGAATCCTACTATTAGTGTTGCGTGGTGCCTTATCAAAGTTATCAAGAGGTATAGCTTTGGTATGGTTAGCATATGGGAGCCGAACTTAGGCATGACTTTCCCATAGCCACTTGCTTGTGTGTGAGTGCATACTAGCCATGTGCGTAAGTGTCTCACCTCTCTGGGGGCTCACCTAGTGGATGACCTGAGATTCCACTAGCCCTTGTGAGTGTGTGTTTGGTTTGCATAGTGGACATCGTGTTCCACTTGTAAATTTTTTTGGACAAAGAACTAAGGCTTGATCCACCATTATTATTTTTCTTTTCTTTCTCCTTTACGTCTTTGGTAGTGTATGCTTGTATCTTGTTGTTGCTTCATACATTATTCTCATGCATGTTATTTTGTGGCTACATTGGTTTTCCATAGGATCTTGATCCTGTGGGCTTGAACATCCCTCTTGATTGTTGTCATCCTATCTCACTAGCATTGGTGCATTTGGACCTCTCTTAATGTGTATTTGTCTACTTTAGTGTGATTTTGAAGCAAGTTCCTCCTCTCACTAAAGTGGGGGCGAAATGTAGTGTAGGAAAATGTATCCCTTTACATTTTCACACTTGTTTGGGCCCTCCCTATTAAAATTGGGCTTCTTTATGCCTTATTTGGTCCTATTTGGTATCCACAAGCCTAATTAAATGTATTTTTCTGAGGATAATCCTGAAATTTAATAAATGACAAATCATGATTCAATTTTTGAGGTTGTGTGTTCCAAATCTAGTGATCTGAAACTCATATGCCACCTTGGGTGTATGGGTCCCACGTAGGTTTTGGTGCTTGATTTCAAACATTGCATTAAACAAGAAATTTCTTGAAGTTTGCGTCCCATGTTTAAGACACTGGGACTCATATTCCCAAGGTGATGTATGAGTCCTACTTTAATGAGGGCCTATTTTAAATCAAATTCTTGGTGAGATTTTATTCTACTAGATCTGATGTTGACTTGTAGTGTTGTAATTTTGAGAAATTTGGCATAAACAGGTATAAATACGAGGTTATTTCACATAGTTTCACCTAAGCTTTCAAGTATTCAAGCATTATAGAAAAATTATGATCAAGAGAGTATTCAAGAGCATTCAAGAGCTGATTATCAAGAATTTGAGGCATTAATTCAAGATTCAAGCATAATATCAATGTCTTTATGCATCATGTGTGTTTATGAGTTAACATTTGTGATGTAGGTTTTCATGATTCAAGCAAGCATTCAAAGACATTATCTCATAGCATTCAATCAAGATTCAAGATCCATATCCATTGGAGCCATTTCACAAGATTACAACCTTTATTTCAAGGGTTTGGTGTGTAGAAACATTACATTTGTTTATTCATCATTCCTTCATGCTATTTTATTTCATTTCAAGGTTTAATTACCAAAATGGGGTTTGACCAAGGCAAACCTCTATTCCTTAACACAACAACATTTTTCCCTCTTCATGTGTAATTGCAGATTTAGGTGATTTGGAGCTTGAAGATCCTTTGAAGACAAATTTACAAAAGTTGCCAAAGTTTTCAAGAAGTTGTCATCTTCACAGAAACTCACCTACAAGCCAAAATTTAGACAAGATGAAAGCTACATAATATCATTTGAGGCTACATAAGTTTTAGTCAAAACCCTAATACTAGGACTAAATTGCCAAATTAGGTGTATGAGTCCTAGTATACCCCTTTTCAATAGTTTTATTTAGATCCTGGTTTGTTAGTAGTGGATTCTAGATTTATCCTAGAAACCCTAACTGGGACTAAATCGCCCAGTCTAGCATATGAGTCCCAATGCACATCAAGAGAAATAATTTTTAGAGTTTCCAGGCCTTGTTTAGTCATCTTCATTTCTCCAAGTACTTCTCTATTTTATTCTGCTTATCATAATGATTATATGCTTTTGAGTTTCTAGGGTTTAGTGTATGCATGACTCTATTCCTCTTTAGAAGCTTCATTTTAATGGTGAACCCCATTCTTAGTCACACCTAAGGAAACATTGTAGCAATCCCATTCCCTCAATTGAATCATTGGGTTGGAGATCTCTAGGGTTTCCTAATGAACTAAGAGTGAAATAGGACCCCCCTAATTGTTCCATCTCCTAAAAGGTGGAACACCTAGTTTCCTTAGGTTTACCTACCTCAAAATTTTGATAAAAAACACCTTGATTGTAATGTTTAGAAATAAATTATTGATAATCTTGGAGATGTTCAAGGGATTGCAATGAATTCTCATCGAAAAACTCAAGTTGACACAAAAAATCAACATGGTAAGTGGCATTATCAATCAACCCTTTAAGGGAAACCTATAAAGATGAAATTTTCAACTCTAAAGGCATGATAGCCTTAAAACCATACACGAGGTTATACGAAATTGTACTAGTAACTGTAAAAAAACTCATGCAATAAGTCCATAAGGAATATGTCAACTGAGTATGCTAGTCTTTACTGTGTTTATTCATTATGTTTTTGGAGAATTAACTCAAGAGTTTTATTAGACACTTCAGCTTGGTCATTAGACCGAGGATAGTATGGTGTAGAAAATCTATGCTAAAAATGAAGTTTTTCCATGAATCACTTTACATCTTTGTTATTAAATGAAGTACCATTATCAAAAAAAAGGGTAGAAGGAAATCCAAAACAAGCATAATATTATTTAGAAGAAAGTTATTGATTGCTTCAATGTTCGTGGATTGAAGTGGAACAACTTTGACCCATTTTGTAAAGTAATCAGTAGTGATAATGACAAAGGTATGTTCTTTAGAATAAGGAGGTGATATTTTTCCAATAATATCCAACCCCCATTTTGTAAATGGCCAAGGAGAGGTCTACTTTTGATGCTCTTGAGCAGGATCTTGAATGGATTTCTATGTTGACATTGAGGATACTTCTTGACAAAGGAAAAGGAACATTGCTCCATTGTTTTCCAATAGTATCCCATGCGAATCAGTTTATGTACCAAGGATTTACCTCCAAAGAATCCACCCATAGAGCATGAATGGGCTTCTTGAAGGGAAAGGGGTATTTTAGCCTTCATGAGATACCAAAGAAGCATACCATTATAAGATTTTTGATATAGAATATTAGATAGTATAATATATTGGACTGATTTTTTTTGTATCCGAGTGCGAATGTTTATAGTCATGTCATCAAAAAAATTTCTAGTCTTCAGATAATTATAAATGTGAGAATATCATTCCTTTGAGTCTACATTAAGCACACACTAGAGCATTAGGTTTAGATTGATCTTAGATAGGAGGAGAGTGGAGAATGTAAAAATAAAGTGGTATTATTCTATACCATCGTTCGAAGATACAAGGGAGTTTGCACTCGCCATTGCATTTGCATTTTGATTTTCTCTCCTAGGGACACTTTCTATCGTGAAAGAAGAGAAATAATCAAGAAAGGACAAATCCATTTATCCCGATACTGAGATAACTTATTCTGCTTAGCCTGATACATTCCTATGATTTGGTTTACAATAAGTTTGGAATCACCATAAATGTGAAGATACCTAATGTTTAATGTTATCATGGCACACAAGCCAAAAACAAGGGCTCTATACTCTGTGATATAATTATTGTAATGAAATTGCAATTGGAAGGATAGAGAAACCAACTTTAATTTGGGTGAGACTGGAACTACCTACCCCAGAGAAATCTTGACATATCAATCCATCAAAGTACATCTCCCATACACATTCATGATCTACTGCAAAGTGATTTTCATCTAAAAATAAATATAGACTAGGGAAGGAGTGAGATGAGGGAGCTTCTGCCAATTGATCAGCAACAACTTGAAATTTGATTGATTTTTGAGTTATGAACTTGATGTTGAACTTAGAGAGAAATATTACCCATTTTTCCAACCGTCCAAAAATATTTTTTCTAGTGAGAAAATGTTTAAGAAGATCACTTTTAAAAATTATGTGGGTTTCAGAATAATGAAGATAATGTCATAAATTCTGCATTACAAAAATGAGAGAAAGAAATTGTTTCTCCATGTTGAATTTAAAAGGTTTCATAATCATCTAGAATACAACTAATGTAGTAGATTGCTCTTTCTTTACCATCATCATTATGTTGAGATAATAAAGCCACTAAGGCATGGGGTGATGCAGAGATATAAAGCAAAAAGGCTCTATCTTGCATAACCGACATTAAGATAAGAGGATTTTCTAAATAAATTTTGATTGAATCAAAACATTTTTCACACTCATCATCCCATTAGAAGTGAACATATTTCTTCAATAGATGTGTGAATGGAAGGGTGCCATCAGCCAACTAAGATACAAATCTATGAATTTCCTAAATCTTCACTTGCAAACTACATAGTTGAGAGATGTTTCTAGGAGGCATGCTAACAATTGCATCAATCTTATTTGTGTCAACTTTGATTCCATGGCGAGAGACTATAAACCAAAAAATCTTGTTGGAATCTATGCTAAAGACACACTTAAGAGGATTTAGTGTTATTTTATAGAGCCAAAATATTTCAAAAATCTTAGACGAATATTTTCAACATGATCTTGGTGAGTTGTATACTAAGCCAAGATGTCATTGACGTCATCTTCTAGAACCTTGAGAATAAAATCATGAAAAATTAGAGTCATCACCTGTTGGTAAGTTTCTCTAACATTCTTTAGCCCAAACAACATGACCACATAGTAGAAAGTACACCAAGGGGTAGTGAATTCTATCTTATACTGATATTTTAGGTTAATACGAATCTAATTATATCCCAAGAAGCCATCCATAAAAGATAATAAGGCATGGCCTACATTCGAGTCTACAATCATATCAATATTAGGAAACAAAAAATCATCCTTAAGAGAAGCCTTATTAAGACCAAAAAAGTCAATGCAAATGTGAATACGACTAACAAACTTGCTAATAATGACAATATTTAATATCTAAGAGATTGTCTCTCTTAGTCTTGACCAATAAGGAAACCTTGGGATTCATTGTTTGGATCTTCTGTTTAACAGGCTTAGCATCAAGACATAGAATGATATTGTGAACCATCTCATACTCATCAATTCTAGGAATTTCCTTATATGACCAAGTGAAGATATTCTAGGATGAGACTATAAAAAATCAAAATGTTGTTTAGATTCTTCTGAAGAGAGACATTTTACAATATTAATTAACTTTCTAGAAGACTTAGGATCCATGAAAACATCAAAATTATCTCCTTTAAGGAGAGAACTAAAATCTTTAGAATGAGATATAGGAAGATCATCATGATCCACATTGGAGAAAGGAGCCTTCTCATCAATGCTCATAATGGATTCTCCAAAGTATGGTTGCTTATTCAAGCAATACAAGAATCATTGTTTATGGTTATAAGAAGGTAAGTGAGAGTAGACACCTAAGAATTATTCTAGCACTTCTTCCAAAGAGAAAAATTCTAGAGGAAATTCGTTAGTGTCTCCCTTACTTTCAATCAATTTAGGATGGACTAGTTCAAGAGGAGGTTTGGCAAAAATCATGTTGACATTCAACCACAGTTTCCTCCTACACCTTGATTTAGAATGATGGTATCCATGTCCCTTATTATGCTCATGAAGATTAAACTCTATGGAGACTTGAATTCCTTTCTTGTTATGTTCACAACCTTTACGTCCATAACCATATTTAGAAATTTAGAAGTAAGGTTGAAACCAGGGCTGTAACGTGTTTGCAATTCTTGAGAAGGAGGAGGACCAATGTAAAGAGTATCATTCCAACTATTGGTTCATACTCCTTTATATTACCAAAATAATCCTTCATAATGTGAATAAAAACATTATCCTCCTTAATAGAAGCATGAATGTCTCCCTTGGTAGGGGTACAATCATTCTCCTTAGCAGGAGCATGATCATTTTCCTTAATGGAAGGACAATCAACATTCTTGATAGAGGTATATGAGATCATTGGAATGTCTAGATGGATAGGATTGAAATTTTACTCCCTGATAAAAGATTTAATAAAGTCCAAGGACCCCCAATCATCACCAAGACATGCGTTCGATTCAAAAGAAGTAGAAGGGGTAGACTTAGGATTCTTTTCTTTAGGAAGATATTCCTTAGGGACACAATCCATCTTAGGAGCATACTTTAAAACATGTACTACCGAAGCAAATGTCAATGAATTATAAGATAACGTTTAGGGAATGCAATTATTATAGTAGAAGAAACCAAGGTTTGACTAGAAGCTGCCATTTCACAAAGGTGTATAGCATTAGGGTCAACCTTGATTGTAATTAATTCATTATTAGATTTTTTTTTTCATAGAGTGATACAAAGTAGAAGTAAATACTACCAAAGCATGAATCTAGGGTCTTTCCAAGAGAATATTATAAGGTAAGGGACCTAACATAACATAAACTAAGGTTGGTATGATAACGAGTTCTAATCTCAAAGGCAAGATGATCATGCCTAAGGCTTGCCAACAGACGTTATCGAATCCATGAATGTACAAAGAAGAAGCAACAAGAGAAGATGAATTAATTTTAATTTTAGGTAATAAGTCAATGCTACATATGTTGAGAACTAAACTAGTGTCAATGAGAGTACACATAATACCAATGTTATTAATGTTGATAATTATCATTAGAGGATCTACTTGATTATGTACTTTCGAAGGCGAGAGTTAATACAAATAGAACTTAATATTCATTGAATACACACAAATATGAGCCATCAATACATTAAAATTTGTCATCCTAGTAGAAGGAAAGAGAATATTTTGTAAGGATTCCTAGAACATACCTTGATAAATTAGAGTAGTCTGAAGCAAATACCATAGTAAGATCTTTGTAGGAGTAACATAAAGTTTCTCGACAAGATCATACTCACTAGGTGGTTTAGCTCTATTTTAGGTGTTGGAGAAAGGCTTGGTTGAGAAGGTGGTAGAGAATTTTGTTGATTTATTCTAGTGTTGTATGTATATGTTACACCCCAGTTGTGTAATTACTATTTACTATTACTAAGTAGGGTAAAATGTGAATTCAGTGGATGATTAAATTATGTGTGCACTTTCTTATCATTTCCTTATGAATGAATGCCATATCATTTAATGTTATATGAGGGAATGCATTTATGTGATTGGATGAACATTGTTCTGATATTCTAACTTTGGAGATGTAATGTGTATATTGCATATTTTGTGAACAGCTGACTGTCGTGTACATGTGTTAGTGTTTGCAGGTACATGTTCAATTCCTCTAGGCGGAGGTGAAGTATCACTCAAGAGAATTTATTGGTTAGGTAACTAGTAACATAACCTATTTGAGCTTACACACACACCACATTAGAATAATTGAGTCAGGTTATTAAGTGGGAAGTTGGTAAGTCATCCTGAGTTGTTATGTCTGCTTTAGTAAAAGTCTAGTTTACTATTGTGTGCATTATTGGATGATAATTATCTGTTTGAGATTATTATTTCCTTCTTGTTACATGTTTGTATTGATAAATGAGTATATGAGGTATGTGTATGTGTAAACACATGCATGGTGATGATAAACTATACACAATAAGGAACGTGTATGTGAGGGTACATAGGTAGACGTACCTATGTACACTCATGCATGAGTTGGTTATGCGCATGGAACTATCCGATGGAACCCATGACATGCATATGTATACATATAGATATATCACTCGTAGTATCTTATCAAACACCATGGTAATTGTGTATGAGTTTGGTGAGTGGATTGAATATGTATATTTATATATACATATATATATATATATATATATATAATATATATACATTTATCCATATGTATATATGTATCCATACACGCGTATGGTAGCAAATGGATATGCCCATGCGAATGTATTGATACATGTATACATACACATACATGTACATAGAGGCATATACATTATATGTGTGTGTGTGTGCACAACCGATACATGAATATAAATAATGTGATTGCTATGTTAATGCATTCTTTTGTATATTGATTATATATAAATGATTTATTGTCTTATGATGTGTATAAATATATATATATATATATATATTAACATATACATATATATATATATATATGTGTATATATATATGAATATATTTGATTATATATATATATATAAAAGTATATATATACATGTAAATGTTGTATTTATATTTAAACATTATTTACATTGAGATTGACTATTTCAAACAATGATTATCAACCGATTATAGTGTTAATATATTTGGTTTGAAGTCGATAATCATGGATGACTTAATGGCCGAAACCTTGAGAATAATATGATTGTATTCATGAGTCGTTATTTATGCTCTTGATGTCATACCAAAAGGAGAGTATAAATCTGCAAACTATATAAACATTAAAGTCGATAATGGAAAAGGTTGACGCCTTTATGAATCATGTACTTGGTCAACAAACTTCACCACAATTTTCTGTAACAGTTAAACAACTATTGAATACTTTGATCGATTGATGAATTTGGCTAATAAAATTGAGTATATGAGTCGATAGTCAACATAGTTTAAGTCAATGCTATTATTGGGTGGCATGTTTTTGCTATTGACTATTTCTCTTGAGAGTAAAATCACCCTACCTTTGTATTCTATTTATCATAGAAGTATGCTTATTATTGACAATCGAATTCTATCACATGGTGAGTTGATTTATTCTCCAATTGCTGTCAGTAAGAGGGTCAATTTGTTGGTATTCAAGCCAAGTCTTTACTAAATTATTCACCACCTTTCAAAGCTATGTTAGCAGTATTGCTATGCATGATTATTGCTTCCAATATCATACCTAAACTATAGACAATGTAGTTACTTTCTTTCTATATAAATAGCAACAAGAGTTCATTGTTTGGGATGCCTCATTATCTCTCTTTTATGCGTTATTTCTTGTGCAACAATCTGCATTTTAGTGTTATTTTCTATCTGCAATATATTGACCAAACAGTGAGGAAGAGTCTTGAGAATTAAGAGAGTTTTAGTTATCTTTTGAGAATAAGCAATTGCCAACTTGAGAGATAAGGAATTGTGAGACTTTGTTGGAGAGAGTTGCTGTTCTAAAGGTGTTGTGACTATAGCTAGTCAAATTGGGAAGCTGTAAAACAAGCAGGAGAATATTCTTCTTTTTTTTATTCTATATTTGGAAATGCTACGTCTTGATTGATTGATCTAGTCTTGTTGATACTTAAATGTAGAGAAAAGTAAAGTTTACTTTGAAATAAATGAAGAACCTATTTACTTGTTTGCACATTTTTTGTACGAACTCCATGTTAGGAGAGACTGTTTGACTAGATTATTATTAATATTCTAGACATGTTTAGTCACAGGAAAAAGGGTATGTTTATCATAGGTATTGTTATTATACTAGTTATGATTAAACTTAGACAAGCTTAGGGTACACTCAAACTAGATAGTTATTTATGCTAGGTGGCTAGTAGGTTACTCATAGGAATGATATCCAATGAAAGGGGAAAATTGTAATTTTCTTATTGAGTTGTATTACCTTAGGTTGTATTAAAGAGATAGGTTATCCTAGGGAGTAGCTTGCCCATGGAGAGAGATTACCTAGGCATAGATATAATGGCATCAAGTAAAAATGAGCTTGCTAAAGTGTAAGTGAATGGTAGACCTTCACTTGAAGTACTGAGTGAGAATAATTTGGCCAAAGTAGTGAGAATGTCCAAGACTCCACTACAGATAGTGAGATAGCCAAGACTCCACTGTAAGTTCACCATGTCTACTTAAATGTATGAAGGGTACCTAGCGTAGGTTATAAATCTTAGTCATGAAGGGCATCACACTAAGTTCATAATGGTATGTCGTATGTGGTTACCCAACCAATACCTTTGTCAAAGGGTAGGTCCATCTATCATTTATAGATGTACAGGGGACCACATATGAGTTTCTGGTTGGTGAAAAAGAACTTGAGTGATGCTTCTCCTCAGTAGGCGACAAAGGACCAGGGTTTTGAAGGGCGGATTCCTAGACCATCTATATCTTATGTCATGAAGCTCGTTGGAGCTATGTATGTAGATTTGTACTTTCTTGGAATATTGTACTTGTGAAGTATTGTAATGGAATGGAAATCCTCATTGTAAAGTTATTATAGCATCTTGTTCATATATTTTCAATAAAGAAAGGAATTTTTTTTATTGCAATGGCTTGTTACATATAGTTTTATTTACTTGCATAGTAAAAAATTTGGGAATTTACTTCAATGAACGTTTGGCATATTACATGTGGTATCAGAGCTACCAAGTTTAGTGATGGAACCTTTGAGCTCATCATTCTTTCCATCCAACATTATCTACTATTGTGAAATCTTGTGCCAAGATGGTGCATCTTAGATTAATGGTTCAAAAGTTAGTAATTGGAAATGAGTGCTACCTCAAGACCAAGAAGGAAAGAGAAGCCATTGTTAGAACCATAGAGGGGACCAACTATGACAATACCGTTTGGTTGAGTGACATCCAGACATTTAGTCACACACTTTCTAAGATCAATGATGTGAAGAGGAAGATGAATATGGAGGCTATGTACAACAATCTACCTTCCATTTCACCAGAAAAGTCTGAGTCATTATCACTTTCCAGGGATATACCCTAGAAAGGAAGCATTAGTTTGACATTCATCTTTAGGGACCTTGGAGTTCTTCCATTGTTTGAAATAATAGTAATTTCCTCAAGTAACGAGTTTGAGGGATATGTACCTCTAGATCATCTAGATGTGAAATGGTCTCATGAACAAATTTATACAAAAAAGGTAGATTATATTGTTGATGAACATCATATTGGCATTGGACCTTGTAACTATGTATCAAATAATAAATTTGAAGGCTACTATCCATTTTAGGACAGATATGAACAAATGAGGGATAAAAAGAAAGATAGAGATGAACAACAATCTCAATCTATAGGATATACTCCATTAAGTTATGTGTGAGAGGGTGAATCCGAGGAATACTCTCCACTCTACTATCTAAATAGTAGCTCCATGTAATCAAAGGATATTGAAATCCATGTGAAATGAATAAAATTATTTTTTTATCAAAAGCGTATGCTTAATCTTATGTGGAATTCTTTACGTATGAATGCCATTTCTAATGCTTCCATAAGATAGTTGATAAAATAATTGAGTCTAACATGAATAATTTTTTTTAGGTAAAACCTAATCTTGTGAAGATGGTGAGGACACGAACCAATCTTGGCGGTAGCCAAGAAGTTGGGCAAGGACTAATGGGAATTGAGGCTAGGCTTGAAAAACTCTTGACAAGGGTGGAAAACCTTGAACAAGAAAGGATAAGAGCTAGGGTTGAGGAAGAAGTTCTTGTTAATAGGAATGAAGGTGAAAACTCTTCTCATGGAAATAATGAAAACCATGATCATAAAAAAGAAAGATCACCAACACCATCTAAGGAAAGAAATAAGAAGCACATGGATTTAGAGATTTCTAAGGATATGAAGAAGATTGTGTAAGGAAAGAAAGATGCAGAAATTCCTTCCAAATGCCAATATTACAGGACAAATAATGTAGATGTTACTTTTAATTTCAATTACAATTATAGTTCAATTAAGAAACACATGCACAGGAACAAATATATAAATGAACACACAAAATTGAACACAAATTTACGTGGGAAAACCCTTACGGGAGAAAAACCCACACACCAAGTAAAGTCACTTTGTATTATAGTAAATAATGTTTACATACAGAGTTTTAGACTCCACTCTCAAATGTTAATTCATAGTATCAAACATTTCCTAGATCAACCTCATACACATATTCATAATATAGATTTGTTCTCTCACACTGTTACAATGCTCGTAAGCATACAATGTAGAACATTAGCCAATTGATCAAAATATTCACCATACTATAGAGTGATTCAACATATGCAATATACAATCATGGTCATTTTAGTTTCTATATACCAGCCATTGCAAGAATGTAACTACTACAACCACATCAAACTCATTTCAAAATCATCATTTAAATCGTCAACAAATTTTGGCCAATTATCATACTACTAAAAAAATTGGCACTGGTTGGGTCCACCATGACACATGTCCAAAGCCCACACACCCCACGAGAATCACTCAAGACCCACCACAAGAGGTGTGGGGCTAGCAGGAACCATTAGATTATTTCAATTGTGACTACTGGTTAATATATACATGACATCACACCACCATGGTCCCGACTACCACCGTGACATCCAAGTCACTACCACTGGCTAAGCCTGCACAACTGACCTCAATCTCTTGGGACCCACCACAAGAGGCATAGGGTTAATTAATGCCATTAGATCAAAGTTATTCCAACCATTGATCAAGTTATTACATCACACTGTCAACCATGACGTCAAAGTCATTACCGCTGACGAATCTCATACAAAGTCGATGTCACCAAAAATCCTAACTCCATAACATCTATCAGAGGTTAGAAATTTCTCTAAACACATGACAAGGTGATAATAAAGAAAATATCAACATCGCTAAGTCAGGAGGTTGTGAAAATTCAGAACTCCGCGACATGAGTTCCAAGGTTATGATTTTTAGCAATCCCACAACATAAAAAGGTAATAAAGGAAATAAAATGCCAAGTTCAAATGTTCCAAGCCAACAAGTTGAGGAAAATTTTCCAACATGCTCTCACTTGATGAAGACTTATTGGCTTCTTCCAAACTCAAAGTTATTTAAGGTCATAGGCCCCAAGGCCCATCAAATTGGCACACCACCTATACTTATTTATGCTGATGGACTTTGTCAATGCATCAACAGCATTCTCTAGAGTATCCACCTTTTCAAGATTAACCTTTCCATCCTCCACCATATCACGACTAAAATGATACTATACATTGATATATGTTTCATCTTGACATGGAATAGGGGATTTTTCACCAAATAAATAGCACTCTGACTGTCACAACAAATTGTAATCTTCCCTGCATTAAACCCAACATCATAACACAAATGTCTAAGCCAAATGGATTCTTTGTAGGTGTGTGTTACTTCCATATACTCTGCCTTAGTAGTAGATAAAGTGACTATAGCCTGCCGCTTGCTCATCCAACTAACTGCACCACTGAGTAACATGAAGATGTATCCACTAGTGGACCTTCTACTATCAATGTCCCCTTCCCAATCAGAATCCACATATCCATGAATTCTAAGAGATCTATATGATCCAAATGAGTTTCCATGATAACACAAAGCATACTCTAAAGTACCCTTCAAATACTTAAGAACTGTTTTCATAGCATCTCAATGTAGCCTTCTCAGATTAGCCATAAAATGACTAAGAACTCCCACTACTTGGGAAATGTGTGGCCTGGTACAAACCATTGCATACATTAAAATTCCAACCACACTTGCATAAGGAACCCTGGTCATGTCCTCCATCTCAGTGGGAGACTTCAGAAAATCTTCAATAGATAGCTTCGTTCCTTGCAACACTGGAAAAACTAATTGCGTGCAATCTGTCATACTAAATATCCCAAGGATAGTACTAACATAGTTGCTCTGATTGAGCCAAAGCTTTCTACTTCCCCTATCCCTTCTGATTTCCATACCCAGAATATACCTTGCTAGATTGGTAAATCCTTCATTTCAAATTGTGCTGACAGTTGAGATTTTAGATTAGAAATTATACCCTTACTATTCCCAAAGAATAACATACCATCCACATATAGGGCAATAATAAGTAAACAATCATTTTTCAAATTTTTAATACACATAATGATACAATTTTGATCTCACAAATTCCAAAGAAAACAAAAAAGTATCAAACTTCTGGTACCATATTCTAGATGATTGCTTCAAACCATACATATATTTCTTCAACTTGCAAACTAGATTTTCTTTACCTTTTTCAATGAAGTGCTCAGGCTGGGACATATAAATTTATTCTTCCAAATCACCATGAAGAAATATTGTCTTCACATCCATCTGCTAAACTTCTAAGTCATATGTTGTTGCAAGTGACAATAGAAATTTGATAGATTTCAACTTAGCTATAGGAGAAAATATTTCTCCATAATCAATTCCCTCCACCTAGGAATAACCTTTCACAACCAACCTAGCTTTATACTTCTCCACACTACCATCTAGACCAATTTTCTTCTTAAATACTCATTTACAACCAACAAGCTTTTGACCTTCAGGAAAAGGTACCAAATCCCAAGTTTCATTCTTTTTCAAAGATTCCATTTCCTCATTCATGGCTTCCAACCAGGAATATGAATTAGACATATTAATAGCCTCCTTTACAGTCCTAGGTTCATTAGTGCTAGTAATTAAAGCATAGGAACAATTCGTATCCAACATGGAAACACCATACCTTTTAGGTTGCTGCTTCTCACGTGTAGACATCCTCAGAGGCTAAGGCTGAGGTTGTGGTTATTCTATCTATTCAGAACTCTCAGAACTTATAGATCTCTCCCTAGTTTTAGGTACACATTGAATTTGTAGTTCCTCTTTATCTAGAATTTGAGGAATTTCAACTACATGATTATCCTTTCCTTCTTCTTCTGTCTTTGACTGTAGATCAACTGTAGAAGGTTTCAACTTCCAAAAGATTACACTTCTATTGTACACAACTTTCTCAATAACAAGATTCCAAAGCTTGTATCCTTTCACACCAATGTCATAGCTGATGAAGATACATTTTACAAATTTGTTCTCCACCTTAGACCTTTTCTCATTCAACACATAAACATATGCTTCATAGCCAAAGACATGAATATTTCTTAGAGAGGGCTTATTGTTAGACCATGCTTCCATAGGTGTTTTGTCAACAAGAGCCGAACTAGGTGGACAATTAATCAAGTAACATGTTATAGCCACAACCTTAGCCCAGAAATTGTTCTCCAAACAACACTGCTCAACATACTTCTCACTCTTTCCATCAGTGTCATGTTTAACCTATTAGCAACTCCATTCTTATGTGGAGTATAAGGCGTATTTTTATGCCTTTTAATCCCATGGTCTTTGTAATACCTTTCAAAATCTGCTGAACAAAACTCACTACCATTATATGTCCTTAAGCATTTAATTTTCCTTCCAGTCTAATTTTCAACCAAGTTTTAAACTCTTTAAACTAACTGAACACTTTTGATTTACTTTTGAGAAAGTATACAAATTTCCTTCTTGAATAGTCATCAATAAAAGAAACATAATATTTAGACTTCGATAATGAAGGAGCATCCACTAGACCAAATACATTAGAGTGAACATAATCTAGTATACCAAAAGACTTATGAGGAATAGTGTAAAAAGAAACATGATGTTATTTTCCATAGACACAATCTTTGCAAAAATAAAACTCAAGGTTACAATCAACAAGCCCTTCTACTAGGTTTTTTTATTTTTCAAGGATTTTAAGCCTTTCTCTCCTATGTGACCGAGTCTATGATGTCACAACATGGTTTTTTCTGCTGGGAGTTTCACCTCCAAAGAGTTTGCACCTAGAGGAACTTCATTCTCCTTCTCTACATGAGAAACCTTAATTGACTTACAGGGACACTGTTACATTAAACAACTTGTTCATCCAACTTGTACATATTACCAATATGTGCACCCCTAGCCAACACGATCGAGCCTCTATTCATCTTACAACCACCAATCTAGAATGAGACTTACATGCCAACATCATTAAGCTTACTTATAAAAAGAAAAGTTGGTATGTGCATAACACCATCAATTCCTTTTATTCTTCCATCAAGAAATTGAATTTTGACTCTTCCTCGGCCAACAATTTCCAAAGATGAATCACTTGCCATATACACCTTTCCACCATCATACTTTTCATACCTCGTGAACTAATATCTATGAGATTTCATGTGAAAATATGCACTTGAGTTAATCAACCATACATCATCTAATGCCTGAGTCACCAAGGCTGCAATGAAGGCATCTTCATTGCTCTAAGAAGAATCATTATCCAAAGACTTATTGTTGTTCTTCTTTTTCTCCTCTCTACAATCCTTTTGGATATGACTAGTCTGCCCATAATTCCAACATTTCGCCTTGGAATTCTTGCTAGGAGACTAAGATTTCCCTTAAGATTTGGATTTAGACTTCTTGTATTTCTTCTTGCCTCTCTCCTTTGATCCACCCCAAACAACAAGAGCCTCCTTTGCCATCTCAGAAAATTTCCTTCGCATTTCTTTTGACAATAATGAAGCAACTATGTCTTCCATTTTAAAGTTGGTTGTTGTACTTCCAATACAAATTACCAGATGATCCCAAGTGTTGGGTAAGGAACATAAAAAAAGCATACATCGATCCTCCTCCTCTATCTTCACACCCACAGATTCCAACTGTGCAACAATCATATTAAATGAATTCAGATGGTCTACTACGAATGCTCCTTCTTCCATCTTCAAGGAGTATAAATTCTTCCTTAGGACTTACTTATTCACCAAAGAATTTCCCTCATAAATATCACCAAGTTTCTTCCATAATGAAGATGGAATCTTCTCCTCATGAATGTTCAGGAGAACAAAATCAGCTAGACAAAGTCTTATCAACCCTCTAGCTTTTCTATTTGTGAGGTGCCAATCTTCTTGTTTCATGTGTGATGGTTTTTTCTCCATAACAACAATCCAAAGATCTCTATCCACCAATGGTTCTTCCATTTTGAGTTTCCACAACTCAAAATTGCTTCCATTAAACTTTTCAATTTCTATTTTTCCTAATGTGCTTGCCATCTCAATCTGTAATCAAGACAACTAGTTTTCTTTGTAAGACTCCCACTAGACAAGACTAGGACAAAAAACCCAACTCACCCATAAGAAGCCATTAAAAGAACGTAACTGCTACAGCCACATCAAACTCATTTTGAAATCATCATTTAAACTACCAATAGATTTTGGCCAATTATCAGTTTCCAACCTAGCACCAATTAGGTCTTGTATAGGTTCTCGTCACACATTATGAAATCAACCATCGTACCACTAAACAACTTGGCATTGGTCAGGTCCACCACAACATTTGTATGAAGCCTACACACCTTGTGAGAGTCACTCAAGACACACCATGAGAGGTGCGGGGCTAGCAGGCATTGTTAGATTATTTCAATCATGACTACTGATATATATATGACATCACACCACCCTAGTCCCCACTGCCACCGTGACATCGAAGTCACTACCACTGGCCAAGATTGCACACCCCGCAAGAGTTTCTTGGGACCCACCATAAGAGGTGCGGGGTTAGCAGGAATAGTTAGATCAAATTTATTCCAATTGTTGATCAAGTTATTACATCACATTGTCAACCATGACATCAAATTCATTACCGTTAATGAATCTCGTATGAAGTCGCTATGTCACCAAAAATCCTAACTCCATAACCTCTTTTGGAGGTTAGGAATTTCTCAAAACTCATGACAAGGTGATAACAAAGAAAGCCTCAACATCACTAAGTTAGGAGGTTGTGAAAATTCAGAACTCCACAACATGAGTTCCAAGGTTATGATTTTCAGTGATCCTGCGACATACAAAGGTAATAAAGGAAATAAAATGCCAAGTTCAAATGTTCCAAGCCAGCAAGTTAAGGAAATTTTTCCAATAAATTGTTCCACCCAAGTTTGAGGGAAGCACTAGCAGGGATGAAGCTGAGGCATGACTTGTTCAAATGGAAAAGTATTTTGAAATATGAAATTACACTGAGACCACTAAAGCTGCTTGGGTTGCATACCAGTTAGCTAGAGAAGCTTCAACCTGGTGGATGAACAAAAAGCTAGAACTCAATATCAACTCATGGAAGTTGACATGGGGGGAATTTGTTGAGATTTTCTACAAGCGATGGTTACCCCAATTATACTATGAAAAAAAATCATGTATTTCTAGAGTTTGAGACAAGGAAGTATGTCGATCAATGAATATTGGGAGAAGTTTACCTGAATTCAGCGTTATGTTCTTATATATCATAAGGATGAGTTCTTCCGCATTAGAAAACTTATAATGGGACTTAACAACCAGATTGGAGGAGAAGTGGATATGCATTGTCCAAAAACTATGGATCTTGTATATGAGAAGGAAATTAAGTAGGAGTAGCTTAGAGCTACCTCTAGTAGGCTAGAAAATAGAGATCATAGGAAAGATGTGGAGATTCCTGACAAGCCAACTCCAAAGAAGGTGGAGGTTGCACAAAAAATATCTAAGAAAGGGGAAAAAGGAAACTACAATAGTGGTAAAGAGTCAAGAAAGGAGCGAAAGAGGAATGGTTCCAATTGAGGAAATACCAATAATGCTAGTGGAAATGCTAGTAGATTTGGAGAACCCGTGAAGAAGAAGGTACCTTTTATGGGATGCTATACTTGTGGGGGAGAACATTTTGTTAGAGATTGTCCTAGTAAGCCTTTCAACAGTTCATTGCCAACTCAGTGAGCAATGTTCCAACAAAGGATACATGCAGTGATGGATGATCGCCAAGTAGAGTATTAGGCAAATTCCATTGAAACTCCATGTATTTTGTTTGGTTTACCCATTTCAGTTCTTGTTGATACAGGTGCAACTGAGAATTTCATTTTACCTAGAGTAGCTAAACAATTATCTAGAAAGGATGGAAACATGACAACATCTTGGGATGTAGAGTATGCAAACCAGACAAGAGAAAAGGTGGAACCATGTTTTTTTGAGGCTAGGATAGAGCTACCTTGTTTCTCTACTAAAGTAAACCTTTATGTTGCACCTTTAGGATCCTATGATGTTATCTTAGGTATGAATTGGTTTTGGAGACATAGGGCTAGGGTATATTTCCATGCGAAAACCATTCAATTCCTAGATGATCTTGGTAACCAAGTAAAATTACAAGGGATACCTAAAGAGGTGAAGATTCATCAAATCTCGATAATGCAACTAGTGAGGGCTAAGAACAAAGGGTGTAAATTCTTTACTATTACACTTGAAGAACTTGAAGAAAGTTTTGATAACTTGGATCCTTAGAGTTTCCAAGAGACTGAGTGTTTCACCTTGGGGAGCACCGGTCATTTTTGTGAAAAATAAGGATGGTACTTTATGTTTGTGCATCGACTATCATATTCTTAACAAAGCCACAATGATGAATAAGTATCTATTTCCACACATTGATGATATTTTCAATCAAATGAGAGGAGCTACCATATTCTCAAAGATAGATTTGAGATTTGAATATCACTAGTTAAGAATTAGAGATGAGGATATCTTTAAGACTGCATTCAAAACCAGAAATGGACACTATGAATTCATAGTTTTACCTTTTGGGTTGACAAATGCACCTACCACATTCATGAATTTAATGAATAGTGTGTTTAGAGATTGCCTCGATAATTTTTTCTTGGTTTTTCTAGATGACATCTTGATTTATTATAAGGATGAGGAAGATCGTTGTAGACATTTAGAGATAGTTCTGCAATGTTTACGAGAGCACAAGTTGTATGGTAAACTATCTAAGTGTACTTTCTTCCAAAGGAGAGTGTATTATCTAGAGCATGCAATATCAGTGGATGGAATTTCTGTAGATCTTGCTAAGATCAAGGTAGTACTTGAGTGGCCTATAAAAAGGAATGTGTTTGAGGTTAGAAGTTTTATGGGTTTAGAAGGGTACTATATAAATCTTGTTGCAAACTTCTCTAAGTTTTCTTTTCCAATTATTTCTTTGCAGAGAAAAGGAAAGAAATCTGAGTGGAATGAGAAGTCCCAAGAATACTTTGATCTACATAAAGAGAAGTTGACCATTGCAAATATCTTGAAAGTACCAGATCCTAAAGGTAACTTTGTGGTTATCATAGATGAATGTGGGGAAGGTTTAGGGGGTGTGTTAAATCAATATGGGCGGGCGATTGCTTATGAGTCTAGAAAGCTGAAACCCTATGAGAAAAATTATGCATTGCATGATTTAGAGTTAGCTGTTGTGGTTCACACATTATAGATGTGGAGGCACTACTTGTTAGGGAAACCCTTTGAATTGAAAACTGACCATAATGGGTTACAATACCTTTCACTCAACCTAATTTGAATGCTAGGAAAAGAAGATGGTTGGAGTTAATAGATGACTATGATTTCAATATCAGTTATATAAAAGGGAAAGAGAATAGGGTTGTTGATGCCTTGAGTTGAAGATGTCATATTGCTTCAATATTAATAATTCAAATAAAATTTAAGGAGCAAGTGTTGCAAAAGTGAAAAGAGGATGAGTATTACTTGCAAGTCAAGAATACACTTGCTAATAATCCACAAGATTCTAGGTATGAGGGATTTCATTTTGAACCTAATGGATTACTTAGATATAAGGGTAGGATGTATGTTCCTGATGTAGTGGAGTTACGAAATCTAGTATGGAAAGAAGTACATGAATCACCGTACTCTAGACACCCTGGAGTGTCCAAAATGATGATAGATGTGAAGCCATTATATTTATAGAAAGAGATGAAAGGAGATGGTGCCAATTTTGTGGCTAGGTTTCTGGAATGCCAAAGGGTGAAAGAAGAGCATCATCATCCTGTAGGATCATTATATCCAAATGACATACCAGAGAGGAAGTGGCAAGTCATAAGTATGTACTTTTTGCAAGGATTGCCTATGTCAAGAAATAAGCACAATTCCATTCTTGTGGTAGTAGATAAGCTTACCAAATTTGCATATTTTACACCCAGGAATCTAACCAAAAGAGCACCTATCATAGCTAGGAAGCTTGTGCAAGAAGTGTTTAGGTTGCATGGAATTCCAAAGAATATTATCTCAGATAGGGATGCATGAGTCAGTTCTAGCTTTTGGAAAACCTTATTTTCTGCACTAGGGAATCAGTTGAATATTAGCTCAGCATATCATCTAGAAATAGATGAACAAATGGAAAGGGTTAATCAAGTATTGGAAGACCTACTAAGAATGTTTTGCATGGATCAGTAGTAAAAGTGGGAAGACTACTTACCCTTAGTTGAATTTTCTTATAACAATTCTTATCATTCTGCAATAAAGATGGCTCCTTTCGAAGCATTGTATGGTCGAAAGTGTCCAACTCCTATAAGTTGGGATACAATTGAGGATAGAGTGAATCTTGGGCCAAAGATTTTGGCTAAGATGGATGAGCAAGTTAAGATTGTGAAGAAAAGGTTGGCTAAAGCTGACAATCATTACAAAAGTTATGTCAATGCTAAGAGAGTGCCCTGAAATTTTGTTGTAGGTGAAAAAGTGTTGTTGAGAGTAAAACCTCACAAAATATCCATTAAATTTGGAAAGTCTTCCAAGTTAGCCTCATGTTATGTTGGACCATTTGAGATTCTTGAGGAAGTGAATCTAGTAGCCTATCGAATAGCATTGCCACCAACTCTTGCCATAATGCATAATGTTTTCCATGTGTCTTATTTTAAGAGGTATGTACATGGTGATAATCATGTGATTGATTGGACTGCTTTATAGGTACAAGATCCCAGAGTGGTAACACTCGATCCCATCAAGGTTCTTAGAACATGTAAGCTTTGTTTTCATAATAGGGAGGTTCTGCAGTGCAAAGTCCAGTGGGATCAGTATGCAGAAGACTCAGCCACTTGGAAATATTATGCTGAGATTCAACAAAAGTTTCCTCCTATTTTAGAAGCTTATAAAAATGCTTGAAAAATATGTTGATTTTTTGTTTTATGTTTCCCCATAAAATCATTGGGGATGATTATTGACAAGGGGGGGAGTATATTACACCCCAATTGTGTAATTACTATTTACTATTACTAAGTAGGGTAAAATGTGAATTCAGTGGATGAATAAATTGTGTGTGCACTTTGTTATCATTGCCTTATGAATGAATTTCATCTCATTTAATGTTATATGAAGGAATGCATTTATGTGATTGGATGAATATTGTGCTGATATTCTAACTTTGGAGATGTAATGTGTATATTACATATTTTGTGAATAGCTGACTATCATGTACATGTTTTAGTGTTTGCATGTACATGTTCAATTCCTCCAGGTAGAGGGGAAGTATCACTCAGGAGAAGGTCTTGGTTGAGTAACTAGTAACATAACCTATATGAGATTACACACACACCATAGTAGAATAATTGAGTCAAGTTATTAAGTGGGAAGTTGGTAAGCCATCCTTAGTTGTTATGTCTGCTTTAGTAAAAGTCTAGTTTACTATTGTGTACATTATTGGATGACGATTATCTGTTTGAGCTTATGATTTCCTTCTTTTTACCATGTTTTTATTGATAAATGAGTATACAAGGTATGTGTATGCATACACACATGCATGATGATGATAGACTATACACACCAAGGAACACTTATGTGAGGGTACAAAGGTAGATGTACCTATGCACACTCATGCACGAATTGCTTATGCGCATGGAACTGTCTAATGGAACCCATGGAATGTATATGTATATGAATAGACATATCGATCTTATCAAACACCATGATAATTGTGTATGAGTTTGGTGAGTGGATCGAATGTGTATATTTATATATACATATATATGATGTATATATACATCCATATGCATATGTGTATCCATACACGTGTATGGAGGAAAATGGATATGCCCATGCTAATATATCGATACATGTATACATACACATACATGTACATAGATGCGTATAAATAATATATATATACATATGTGCACACAACCGATATATTAATATAAACAATGTGATTGCTATGTTGATGTACTCTTTTGTATATCAATTATATATACATGCTTTATTGTCTTATGATGTATATAAATATATATATTAACATAAACACAAACATATATATATACACATATATGTAAATATATATATAATCAAATATATTCATATATATATATGAGTATATTTGATTATATATATATACTTACATGTATATATATACATGTATATATACACATGTATATATAATTATATATATACATGTATATATTGTATTTATATTTAAACATCATTTACATTGAGATCAACTATTTCAAAAAATTATTATCAACCAATTATAGTGTTAAATATATTTGGTTTGAAGTCGATTATCATGGACGACTTAATGGCCGAAACCTTGAGAAGAATACAACTATATTCATGAGCCATTATTTATGCTCTTGCTATCATACCAAAGAGAGAGTATACATCTGTAAATTGTATAAACATTAAAGTTGATAATGGAAAAGATCGATACCTTTATGAATCATGGACTTGGTCAATGAACATCACCACAATTTTTTGTAATAGTTAAACAACTGTTAAATACTTTGATCAATCGATGAATTTTTCTAATGAAATTGAGTATATGAGTCGATAGTCAACATAGACAAAGTCAATGCTATTATTGGGTGGCATGTTTTTGCTATTGACTGTTTCTCTTGAGAGTAAAATTGTGCCACCTCCGTATTCTATTTATCATAGGAGTATGCTTATTGTTGACAGTCAAATTCTATCACATGGTGAGTTGATTTATTCTCCAATTGTTTTCAGTAAGAGGGTCGATCAATTGGTATTCAAGTCAAGTCTTTACTTATTCTCCACCTTTCAAAGGTGTGTTAGTGGTGTTGATACACATGCTTTCTGCTATCAATATAATGCCTAAACTATAGGCAGTGCAGTTAATTGCTTGTTGTATAAATAGCAGCAAGAGTTCATTGTTAGGGACACCTCATTATCTCTATTTTATGCATTATTTCTTGTGCAACAATCTGCATTTTAGTGTTCTTTTCTATTTGAAATATTTTAACCAAACAGTAAGGAAGAGTATTGAGAATTAAGAGAGTTTTAGTTATCTTTTGAGAAGAAGCAATTTCCAACTTCAGAGATAAGGATTTGTGAGACTTTGTTGGAGAGAGTTGCTGTTCTAAAGGTGTTGTGACAACAGCTAGTCAAATTGGGAAGCTATAAAACAAGCATGTGAATATTCTTCTTTTAATTATTCTATATTTCGAAATGCTACGTCTTGATTGATTGATCTAGTCTTGTTGATAATTACATGTAGAGAAAAGTAAAGTTTACTTTGAAAGAAAAGCATAATCTATTTACTTGTTTGTATTTTGTTTGTAAGAACTCCACGCTAGGAGAGACTGTTTGACTAGATTATTATTAATATACTAGACATGTGTAGTCATGGGAAAAAGGGTATGTTTATCATAGGTATTGTTATTATACTAGTTATGATTAAACATAGACAAGCTTAGGGTATGCTCAAACTAGATAGTTATTTATGCTAGGTGGCTAGTAGGTTACTCATGGGAATGCTATCCAATGAAGGGAGGGAACTTGTAATTTTGTTATTGAGTTGTGCTACCTTAGGTTGTGTTAAATAGATTAGGTTATCGTAGGGAGTAACTTTCCCATGGAGAGGGATTACCTAGGCATAGATATAATGGCCTCAAGTCAAAATGAGCTTGCTAAAGTGTAAGTGAATGGTAGAACTTCACTCGAGGTACTGAGTGGGAATAATTTTTCCAAAGTAGTGAGAATATTTGAGACTCCACTATAGATAGTGAGATAGCCAAGACTCCACTATTAGTTCACTGTGTCTACTTAAATGCATGAAGGGTACCTAGCATAGGGTATAAATCCTAGTCATGTAGGGCATCACACTAAGTTTAGAATGGTATGTCATATGGGGTTACCACACCAATACCTTCATCGAAGGGTAGGGCTATCAATCATTGATAGATGTGCAGAGGACCATATTTGAGTCTGTGGTTGGCAAAAAAGCACTTGAGTGATGCTTCTTCTCCTTAGCAGGCAACAAAGGACCAAGGTTTTGAAAGGCGGATTCTTGAACCATCTATATCTATATTCAATAAAGAAAGGAATTGTTTTTATTGCAATGGATTGTTACATAGTTTTATTTTCTTGCATAGTAAAAACTTAAGAAATTTACATCAATGAACATTTTTCATATTACATGAGCTACCAATTTATAGGAGGAAGCATTTTATTACAAGAATCTTGTGTAAAGGTTTGGTGTGTTAATAGTGACAAGAACCCCATGAATAGAATGAATTCTCTTAGTAGATGGGATAGCTAGAGTCATGTAAATGATAGGTCTCTTAGTCCTTTGAGGTGTTGTAAATACTACAACTACATTCACAGACTCTTCAACTTGTGAAGAAGAAGATGGTTGTGATTTGAAGGAATTTTGTCAGTAGAACTATAGATAGAAGGGGATGACTCTAAGAAATCATCTAGGGAATCATCTTGTTGGTGTTTTTCCCAGTACACCTTAGGAATCTCTAAAGAGTAGCCAACGCTTATGTTCAAGACTCTTAAAATGAATAGCCAATTGACAAGATTTAGTCAAAGACTAAAATATTCTACACTTTAGGCTCTGTGGGACCTAGGAGGGTGTTCCTTCTAGCACTTCATTTGACTATCTTAATGAATGACATAGCAAATCACCGATTGGTTCCTTTGTAGGGTAAATAATATAATTCACTTAAAGGTTGGATAATCTTCAAGCAAATAATCATCAATTTACCAGGAACAAGAGAATATCTCACACACATACCTCATATTAAATAAATTTTAAGAAATTTGTATTCTAACCCTGAGTCCATGACTTGATATATTATTACTATAATTCAAATGACAAATACCATGACAAATAGACTAGTGTATTCATCAATTGGGCAATGGAGTCATGCATCTTACAACCAGTTATATAGAAATTTTGTAAATCTAATAATTCTGGACTATTTTTGTAAGGCCTTGCATTATGAAAACTCACTATTCATAACACATAACTTCTTACCAAATCCTCTATAAATCCTCACAAATTCATGACCTCATTTAAGCATTTAATCAATTCTTTGAACCAAAGAAAAACTAAAGACATGCATTCAAATGAAGCATTTGAAGATGAAAAAAATGTACTTGATATTGTATTCAAAACTCGCAAGATGATTATAGAGAAGAGTATATGCATTATGCACGAAATTTGTTTCGATATCAGTAATTTCTATAAAACCATTTAAGATTTACATATGCACAATTCAAAGACCAAGACAATTCTACTATCCTATTTACTGGTATTATTCTAATTTCGACCCAGTTGCATATATTGAACTTATAGACTCAAAATATTAGAACCCCTTGCAAATGAGCTATGAATTCCCTTTTATAGGATAAAGGAGCAGGAAAGCTTCCGGATCGAAATGCATACCACATTACAAAATTTCATTTCACTTCAAATTTAATTTGCATTTCAAAATTCCCCACATACTGATTTTGTTGTAACACATTGAAATGAAGAAACCATGATTGCAATAGCCATCAAAAAGGGAAGAGTGAAGTGCCACCAAAACTTCCCTTAGTCGCTAGGTAATCTACAAATCCGACATTTATATTGCCACAAGAGCACATAGTCAACATCAAGCACCTCAAAACACCAACCGCACACATAGAGAAAAAGAAACCGCCACATAAATTCTCAAACATCACAAAATTTTCCATTCCACAAACCAGTTTTTCAACAACCAGAAGACTTATTACCACCAACACACAATCCAAGGTACACGCGCCCACTTCGCATCATTGCGAGAGATGGAGAAGAAACCTCAACTCCCTCTTCATCTTTGTCTTGTTTTAGCACAACACCATCTCACCCGCTAGGAGTCTTGACAACTAAAGGAGGGATGAACCATACCTCCACTCCAAGGGATGGAACCTGACCTAGAGTTGCAAGATACTGGTGATAGCTAGAGTCCATATCAGTTTCATTTTCAAATGATCTGTCCGTGACATCAATGGGAGAGTTTTGCTATCTGAAAGAACCACAACCATATCAAATTTTCCTTTGAATTTTGCTGGAAGGCCCAACAAATTCTTTTTCTTTTGCTCCCATTACCTTCGAGCTTGTGGCTCGGCCCTTCAGATGGTGACTACACTTGGTAACAATATGTGTAGAATCTGCACCATGAATATCCTTATGAGTGCCCTGCATATGCTTCGATTCTTCACCATGAGACCTCTATAAATTGAGTCAAGGAGACCTTCGAATTGGAACAAATGAAGTTCCAAAATTATTCATCTTGCAACTTGAAGAATCTGCACTTGTAACCTTTAATTTTTGCACAAAGTCAAATAACTCGATGGCTAATTGCGATGGTGAAAATAGCAACTCTCAACTTGTATTTATATAATGATGTAATGATAGTAATCATCAATGCTTAATGAAAAAACATGCAAAAATTGGGAAATTCGTTGGCATGTGTATTGTCACCGTTTATTTCCCAACTTGATGGAAATCTGCATATCATACTTCACAATTGCTGGAAAGTAAGTCTCTACATGCATGGAGATAAATTTTATTGCACTTGCAAAGAGAAGATCATTAATTCCCACTGGTTGTAGAATGAAATGACTATCATGTGCCTGTTTATCAATTTTGAATGTCAGCCGTTGATCTCTTGGTGAGATGGTAGATCAAATGACTCACACTAGGTTGACTGGGTTTGAATTCCAACAGTGCTTCATTCATTTGTCTCAACCAATAGTGTTAATCCACATCATATGGCAAATCATCCGTTAGCAAGCTTCATTCATCTCACAAACTTGGTGGATTAATCCATGTGTTAAGATTTTGTAGCATTTAATGAGCACTCACTTTTTCCTTGCGAGCTAGTGGGAATGACAAAGATTGTTCCCAACACTTAATCTTTTCCATCAGTTCAGAACCATGGGCAGTGAGCCAGACAATAGAGACTGGGCCCCACGTTCATATCAGGACACACATCTTCATCTCGCTACCCTCACACTTAATAACCAACCGACATTTAGCATTCATGATTTGGCGGGGTACGACCAGGATCCTTTCCCACAGTCATGAATCTCTAAACCTGCACACATGACAAGGTTAGCATTAAATAAGGGGCCATTGTTAGGCTGATGGTAATTTGACCCTTGTGGATGAATGACTTAAGGTTAAGTCATTTGGGAAAAAATTTAAAACTTGACTTTAGGAAACAATTAAAGTTGATGCCCAATTGGGTAATCGGCGCTATAAATCAAAGGGGTCAGTGGCTAAACACACATGATGGCTCAAGTGATGACTTACAAAAAGAGAGACTGACAGGGAAAGTTAATGTGAAATTAGAACGACTGAGGGTTTTCAAAGACAAAACCTTTCCCAAACCATGAGGATAAGGGTTTAATGTGCAGAGCAAATCCATGGGGTCCTTAGAAATTACAAGAATTTTGGGAAGCTCTATTAGTGGCTCATGCTCGGGGACGTATACCCCCCAATGGGTATAGCGAGAATCCAAATCTCAGGTTGAAGCAGACTAGGGTAGAAGACCAAAAACCTAGGAGCTTGCCTGGACAATGCAAGTAGACACAACAAAAATCAAACACACCAGAACAACCTATGTGCAATATTCACATAATATACATTGCAATTCATTTTAATGAGAAGCCACTTTTAAACACTTGGCTTCAATCCATGAATTGGAGGCCCCTGGCCCCCAAAATTTAGGAGAAATTATTTCCTCTTTCAAAGAATTTGTCCTGTTTTGCTGGTAGTGGGTCCACATGGACATTGTGCAATTCTTGATAGTTAATATGAGCATGATTGATGCCATTTATTAATGCAATCTTTCCCCATTCATCAACCTTCCCCACCATAGGCTCATCACATTGAAATGAGAAAACATAACCCTCATATTCCATATAGTCATGAAGTGTAGGATCACATCCCATTTATTCGTCAAATTTGAAAACTTCATAAACACTTTGGCTCATACTTGGCCAATCTTTTACAAGATTAGGGAAAAGAATCATAGAATCAGACATACCTTCAACCTACTTGTCACAAGTGTTGTCCTCATGGGATGAAAGAAGTTCCATAATAAAATCCATAAGGTAGGGAACATCTGCAAAAAATTCTAATGCAACTTCATACTGACCAACATCATTCCTCTATTTTTCCACACTTTTGAATTTCTCTTCACATAGATCAAATAATCCTACAATATTAACATACTTTGCATAATCCTCAAATAATTCCTTCTCCTCAATATAAAATGATGTTTCTTGAGTATCCATGCATTCATCCTGATTCACCTTTTGGTCACCCAAGAGTGAATTTCCTTTAATGTCAAGATTAATACCATCATGTGGAACATAAGTGTTTGAAATTTCAATCATCTTTTCAAGCAAATGACCAGTTACAATTGGGAAATCAACATAATCACCTACATCCCCTTTGATTGCAATTCTACATTCAAAGGTTCCATCACACTCCTGAACTTCTTTATCATGTTATCCATTATCAAATTTAGATGTCAACAATTGTGAGTCATTCTCTTGATGCTTGTTATGTACAATTTTCTCAATCACATGTTGGTAAACTAATTCACCAGTGCTTGTGTTGTCACATCTGCCATTCAATTGGGAAACTATTAGGTTAGGGTTGACATCTTCAAAAGAAAAGTTTCCTACCTCAGCATCAACGTGGCTCTTATTTGTACCATCCACAACACATGCACTAGTAGTACTTGCTAAATACTTATCAGGATTATCTTCAAAAAGAGGATTAATTCTACACCAATAGGAATCATCATTTATGACCTCACTGTCCAATGCAAGTTCATCAAATAAAGGATTTTTCCATACCTTCATGATAGTCACATGTACCTCATCTTCCTCAGTGTCAGGATCCCAATAATTTTGATCATCAGTGCATTCAAAATCAGTGTACTCACTTGAAGAATAGAGAGAAACACTTTCAATATCCTCTTCATCATTTGCACTAATAATAATTGATCCACATTCAAAGAATTCTTTACATGAAGAGAATTGCTCACTACCTAGGAAACACACCCCCTCAAGGCTATTAACATACCACCCACTAGAAGCAAGGGATTCCATCTCCATTTCATAAGAAGAATCATATTCAATAGATATGGACCAAGCTCGATCTCATCTCTTTGATTCCTCATTTGTGTCATATAATTGAGACCAAGTACATTCCCATCACTAACTGGTGCATCATTAGTCCTGGCTGAATCAATTTGTGAAGTTTCACCATGTATCTCTTGTGTTTTCTCATTTCCTATGACATCCCAAGGAAGATAATTAGGTATTATTTCCTTGTACTCACACTTTGTCTCTTCATCCTCATCACTACTACATGAATCTGCTTCTAAGTTGCTTTGAAATGACAACATTCAACATTCAGTTGTTCAGACTCTAATACTTCTCCTTGATTTGTCAGTATTAGCCTTTGATTCTCCTCATTGTGGCAATTATTTCCCCCATTCTAGGAAACGACTAGTGGTATATAACTATGCTCAATGTTTTCCACAATGCTTATCCAATCTACTACTTGATCAAGACTATGAGGCTTTTGATTCTCAGACCATTGGCTTGATCCTGATTTGTAAGCTTCACAAAACAAATTAATGCACATTAAATAATTAAGCCTAAAAATATTGGGTATCTCCATTAGAACATCCAAGAATCTTGAAAACAAGTCATATGGTGGCTCAGTTACATATTTTTTCATCTCATACAACTTTCTAACAGAGAAAATTAAGTTAACCCTTCCCGATCCTGGTTGATATGAGGTTGATGCTTGATCATGTTCTACATCCTGGGGAAGCAATGCATATGTAACATCTATGGGCTCCTTTTCCTAAAAAACCCTTTTACTTCCTGATTTGTTTAGCTCAATAGTCTGAATTCTATTAGAGCTATCCATGCTATCTATCATAGGTACCCTCATGATTGAGTATTTCAAATTGTTCTAAATATTCACAACCTCTTGGTAAGCTTGTTGTAAGGTAGCAAACTCTTTATCCCTTAACAAAAAGCTCATCTTACTATCAGATTCTTCTAAATATACAACCAAACATTCAACATCATTTGGTATCATGTGTTCAAGGATTTCCCTTATGACCTTTGAAAATCTAAGGTCGAAAGTGGGGACCAACTCTTCTTTATCCCTGGAAATCTCCATGAACTTCTTCCTCGCAACACTTGGATTTATCCTTTCACCAAACTGTTCCATGAAAATTGCTTTAAGTTCATTCCAACAATGTACAAAGGAAACTGGCAAGAAAGAGAACCAGTCTCTTGCATCTCCTTTCAGGGATTGAACAAATAGCTTCATGACCACATCTTTAGAATCTATCTCGTAATCACCCGTCACATCAACAAATTCTTGCACATGCTTATTTGCTGATTCTGGCTTTTCACCATTGAACTTTGGTATTTTGTCCCTAACCTTAGGCAGTACAATATTTGGATAACCACAAATATTGTCAAAGTTGATGGCCCTATACCTATTAGTACTGAAACTGCCTTAGTGGGAGGACTATTCATATTGCATGCTTTTGTCCATATTTATACTAGATGACATAAATTGACAACTCATCCTTAATTCTTGAAAAATAATTTAGAATATATCATGAAATTTTATAGTATTACATCAACTCCTTTTACAAATATGATCCTAAGCCTCTAACATATGTATTCCTTATAAATGTTGCTTAAGATCTAACAATTTAACATGCTTCTTTTATCATAATGCATAAATTTCAACTTATACAAAAAAGCATGCTAGAACATTACTAATATTCCCTCATATAGTGCTAATTCACCTATTAGGGATTCATTTACATCTTGAGCATGGGAAATTTACCCTTATTTATCCATAACATGCTCAAACTTATTCAAATTCTATGAAAGTACCTAGTAATTTGCAGTGGCTGGCTTTCCTTTATCTTTAAAACTGCAGATCCAACCAATTGATGTATGCTTTATTAGGTTCTTTGAGTTAGAGTGACCACCTCCTTTCAGAAGATTGAACTTCAATTGATATGAAGTTTCTTTACAAATAATACACGTGTCAAGCTATCTTCCACAACAGATTCATGTTCGGATCCTTCAATCTTTGTTGCACTTGAATTGCCTACCAGGTTCAAGAATTTGTCACTATCCAAACAAGACGTTCAGATTTACTTCACCATTTGACTTTATATTTTGTATCCGCATTTGAAAAATGAGAATATCCCCAACAAATTCACCATTCTATTGGTTTTTTTCCCATCACACCTTAGGAATCTCTAAAGAGTAGCCAAATCCTATGTTCAAGACTCTTAAAATGAATGGCCAACTGATAAGATTCAATCGAAGACTAAAATATTCTACACTTTAGGATATGTGGGACCTAAGAGGGTGTTCCTTCTAGCACGCCATTTGACTATCTCAATGAATGGCATAGAAAATGATAGATCGGTTCCTTTGTAGGGTAAATAATATAATTCACTTAAAGGTTGGCTAATCTTCAAGCAAATAACCATCAATTTACCAAGAACAAGAGAATATCTCACACACATGCCTCATAGTAAATAAATTTTAATAAATTTGTAGTCTAACCCTGAGTCCATGACCTGATATATTATTACGATCATTCAAATGAAAAATACCATGACAAATAGACTAGTGTCTTCATCAATTGGGAAATGGAGTCATGCATCTTACAACCAGTTATATAGAAATTCTTTAAATTTGATAATTCTGGACTATTTTCATAAGGCCTTGCATTATGAAAACTCACTATTCATAACACATCACTTCTTACCAAATCCTCTATAAATCCTCACAAATTCATGACCTCATTTAAGAATTTAATTGATTCTTTGAACCAAAGCAGAAATAAAGACATGCATTCAAATGAAGCATTTGAAGATGAACAAAATATACTTGATATTGTATTCAAAAAATGCAAAATGATTTACAGAGAAGAGTATATGCATTATGCATGAAATTTGTTTCGATATCAGTAATTTCTATAAAACCATTTAAGATTTACATATGCACAGTTCAAAGACCAATACAAATCTACTATCCTATTTACTGGTATTATTCTAATTTTGACCCAGTTGCATATACTGAGCTTATAGACTCAAAAGATTAGAATCTCTCGCAAATGAGCCCTGAATTCCCTTTTATAGGATAAGGGAGCAGATAAGCTTCCGGCTTGAAATGCATACCACATTACAAAATTTCATTTCACTTCAAATTTCATTTGCATTTTAAAATTCCCCACATACTGATTTTGTTGTAACACATTGAAATAGGGAAACCACGATTGCAATAGCCATAAAAAAGGGAAGAGTAAAGTTCCACCAAAAATTCCCTTAGTCACCAGGTAAATGATAAATTTGACATTTATATTGCCACAAGAGCCCACAGTCAAATCAGGCACGTGAAAATACTAGCCACACATGCAGAGAAAAATAAACCAGCACAAAATTTCTAAAACAACACAAAATTTTCCATTCCACAAACCACCTTTTCAGCAACTAGAAGACTTATTACCACCAACACATAATCCATGGTACACGCACCTACTTTGTGTCGTCATGAGAGATGGAGCAGAAACCTCAACTCCCTCTTCATATTTGTCTTATTTTAGCACAACACCATCTTGTTCGCTAGGAGCTTGACAACTAAAGGCAAGGTGAGCCATACCTCCACTCCACGGGATGGAGCCCGACCAAAATTCGTGAGATACTGGCAATAGCTAGAGTCTGTCTTGGTTTCAGTTTAAGATGAGCTATTCGTGAAATCAATGGGAGAGTTCTACCATCTAAAAGAACCATGACCATATTGAATTTTCCTTTGAATTCTGCTGGAAGTCCCAAAAGATTCTTTTTCTTTTTCTCCCATTACCTTTGAGCTTGCAACTTGGCCCTTCAGACATTGACTACACCTAGGTAACAATAGGTGTAGACTTTGCACCATGGATATCTTTATGAGTGCCTTGCGTATGCTCTAAGTCTTTTCCATGAGACCTCTAAAAATTGAGTCGAGGAGACCTTTGCACTGGAACAAATGAAGTGCCAGACTTATTCATCCTGCAACTTGAAGAATTTGCACTTGTAACCTTTACTTTCTACACAAACTAAAATAACTCGATGGCTAATTGTGATGGTGAAAATAACAACTCTCGACCTATATTTATTGAACGATGTAATGATAGCAATCATCAATCCTTAATAAAAACACATGTGCAAACTAAGAAATTCATTGGCATGCATATTGTCACTGTTTATTTCCCAAGTGCATGGAAATCTACATATCATACTTCATGATTTCCAGCAATTAAGTCTCCAGACGCACAAAGATTAACTTGATTGCGCTTGCAAAGATTAAATCATTAATTCTCGCTAGTTGCAAAATGAAACTGCTATCACGTGCTTGTTTATCAATTTTGAATGTTAGCCGTTGGTCTCTTGATGAGATGGTAGATCAAACGACTTACACTGGGCTGACTGGGTTTGAATTCCAATAGTGCTTCATTCATTTGTCTTGGCCAATAGCATTAATCCACATCAGATGGCAACTCATCCATTAGAAAGCTTCATTCATCTCATGAACTTGGTAGATTAATCCATGTGTCGAGATCTCACTGATCTCATAGCCTTTAATGAGCATTTAATTTTTCCTTGTGAGCTAGTGGGGAATGACGAAGATTGTTCCAAACACTAAATCTTTTTCATTGGTTCAAAACCACGGGCAGTGAGCTAGATAGTGGAGACTAGGCCCCATGTCCGTATCAAGACACATGTCTTCATCTCGCTGTCCTTGCACTGCATAACCAACCAACATTTAGCGTTTGTGATCTGGTGGGGTATGACCATGATCCTTTCCCATAGTCATGAATTTCTAAACCTATACACATGACAAGGTTAACATTAAATAAGGGGCCATTATTAGGCCGATGGTGATTTGACCCTCATAGATGAATGACTTAAGCTTATGTCATTTGGGGAAAAATTTAAAACCTGACTATAGGAAATAATTAAAGTCAATTCCCAACTGGGTGACTGATGCTCTAAACCAAAGGGGTTGGTGGCCAAACACACATGATGGCTCAAGTGATGACTTATAGAATGGGAGACTGGAAGGGAAAGTCAATGTGAAATTAGAAGGACCGAGGGTTTTCAAAGACAAAAACTTTCCCAAACCATGAGGATAAGGGTTTAATGTGCAAACCAAATCCATGGGGTCCTAAAAAATTACAACAATTTTGGGAAGCTCCATCACATCTAACATATCTAAATCATTTTTAGAGAATGCATTATCAAAAGTGTTAAAGTTTTGAAGAAAAATATCTGACATGATTTGGTTCATGTTGGGTTCACCAAAATGTAAAAGAGGGCATTCACTACTCCTGAGTCTCTAGGACAAAGAAGAGTGTACATAGAGTGAATAACCCTTGATTACCTCAAAGTACAAGCTGAAGTGACAAAGTATGATATAGAAAATATTGCAATAAATTATTTAATGAAAAGCTAGGCTAGAATGGAAAAAATTACAAATTAACAGAATATAATAAAGAATTGTAGAATATAAATTACAAAAGTGAAATGATCAAGACTTATAGATTCTACCCCCGGGAGGAAAAAGTCATGGACAATGGAAAAATAGCACACTGTGGGGACATCTATGTTGAAAGTAGAATATGTTGTCATTGATGTCAACTATGTGTAGATGAAGCTAGTTATTGACCACATATGTCGAGGATATTGAGAAAATTGTAATAAAGAAGGTTTTCTATTTGTGCATGTATAGTTGAGATATTGAAGAAGTTCCATGAGTACATGGAGTTGTTATGTATCGAAGTGTGTTAGAGTGAAGTAATGTGCTAAAATGATGTCTCTAGTACTTGGTCTCCAAGAGATTTTGAGAAAATTTGATAAATAGAGAAAAAGTGTCTTGTAGGTATTCAGTGTATGCTTCGAGATGTGCTCTATGTTTCTTCTGTGTTGATTATATGCTTGTGAAAATTTGAGGTATTTTTCATGGTTGTTGTAGTCCAGAATTTTTCTAGATAGTTGTATAGTGCGAGATATTTTCCTATTTTGGCTAATTTGTGTTTGCTCCATATTTCTCTACATCATGGTTTTAGGATGCAGTTTTTAGAATAGAGTAGGTTGTTGGTTGAATTCAGATTTGGTGTTGCTAATATTTGGTTTTAATGTATTACATAGTTCAAATGTACAAGATGATCATATTCTTTAGGTGTGAAGGTTCTAGATGGAATTACAAGTGTTCATTGCTTTCTCTAGATTGTGTTCAAGTATGTTGTTTAGAAAGATTGGACTAAGTTAAGGATGTGTACTTGATTGTTTTATGTGTTTGCATGGGTGTTGGAAGACCCTATGCTAAAAACTACTAATGAAGCTTATGGAAGTGTGTTGAGGCATGTTGGGACTCATTTAGGTCCTAATTAAGAATTTGTATGGGTCATCCTCATTCTCTCCAATGTGGAATGTCTTGGTGCCCACCTAATTTAAAATTATAAATAAAAAATACATGTATGGCCGACCTTGGAAGGGTTTCAAGGTTGAAGAAGGTATAAGTATGAGTTGATATATTTGTGAAAGACAAGATAGATGCCTGATAAATGTGTGATGTGAGTTTGAGAAGATTAGTGCAATTCAAAGTGTTGAGTTCTTGAAGATAGTGAGCTAAAGATGTACTCCATCTTTCAAGCATGTCAGCAAGAGTGTGAGAAAATTGTGGTAGTTCTTGTTGATTTGAGATAGTGTTCTATCTGTAATAATTCTCTTCTATCTTCTTTGTAATTCTATGGTAGTGAGCCCTCATTTGACAATGTGTCCTATTCTGGTAGTGAGCCTCTATATTCGGTTTTAGAATTCTTTATATTGTGAGCTAATCCTCACCATGGTTTTTCCCTCATTGGGTTTTCCATGTAAATTTGGTGTTCTTATGTGCATGATTTTACTACATTTAGTTTATGTTTCTGTATTTAATAATTAAACACAATAGTAGAGTAAAAGTTTTGTGAATGCTTGTAGATCTAACTTCTATTGAGAGTTTTAAAGGTTAAAGTTGCTACAACTGATTCACACCCCCTCTCAGTTGTCTTGTTCAAAAATTGGTATCAGAGAAAGGTTCCTTGGAAGAAGAGCTTAACCGCTTAAGGTAGATCTGAGATGGTGAGCAAGATTACTTTGGATTGTCCTAAATTCTATGGCCCAGATTATGTATTCTAGAAACACACAAATGAAAGGCTATCTGGAATCACATGGATTTGAAGTTGAAAAAAGCATATAAGACTGCATATGTTCCACCTCAAAATGGTGAAAGTACAAGTGCAAAGATCAAGGCACATGAGACAAATGCTAAGACAATATTTCTTATTACAAATGGTCTTTCAAAAACTAAATTAGTTAAAGTTATGAGTTTGAAGACTACTAAAGAAGTTTGGGATAAGCTAGAAAGCATCTATGAAGGAGATGATAAAGTTAAACTAGTAAAGTTGTAGATCTTGAAGGAAAAAATTGAGGCCCTTTAGATGTCTAAAGATGAATCAATCACAATATTACATGCAGAAAATTGATGAGCTAGTAAGTGCAATGAGAGGTGTTAGTGCAGAAGTCAAAGAATCTAAAGTGGTAAAGAAAGTTCTTAGATCTCTTCTTGATTGTTATAGTGAAAAAGTTTCTATTATTGAGGAAGTTGTAAATCTTGATAATTTTTCTAGAGATTATATGATTGGTACACTAAATTCTTTTGAGATGAGGAAAAAGGGATTGAAAAATAGCACAAATGTAGAAAATGCCTTTAAATCCAGTACATCAAAAAAGATTGAAGAACCAGATAGGGAAGATCTTGATGATTTGGAAGCTAACTTTGTGAGAAGAATGAAGAAGGGAACAAATAAGTACAAGGGTAAATTACCTTTGAAATGCTTTAGCTGTGGTTGTATAGGTCATTATGTTTTAAAATTCCCCAAAAGAGATGAAATAAATAAATATAGAGAAGGTAAAGAAAATAAAGGAAAAGTGATCAAAAGAGCATATTATGTCAATGAAGATGCTAAAAATTCTGCTGATGAGTTGATTATGGCAATTTTGATGATAATGAATTCTTGTTCTTGGCCTTAAAAGATGAATCTACTCTTGCTAACTCTAAAATATGTGTGAAGGAAAGTGCTCTGGAGAAAGTTGAAGGTACTATGGTTTCTGCTCTTCATGCTAAACAAGAAAATAACTATTGGGTTGTTGATAGTGGAAAAATTAGGTTTGTTAAGCTTGAAAAATATGATGGAGGCTTAGTTGATTCTGGTGCTAAGATCTGTGGGATAAGCTCAATTAGTTTTGATGGAAATAATAATACTGATGATGTCTACTATGTTAAGGGTTTGAGACATAATCTCTCAAGTGTTGGATAGATGTGTAGTAAGGGATATAATACTATGTTCAAGGATGAAAAATGTGCAACTAGAAAAGGGTCTAAAAGTGTGATTGCTGCTGGCAAGAGGACTGAAGGAAATATATATCAACTTAGAGGTTCTAATGGACATTGCTTTATGTTTCAAATTAATGAAAATTGGTTATGGAACTAGAGGATGTGCCATATGAACTTTGACATCATGGTGAGAATTAGTGCAGTACAAGCTATGAGAGACTCACCAAGAATCAAAAAGTCAGTTAATTTTGTTTGCAAGAATTTTTAGTTTGGAAAGCATGATGGAAACACCTTCAGAACAAAGGAACAATCTACTATCGGACTGTTGGAATTGATTCATACAAATATTTGTGGTCCTAAAAGGGTGAGGAGTCTACAAGGTGACTTGTATTTTATGCTTTTTATTGATGATTACTCTAGAATGATATGGGTTACTTTTCTTAGAAAGAAATTTGATGCATTAGACAAATTCAAGACATTCAAAGATATGGTTGAAAATGAAATGGATTTGAAATTAAAATGTTTGAGGTCTGACAGAGGTGGTGAGTTTACCTCCAATGAGTTTAACATGTATTGTGAATTTCATGGAATAAGAAGAAAATTGTCTTCCCCTAGAACTCCTTAGCAGAATGGAGTTGCTAAAAGGAAGAATGTGACAATTTAAGAAGCTACAAGAAAAATGATAATAGAGGCAGGTCTACCAGAAGTCTACTAGAGAGAAGCAATTCACACTACTGTTTATGTGCTCAACTAAGTTGAAGAAAAAGCTAATAGCATTAAGACCCCCTATGAGCTGTCGTATGGAAGATTCCTACTATTAAGTATTTTAAGGTATTTGGAAGCAAATGTTATATTAGGAGAGATGAAAATATATTTAAGTTTGATGCAAGATGTGATGAGGGTATCTTCCTTGGATACTCTACAAGAAGCAAAGCTTACAGATGTTACAATAAAAGGTTGTGAAAGATTTTAGAAAGCACTAATGTTAAGGTTGATGAAGTGTTGAACAATTCAATTAAAGTTTTTGGATGTGACAGATGAACCTAATTGCAAAGAAGAAGAAGAAAAGGTAGAAGAACAAGAGATGGGGAATAAAGAGGAAGAAGCTCTGTAAAAATCTCCTAAAAATCCCAAGTATGTGCAAAATAATCATTTCAAAGATTAGATCATTGGAGACAAGAGAAAAGGTGTAATGACAATAACTCGAGCTACTAAAGTTGAGGTAAATTATTGCTTAATTTATAAAGTTGAACCTAAAACAATGAGTGAGGCATGTAAAGATAAACATTGGATGAAAGCAATGGAAGAAGAACTTGTGAAAATTGGGAAAAATGAAACTTGGGAATTGGTTCCTAGACCAACAAACAAAATATAATTTGAAGTAAGTGGGTTTTCATAAAGAAACTGAATGAGAATGGAGAAGTGATAAGAAACAAGGAAAGGATTGTGTGTAAGGGTTACTCACAAGTGAAAGGTATAGAATTTCAGGAGACATTTGCTCTGATGGATAGAATGGAAGCTATCAGAATATTTTTGGCATTTGCTTCTTATAAGGACTTCAAGATTTACCAAATGGATGTGAAGTCTTCTTTCTTGAATGGAGAGATGGAGGAAGAAGTTTACATGGAACAACTAGAGGGATTCCAATTTTTAGATCAATTGGATATGGTCTGCAGATTGAAAAAGGATTTATATGGCTTGAAGCAAGCTCCCAGAGGTTGGTATGCAAGGTTTCAACAAAGGTAATATAGATAGCAATATTTATTTCAAAATTGAAGATGACAAGATCTTGATAGTAGTTGTGTATGTGGATGAAATTATCTTTAGAGGAAACCAAATTGTGTAAGGTGTTTGCTGAAGAAATGTAAAAATAGTTTGAGATGTGTATGTTTGGTGAGATGAATTTCTTATTTGGAATACAAATTAATCAAACAAAAAAAGGGATTTTCATTTCACAAAGTATGCAAAATAAATGTTGAAGAAATTTGGGATGGATGATTCCAAACCAATATGCACTCCTATGGTAACTAGCTGCAAATTGAGTAAGGATGATGATTCACCTAAAGCTGATCAGAGTAATTACATATCCATGATTGGTGGATTGCTACATATCTAACTGCTACTAGATTGGACATCATGCATATAGTTTGTTTTGTGGCTAGATTTCAAGAGGACACCAAGGAAACACATGTTGTAGAGGTCAAGAGGATATTCAGATATCTAAATGGGACTCTAGATCTTGGCTTATGGTATCCTAGGAATACTAACTCTACACTAAGTGCTTATACAAATGTAGATTAGGCAGGTTGTGCTAATGATAGAAAAAGTACAAGTGGTGGTACATTATTTCTTGGATGTAGATTGGTGTCATGGTTAAGCAAAAGGAAAGATTCAATTTCCTTATCCATTGCATAGGCTGAGTATATTTTTGCAACATCTTGCTAAACACAAGTTTTGTGGATGAGATAGACATTGAAGGATATCAGAGTAATGCATGACGATCCCATCTCTATTTTCTGTGATAATACAAGTGCAATTAATATTTCAAAGAATCTAGTGATGGACTCAAAGACAAAGCATATATCAATCAAGTATCACTTTTTGAGAGAGAAGATCATGGAGAATGAGGTAAAGCTTGAGTATGTACCTACAAAGGATCAGATTGCTGACATATTTACTAAGGCTTTTCCTAAAGATAATTTTGAGTATCTCTAGGAGAATGTGGGGATTATTGCCTCTCCTCTCTTGAATTATATACATATGGTGATGCATCAGTCCAATGGATCTATGGATCTATCTTCCTTATGGACTGATGTTTGGTGGCTACCTCTTAGGGGGAGTAGGTAGTGTCATGTGTTGTCATCATGCAGATTGACTGGGTGTACTCCTAAGGGGGAGTATTTAGTGTTGCTATAGATCTTGGTTCAATGTCAAAAGGAGAAAAAAATGCAAAAAATATTTTTCCTTTTTCATTGATGTCAAAGGGGGAGAGAAAGTATCATGTGAAAAAGCTTATTCATTCAAGAATTAGGAAAAGTAGTAGGAGAAGTTGTTTAGAGCTGTAGTGTTGTCTTTGATGGTTTTCCACATCATGTGTTTCCATCAATGAAAAAAAGGGAGATTGTTGAAAAAATAAAATGTTGTCATTGATGTCAACTATGTGTAGAGGAAGCTTGTTATTGTCTGTATATGTCAAGGATATTGAGAAAATTGTAATAAAGAAGGTTTGCTATTTGTGCATGTATAGTTAAGATGTTGAAGAAGTTTCATGAGAACATGGAGTTGCTATGTCTGAAAGTGTGTTAGAGTGAAGTAATGTGCTGAAATAATGTCTCTAGTACTTGGTCTCGAAGTGCTTTTGAGAAAATTTGATAAATAGAGAAAAAAGTGTCTTGCAAGTATTCAGTGTATGCTCCACGATGTGCTTCACATTTCTTTTGTGTTGATTCTATAATTTTACAAATATGAGGTAAATTGTTCATGGTTGTTGGTAGTTCCTATGTCCAAAATTTGGGCTTCTATATTATTGTACAATGTGAGATATTTTCACCAATGTGTGAATTGGAAAATTGTATATTTTGGTTGTAGTTTGGGAGAAGTGTGTTTGCTATGCATTTCTCCATATCATGGTTTTAGGACCTACAGTTCTAAGAATGAGTTAGTGAGGTTGGTCTCTTCCTTGGTTCAAGAGGAATTGAGATTTGGTGTTGCTAATGTTGGGTTTTAGAGTTATAGTGTATTATAGTGAGTTCAAATGTATAAGACAATCATATTCTTTAGGTGAATTTTTTTGCAAAGGTTCTGGAAGGACTGGCAAGTGTTTATTACATTCTCCAGATCATGTTCAAGTGAAGTGTGATGTTCAAAAGGATTGGAATGAGTTCAAGATGCATGTACTTGATTGTTTTATGTGTTTGCACGGGTGTTGGTCGACCTTGTGCTAAACACTACTAGTGAAGCTTATGAAAGTGTGTTGAGGCATGTTGGGACTCATTTAGGTCCTCATTAAGAATGTATATGGGTTTACCTCATTCTCTTCCACTGTGGAATGTCTTGGCACCAATCTAATTTTAATTTGTAGATAGAAAGGGCATGTATGTGTAACAAAGGATTTTGGCTCCTTAGGACTTTCTAGCGCTTCTAGGGTTTTTTACCTAAAAGGAGAAAGAAGGGAAAAAATAGGCAATGTTACACTCAAGATTGATACAATATGGATGATAAGTGACTAAATGTAATGATCTAAATATAGTACACTGAAAAATTAAATGAGTTACAAATGCAAAACCTAAGAAATGTAACTTGTTTGAAAACACATTATGTAATGCAAAAACACCTAGAAATGAAAAGTAAACATTAACAAAAATGAATGAAATTAAATGTGTGCACCTAAGATCTTGCTGGAAACTAGAAATGACTTCTAAAATGCTATTGATCCTAATTTTTAGGCCTAGTGGGATTCATTCGCCATTCTGGGCAAATTAGTCCCAGATTTGGGAAACTGTTTCAGAGCCCGTTTTAGACAAATGGGTATTCAAAACTGTAGAAAACCAAATTTAGGCCTAGAAGTGGGACTCATTCACCATCCATGGTGAATCAATCTACTTTTGAATTTTTGAAAATCCAAAGGTGGAAATTGAAGTTTGTGGTTTGCACTTCGGTTCCTAATAGGTGTTAGCCTCTAAAAGTTTGATTTTTGAACTTGAAAGTGACATTTTGTTGATATTTTAAATTGTTCAACAAGGAGATATCTTCAACAAATTTTAAAATTGATCTTCAATGATTTCCAAACCTTCAAGATGTCTAATTCTGCAAACACACAAGAAGAGAAAGAGAAATGTTGAATGTTAGGGCATGGAGGTTTTCCTTGGTCAAAACCCTTTGTAGGTAATTAAACCAAGATGATGAAAGAATGTAATGAAGCATGAAATAATGGAGTTAATAACTTTCCATGATGTTTGATCTTGAATTTCTATAGTAATGGAGGAAGATTCTGCCCTTGAATGTCTTTGGAAGCTATCTTTGTGACTTAGAAAATTAAAACCCCAACTTGCTTGACTTGAGGGAGAAGATAGATGATGAATGAATGATAAGAGATGTGTGAATGAGTTGAGAGATGTAAATTAGGGTTTAGAGACTTGATTTTATAGGAAATTATCCTAATTTTCCTATTAATTAGATCCCCAAGGCCGACATGAAAGAATAATAAACTTAAATTCTAGTTTTTCTCGCTCAAAGCTTGAAAGTGACCCAAATAGGACTCATTTGCCACCTTGGGTGAATAATTCCCACCTAGTAGGGACTCATTTGCCACAGATGGTGAATTAGTCCTAGTGGGGCCCATTTTCTAGTTGGGTTGTTGGGAGGTAAGAAAATTAGGTTTATATGATGACTTTGTCAGGTATTTCATCAAATTATGCCTTAGGATGCACAATATGGGGTAATAGGGGCCTATTAATGATGATGTAAAGGTAAATTAGGGCTTGGGACAGATAATTCAATGTGCAAGTGTGATTAAATACACTTTACAACACTAAAATGAGGTCCACATAGCCTAGGAAGGCACAACATCCAATGTGAATGTGCGAGACACACTACAACACTAGATTAACATTAAGTTCAGTTCACATGCCTTCTATTTTGATATGAGGATGTAATTAAATATATTTTATAATGTTGAATGAGGGGAAAATGGGTTCATTAAGTCTAGAGAGGTGTGAACGTATTTTACAACACTTTACAACACCTTTACAAGACATCAATAAATGCATGTTATTCAATTTGCAAGGGTCCAAAACCTAGTGTGGATGTGTAAAACACCTCACAACACTAAATCAAGGTCTTTTTAAGTCTAGTTTATCATCAATTATTCCCCAAATCAAGCAAGTTGCATTTTTTCTATGGTACATTTAGCCCACACTTTAGTTAGAGGATGAACTTTCTTCAAACTCACACTAAAGTAGACATTCAAGAGAGGTCCAATCATACCAATGTAGGTGAAAAAGGATGATAAAGATTAAAGGAGGTTACGCAAGCCCCCAGGATCTAAGATCCCAAGTCAAGTCAATATAAGCACAAAAAGACACACATAAGGTAAATGATTTGCAACAAAACAAGATACATGATCATGTAATGGCAAGAACTAGAAGAGAGAAAATAAAAATGTGGATCAAGCTTCGACCATTTGTCCAACATGTTATGGATCAGATCTAGGCTATTTTTCCAAAAATAAATGCATACTCACTCTGGGGCGATGGAACTCTTGGCTGTCCTTTGGGTGAGAAAGCAAAAAAGGTGAGAAACATATGCTCAGTTGGTATGTACTCACAAACACATAGGTGGCTATGGGGAAAGTTGTGCCTTGGAAAGGCTTCCCGCTCAACCATACCAAATATATACCTCCTAATAACTTTAATAAGGTGCCACAAAGGAAAATGACTTTTGAGCTCTATGAAGTAAGCAAAACTTCATATTCTTGACACTCATAGACATTGCTAATGCAAAATAGTGCAAGGACTATTCAAAGGGATTGTGCTTAATTTGTGCAAGGTCTCATCTTAGGGAACATCATGCTTAATGTTTCCAAGAGAGGATGTGTTAAGGAAGTATCACGCTCTTGGAGGGAATCGAGCCGAATGACTCCATCAAGAAAAGGACACATCACAAGAAGAAATAAATCACACAATGAAATGTGAGTGGTGATGTATGCCCCCAATTTAAAGTGGTTGCGAACACCAGTACTGTGAGAAATTTCTTTAAAGTAGAAGGAGACATGAGAGATTACTCGAAAAGCCCTATGCCAAGTCATATGTTTTCGATAAGCTACGCCATGAAAAAGGTAGTACGTCACATGTAAGCCAACTTAAGGTACATTGTCCATGTCCGAATATTGCTCTTATATGTTCATGAAAGGTTAATGACTAGCCAAAGGAGGCAACAAATTATGACATATGAGGACAAGGCTACTTAAGCCCTTTCTCCCACTTAGTGCAGGACAAGGATGAGCCAAAATGGTTGATAAGATGCAAGGTAGAGTGAAAATCAATATCAATTAGAGGAATTAGGTGCACCCCACATAAGGAAGAACACCAAACTCCTTAAAATGTTGGATTTTAATACTCAAAACTTTACATTCATTAGTGGAGTGGCCATGAACTCTGTGATAGTCACAAAATGAAGTCTTGTAATAGCATATCTTAGGAGTTGTTGGAGGAAGAGATATCAAGTGATCTTGGAGGAGTCTCGACAAGATACCCTCTTGATCAATGGTAGAAGGTGGTCCTATGGTTTGTGACAAGGAAACTTCTTGCTGAGATGTACAAGATATCATACCTATGCAAGACTATTTGGATTGCAAGATTTTGGGCTCTCCTATATAAGAGGGTGTAAAATATAACGAATTTAATTCATGAGTGTGTTGCAAGATGACATTGACATTAAGCGAAGGCGTATTTGTTTGTTTCATGTTTTTTAAAGGATGATTTTCAAGACCACTAGTGTCGATGAGTTCAGGATGTACGACTGCTAGGGTTGGTTTAGGAGAATGATGTGTGAGAATGTTGATGTTGAGTGAAGGCTTGGTGATTTCTATCAAAGGACAATAACCAAGACCATAAGTTGTTTGTTGTGTGATAGGGTCTATAGGGCTGTGGATACCTTTTTCATGAGCACCACATCCTTTTCCAGTATAGCCAAGTTGTTTTAGAAGCTCATATCCTTTTCCATAAAGCTTTTTCATTACTTTTGGATCGATTGATGGTTGGTAATAAGTGTTTTCAAAGGTGGTTGTGTATTTTGTTTCATTGTCTAAAGTGGTTGAGGTGGATTCTTTCGAAGGGTCATCTACTTTTTCATTTCCCCTATTTGAATCTTTGTGTATGTTCTTGTACTCACCCATGAATTCATGCTCGAAATCTAAGGAACCCCAATCATCTTCTAATAGTTTCATGACTTGTTCAATATGTTGTTGTTTGTCTTTTTTTTGAACGGGTTCCACTTGTGTAGTTGGTGACACCGTGTTTAAATTATTATCTTTATTTTTCACAATATTCAAACAATTATTTGGGTTGGGGTCAGTGTCAAGTATGTGCACTTTGTTGTTGTAAATGTATTTCATTTTATGATGAAGAGTAGAAGGCACACCATTCATTGCATGAATCCATGGTCGACCTAAAATGAGATTATAAGAAAGATCGTTAGGCATAACATGGATTGGTGTATCCAATGTAACCTTCCCAACTGTAAGAGGAAAAGTAATCACACCAAGCGATTGTTTTCCTATATTGTCAAATCCCTAGATAGACAAGGAATTAGGTTGAATTTTTGATTTTTCCACATGCAGCTTATCCAAGAGATTTACACTACACACATTAAGGGAGGAGCCATTGCCAACAAGGGTTCACTTTATCCATATTATTTTGTATTGATATATGATTATGAAAGCAACATTTTTATTTTGTACTTCCAAAGGGGGGGGTCCACTTTGGTGGAAAACAATGTCAGCATTCAATCCTTGAATTAGAGCTGCTATGTCATGCAGTTGTGCATTAGAAGGGATAGGAACTTGTTGTAAGGCTGTTTAAACCATGGTGAGGTAGTTTGGTGAATTATGAATTAAATCCCATAGGGATATTTTGGCAGGTGCATTCTTAAGTTGTTCAACAAGATCATATTCCCTAAGGTGGGAATTTAATCAAGGATCTCTAGGAAAAATGGGATTAGGCAAAGGTAATGGTGTTGAGAGGGGTTGTTGTGGTGGGTGTGGATTATTTCAAGTTTTATATGTATGAGAAATGGTATTATGACTCAGTGCTATGAAACATTATTCTTAGGAGGGTAAAGAGTAAACTCAGGTTTAGGTGGAGGTGGAGGTTTATGTGATGGTGGGTAAAGGATGAGTTCAGGTTGGTTTTGAGTTTGTTGTTTATGTGAAGGGGGGTAAAGGATGAGTTGAGGTTGAATAATATTATCATCCCTTGGTGAATGATAGTATAATATGGGCTTTTCATTGTCATGTAAGGGCATAATATTGTTATTGTCAATGTTAGCCTTGTCTTGTATCATGATATCTTCCCTAGAAGGAGAGTTTTTAGGAGAACTACAAATCAAATGTTCTTGACATTCATGGATTGTTTCTTCTAAAATGACTTTATGATAAATAGGGGAATGATCATTGGTTGAACTTTGTTGCTCAAGAAGAGTTTTGCTAGGTGAAGGGGGGCAACTAAGATACTCATGATTGCCATCAATTGTGTTTTCTAATAGCAAAGTATCTTCTTCACAACTAGGAGAAGAAAAAATGTTATTGTCATGATTACCTATGATTGTGTTATGTTGGTTATGAATTTTTTGTCCATTAAGAGAGGTAAAAGGAGAGAAACAACTAGGATTCTCAAAACTCTCATTAATTGATTCTTCTACCAAAATATCTTCATCAACAATAGGAGAGATATTAGGAGAACAAATATGATCATTACGAATGTACAAGGTTGTAGTCTCTTTCACAAAAACACTCTCATGGGGAAGGGATGGGAAATGTTTCTTAACATTTCTAAAGATGTAAGATATTAACATTGTTTGAATAAAAATGAAAAACCATGTCATGCAATGTTTCAACAATATAAACAATGTATATGCAAGGATGCAAAACATTTTTATCTAATGTATGCAAAGTTTTAAGAATGTAAACAATGTATATGCAAGAATGAAAAGTACTTTTACAAAACTTATGTGAAGTTTTATGAATAGAAACATTGTATATGCAAAAGTGAAAAGTACTTTTATCGATGTTATGCAAAATTTTAGAAATGTAAGCATTTTCAGATGTAAGGATGTTTGCAATTGAAGTGATTTGAAGAATGAGTAGTCTAGAATGATGTTTTTGGCCTAAATGCATAAAAAAAATGTTCCCAAAACTTTCTAGAATTATAATATATGATACTAGGAGGCTTAGGAAGCACAAAAATGAGGCTCATGATATTGTAACAGACAGTGAAAAATTTAGACAGGGATTGATTTTCCCAGAATGGCGAATGAGTCCTAGTAAGGGTTTTTTGCAAAATTTTCAAAAAATTTCAATGGATTTTGATGCTTCTGATGTTGTAAGATGTAGACCTAAGATGAAAGAGAAAAATTTCAGAAAATTTTAATGATTTTAGATGCCAAAAATGCAACCTACATGAACTTTTCATGAATGCAAAATTTGAAACCTAGCATGCAAATTAATCTATGCAAACCCTAATGCAAGGTCAATGCAAGCTAGATCTATGATGAAGGACTCCAAATAAGGAAAGAAAAGTATTCTAAAGTTGGGTTCACCAAAATATAACAAAGGATTTTGGCTCCTTAGGACTTTCTAGTGCTTCTAGGGTTTTTCACCTAAAAGGAGAAAGAAGGGCCAAAATAGGCAATGTTACATTCAAGATTAATGCAATATGGATGAGAAGTGACTAAATGTAATGATATAAATGTAATAAACTAAAAAAGTAAATGAGTTACAAATGCAAAACCTAAGAAATGTAACTTGTTTGAAAACACATTATGTAATGCAAAAACACCTAGAAATGAATAGTAAACTGTAATGAAAATGAATGAAATTGAATGTGTGCACCTGAGATCTTGCTGGAGACTAGAAATGACTTCTGAAATGCCACTGATCCTAATTTTTAGGCTTGGTGGGATTCATCCACCATTCTGGGTGAATTAGTCCTAGATTTGGGAAACTGTTTCAGAGCCCGTTTCAAACAAATGGGTATCCAAAACTATAGAAAACTTGTTTCAGGAATGGCAGTGGGACTCATTCATAATCCATGGTGAATCAATCCACTTTTGAATTTTTAAAAATCCAAAGGTGGAAACTGAAGTCTGTGGTCTGCACTTCAGTTCCTGATAGGTGTCCACCTTTGAAACTCTGATTTCTAAACCTGAAAGTGACTTTTTGTTGATAGTTTGACTTGTTCAACAAGGAGATGTCTTCAACAACATTGAAAATTTATCTTCAATTATTTCTAAACCTTCAAGATGTCTAATTCTGTAAACACACAAGAAGAGAAAGAGAAATGTTGAATGTTAGGGCATGGCGGTTTGCCTTGGTCAAACCCCTTTGTAGGTTATTAAACCAAGATGATGAAAGAATGTAATGAATCATGAAATAATGGAGTTAATACCTTGCCATGATGTTTGATCTTGAATTTGTGCATCAATGGAGGAAGATTTTGCCCTTGAATATCTTTGGAAGCTATCTTAGTGACTTAGAATATAAAAACCCTAACTTGCTTTACTTGAGGGAGAAGATAGATGATGAATGAATTATAAGAGATGTGTGAATGAGTTAAGAGATGTAAGTTAGGGTTTAGATACTTTATTTTATGGGCGATTCTCCTAATTTTCCCGTTAATTAGATTCCCAAGGATGACATGAAAGAATAATAAATTTAAATTCTAGTTTTTCCTGCTCAAAGCTCAAAAATGACCCAAATGGGACTCATTCGCCACCTTGGGTGAATCAGTCCAACCTAGCAGTGACTCATTCACCACAAATGGTGAATTAGTTCCAATGGGTCCCATTTTCCAGTTGGGTTGTTGGGAGATAAGAAAATGAGGTTTATATGGTGACTTTGTTGGGTATTTAATCAAATTATGCCTCAGGATGCACAATATGGGGTAATAGGGGCATATTAATGATGATGTAAAGGTCAATTAGGGCTTGGGACATAGAATTCAATGTGAAAGTGTGATTAAATACAATTTACAACACTAAAATGAGGTCCACACAACCTAGGAAGGCACAACATCTAATGTGAATGTGCAAAACACATTACAACACTAGATTAACATTAAGTTCAGTTCACAAGCCTTCTAGATTGATTTGAAGATGCATTTAAATATATTTTATAATGTTGAATTAGGGGAAAATGGGTTCATTAAGTCTAGAGAGGTGTGAAAGTATTAAATACAATGCTTTACAACACCTTTACAAGACATCAATAAATGCATGTTATTCAATTTGCAAGGGTCCAAGACCTAGTGTGGATGTTAAATCAAGTTCTTATTAAGTCCATTTTATCATCAATTATTCCCCAAATCAAGCAAGTTTCCTTTTTTCTATGGGACAGTATGGCCAACCTTGGAAGGGTTTCAAGGTTGAAGAGTGTATAAGTATGAGTTGATATTTTTGTGAAAGATAATATAGATGCGTGATAAGGGTGTGATACAAGTTTGAGTAGATCAATGCAAAATTCAAAGTGTTGATTCAATGTGAAAGTGTGATTAAATACAATTTACAACACTAAAATGAGGTCCACACAACCTAGGAAGGCACAACATCTAATGTGAATGTGCAAAACACATTACAACACTAGATTAACATTAAGTTCAGTTCACAAGCCTTCTAGATTGATTTGAAGATGCATTTAAATATATTTTATAATGTTGAATTAGGGGAAAATGGGTTCATTAAGTCTAGAGAGGTGTGAAAGTATTAAATACAATGCTTTACAACACCTTTACAAGAAATCAATAAATGCATGTTATTCAATTTGCAAGGGTCCACGACCTAGTGTGGATGTGTAATTTCTTATTAAGTCCATTTTATCATCAATTATTCCCCAAATCAAGCAAGTTTCCTTTTTTCTATGGGACAGTATGGCCAACCTTGGAAGGGTTTCAAGGTTGAAGAATGTATAAGTATGAGTTGATATTTTTGTGAAAGATAATATAGATGCGTGATAAGGGTGTGATACAAGTTTGAGTAGATCAATGCAAAATTCAAAGTGTTGAGTTCCTGAAGCTAGTGAGCTGAAGGTGTACTCCATCTTTCAAGCATGTCTGCAAGAGTGTGAGAAAATTTTGATGGACCTTCCTGTTGAATTGAGATAGTGTTCTCTCTATAACAATTCTATTCTATCTTCTTTGTAATTTTGTGGTAGTGAGCTCGATAAGTGAGCCCTCATTGGACAGTGTTTCCTATTCTAGTAGTGAGCCTCTATATTCAATTGTGGAATTCTTTATAATGTGAGCTAATCTTCATTGTGGCTTTTCCCTTATTGGGTTTTCCATGTAAATTTGGTGTTCTTATGTGCATGGTTTTACTACTTTCAATTTTTGTTCCTGCATTTAATAATTAAACACATTAGAAAAGTAATTTTTTTTTGAATTCTTGTAGATCTAACTTATGTTGAGAGTTTTAAAGGTTAAAGTTGCTACAATTGATTCACCCCCCTCTTAGTTGTCTTGTTCAAAAATCTACACCTCATGCTATCATCCCTATCAAATGAGGAGTTGAAAGTCTCAAATTTGCAAGTACCCATTTGTTCAAATCCAAAAATCTACACATAGAAAGGACAAGTAAAAATGTTGGGGTTGTTTCAGGGCTTGCCTCAGTGAAACCACCATTTTAGTGTTTTCACCTCCATGAATAGCTAGATAGATAGAAATAGATGAGATGTAAAATTTAATAGATGACACATTTGATAAAAAAAACCTCGCTATGTAGGAGATCCCCTATCATGAATAAAATAGACAAGACAAGTATGTATTTACAAATAGATGAGACAAAGCATCAAGAGAGTGTTACCAATAGTTTTTGGCTCCCTCTTGTCTTGAAAGATGAGATGTGGTTTTCTTGCAAGAGAGCCTTGGTTGTTGATGTGATTAGAATTCGATAGAGCTTTGTTGTGGCGAAGAGATGTATAAGTGAATAGATCAAGATAGAAAGATTGAGTGCAAGATAGTAAGAATGAATGAGAATGAGAGTAAAAAGAGGGATTTTTTGAGGTTGCATGGGTGGCAAGATCTATTAATGTTGATGTGTGTTTCTGCACTTCTCAACACAGACAACACAAAAGTGTGATGTCTCTCTTGAAAGGTAAAAATCTACAACCAAGTTTTAGAAAATCACCCCAAGGTCTCTCAGGTGTCAGGTCATGACTTTGCAAAAATAGCTCAATTGTTTGTTGTGTGATTTGTTGGTAATCATGAGGGGCATTTATGGTTGACTAAGTATGGAGTTTCATGGATCTATAACTAAGTTTTAGAATTCTGGAAATGGATGAATAGTGACAGTAAGTGCTTGGACAACAGTCTAAAACTTCTTTAAATCATCAGATATTTAATTATTGTGATGCTAAAATTGTATGTCTAACTCAGATTTAAAAGAAAATTCAAAAGGTTGAAGGGTTTAGAAGTTTTCCTAAGTCTAAAATTATGTTTAACAGTAACAATGGTTGATGCTATAGTAGGAAGACTTTGAAAATTAAGTTTTTCTTAACCAAGGACAACCTACAGTGTCACAAAACTAGTGCAATCTTCTAAGGTTCTTTGTATATTTTCAGATTGTGCATTCACCTATAAAGCATGAACATCCAATTGAACTTAAGTACAACACAAAAGGAAGCTCAGAATAAATTTACACAAAAATTTTCATCAACAAATTATAAAAAGTATGAGCTGGAAATGCATCAAATACTGTAGCATACATCCACCATTAAAGCTGAACAAGAGCTACTAACATAAATAAACTTAAACTTTAAAAGAACAATGTTGAAACAAACTTTTGGAGGCTGAATCATGCACACATAATGAACAATACATAAGAAACCATCAACTAGAATGTTTTTCTCATATATTTTAGCAAAATTCCTTTAGACAACAACTCATCTCTCTCCTTGAAAATGAGAGGGTGCCCCTATTTATAGTTTTCAAAAAGTAGAATGAATGGTCAAGATTTCTTAACAATGAATGGCCCAGATTCATTCTAGTTTAGGGTTTTTACATCACCCAATAGAAGTACGAAATTTACAATATCAAAATAGACTATTTTGTCTTTTCGCTATTTGTCCTATAGTCTATCTTGTCTTCTAGCTGATTTTGGCTTTTTAGCTTATTTTAACAAATGCTCATCATCTATAATAGGATTTCCTGCTTCTTTTTGTAGAGTGGCATACTCAACAAACTTTCCAATGACAATCAATAACTTCTTTTCTTTAGAGAGGTCAAATTTTGAGATCTGGAAGGTGATATGCTTGAATCCTCCCATCATCTACTCCCAATGCTCTGTACATTTTGGCCCTGCTATGATTATTTTTTCTAGTTCTGAGAAGGCCCTTGTAGCAAAATCCATGAAGTCTTTTGAAGGTGTCACCGACTGCTTGCTCCATCTTTTGTGGAACTCATGCTTAATTTCCTCTTGATCTAACTCAAACGTGGGCATTTCATATCCTGTCATTAGCTTCAAGAAATTATTACATTATGCTCAATGATCGACAATTCACTTGTGGTTGGCCTCCAGTTCAACTAGGTACCTCTCTAAAACTCCTTTTCTATACTCAAAATTGATTAGCCATGCTCTCCAACTTTGGATATGTAATTCTGTAAAGCTCGAGAAACTCCTTGTAGATCTCCATCACCTCCTCCACTTCCTTCTACAAGACCCTATATTCATTGTGCATCTTGGCTGCAGAGTGAATGCCTTGGTCATCCATATTAATGACCCTTTTGAAACAGTCAGAAGTAGACTTGGTCTAGTTCCTCATTTTCTCCATTTTATTGACCCCCTCTTTTGAGAGTAAGGAGGGTGCAGGCGATTCCACTAGAGCTTCTTCTACTGATGCCATCCATTATTGTATATAAGAAATTATCTCTACCACTTGTGATTTTAGTTCATCCTTCATTTATTGATCTTTGTTCATTTGTTGAAGAATGGTGGAAATAGATCCCTAAAATTCATCAATCTTTTCAGCTCAAGATGCCGAGCTCAGATTAATGGTTGTTATTTGATAATCTTCGCCCTAAAGGGAATTTGCATCCTTTCTAGCTGTGAGAGTGGACACTTGTAATACTCTGGACCTAGAAGCATTAGTCATGATATGTGACCTAACTTTAGGATTCTCCTCCTTCTTGGTCTTCACCTATGTATGTGCTAGTATTGCTTTTAGGTGGGCCTTGGGGTTTGCAAGCACAAGAGCCTTTCTTTTGAGCTGTTGCTACAACCATGAGGGGACTTCTATTTGATGATCTGGTGATTCATTGTTCTCTCCTTCCTCTTGTTCTTTTGAAGGATATTCCCTCTCATGCTTAGGAGCATCTTTGATGTTTTCTTCTCCTTTAACTTGTTCCTCCCTTGGTGTAAGTTATTTCTCCCTGTCTTGCTTGGCAACTTCTCAATGATGCATGACCTTATCTTGGCCAATTTCTCAAGGCTTATCAATCATCTCCTCATCAATTCCTATATTTGTTTTCCCTTCCTCGAATCAATGTTCCTATGGGCCTACCTCTTTATCATTGTGCTCTTTGGGCTATTCCTCAAGTTCTTGGTTAGAAGTCTCAAATTCATAGTAAGTGTCAAATTTTCATGCATCATCACCCTCAGGCATTTTTTACCTTCTTCATTAGAGGTTACTTCATCTAAATTAACCCTTATTTGTCCCTCTAGATGCTTGAAGTATTTCTCACGATCTAAATCCTTAGGCTCTTTGGCCATATCTTCTACTGCTTCTTTAGGCTGCCCTGTGCTAAGCCTCTCCATTTCTTCATAAATCTGCATTATTTCCTCCATCTTTAGTGGCTTAGTAGGAGGTGGAGGTTGAGGTAAGGCAATGACAAGTTGGAACATTAGAATTTTAATTTGAGTATTAAGGATTACCTTAGAGAGCTCAGACACACTGTGCAAGTATGAAGCAAAGGTGTGTGGCAGGGTGAGAGGTGCCATGGAGGTTGTTGATAGAGAAGGTCGCAGAGTAGAAATAGTTGGCAACAAAGGTGGGACTAAGGTAGATGATAGTAGGGGAGTGGTGGAGAAAGAAGAGTCAAGTACCACGATAGGATTGGTTGGGGAAGCGGAGGTGAGGTGGAAAAAGATGTCCATAGTGGGTAGAGACGAGATGGGTAGTGATTGAGGAGTAGAAGGAGATGGAGTAGTAGTTGCACTAGAAGGGAGCACAGATGTGGCTAGTGGTCGATTGTGGTCATTCAAATTCTACTTCTTTCTCTTGGGGCGGAGACCCCTCTTCCTAATGGTAGGCATAGTGGGAACAAAGACTCTCTTTTTATTTGGTTTCTTGGGTGGCCTCTACCCATCAGTTGATTTCCTGATGTAGACTTTGCACTTTGACTTCCGCTCAGATGTATCGTTCCTCTTCCTTGACCTGGTGATAGGTGGAGACTTGGGAGCCTCACTTGAAGATGCTACAATGGAACCACTATCTATTTCACTCCTAGCTCATCTTCGAGCTCCCCATAAGTCAATTTTGTGCCCTATTCACACAATTGGGTTATTTGGTCATCTATCCATTGCTTGGTCCTCTACTCTATTGGATAGGTGACAATATCAAAATTGGTGACCTCCGGCTTGGCCCAGTCAATTACTAGCAATGGGACATTTATTAGAGCATTATACTTATCATTGAGGACATTATCATCCTCAACAATTTTATCTAGGAATAGGTATAGGTTAATGGCCTTCACAAATCTGAATGTCATCCTCATATAGTGTTGCCTCCAGACCTGATGATCATCATCGTAGTTGGCCCAAAAATATTCAACATGTGGTTGGTGGGCATACTACTTTCCAATTTGTTTCTTCAATTTCCCTAGAGGATCTAGGCCTCCTCTTTCTGTATGCAACTCAAAATTGTACTCTACAGGCTCCTTTTTGGAGTACTCCATGTATGGGGTAGCAGGGCAGGAGTACATCCCTTATCCAAAAGTAATGGGGTATAAAACCCCAACATGATGTTTGTTATGAAACAGAGTGTGGGTAGTTTGAAACTACCAAGTAAGCTCCAATAAGATGATTCAATCATTGGGGTATCAAGGAAGCCTACATGAAAACCATGAGAATCCTTCTACCTTGATGTATGTAAACTTGGCGAACTGGATGAACCAATACCCAAAACCTTTCATCACTACCTTAGCACTATGGGACATTATTTTGTGGTAGTCGCATACCAGGGTGTAGATGATATTCCCGATGAAAGCATTGTTAAACCTTCTATAATCATTCTTGAAATTCCAATATTATAGCTGCGAGTAGTAGTCATATACCCAATTCTATCCCTTCTTTGTTCCCAAGGTGCATACACAATCTAATCCTTTGTATGGGAAATTTACTGCCAGGAGGTACACTAGGTAGGAGGTCATGTAGAATTTACAAGTCTTCTTTACTACCTAAAATTGATTATGCAAGTTTTCACTAATCATCTTTGCAAATGGAATTTGGCATTGCCTCAGAGGATTTCCTCTATAAAGTAGAACCTCCACTCCCTGAATAGTGAGGACATGGGGAGGCCCATTACTCGGCTTAGGAGGATCACCAAGTGATAGGGTAGGGTTGGATGGAACACTCACTGTTCCATACTCCGGGTCTCACCTTGGAAAACCCCTTTGGTGTCTTTCTCCACCACCTTAACCTATAGGTCCTAATTCTTGTTAGGCACCTGTGGTTCTCTTGGCCAACCCTACTATCATCTCCATTTCCCTAACCAAGCTAATCTTGGTGCTCTCTTTGCCATTCTCTCCTTAGCCCTTAATCTGTCTAAAGGATAACTAAACCTCCAACCTTCACTAACTCATTGCAGGGGTGTGTGATGTCTTCCATGGCTTCAAAACCATCCTCCTAGGCTACCTAATCATCCACCAATCTTCAATTCTCCATCGCTTTCACCAAACCCTATTCTAGGGTTTAAAAAGGCTACTAGCCCTTAAGCCCCAATTAGGCCTCCTAACCCAAGAAAAATGGAAATCACTCCAAAACCTCCAAATGACTTGGGATATTTTCATGGGGTTTGTGTTTCGTATGGCCACACCTTGAAGATTTTTGGGTTTGGAGCCTGTACTATCTGTACACTACCCTAGCCATGATCTTAGCACTTTTAGGCTTGTTTTAAGCCAAATTTTGACCTTTTTTTTGAACAATCAGTTTATTCTTCCTCCATGCGGTTTTTCATGGCTCCTTCCTTCTTCCCAAACCTCTGCAAGGCTTCCTAAATCCACCAAACACCATGGTTTCCTAGGGAATTGACACCCCTGCAACCTTAGTGCTTTGCACTCTTTGATTGTCCTAACCGGGCACTACCAAGCTCGCCTAGGAATAGTATTTTTCCTTAGTTCTCTAACTCCTAAGGAATCCTATACCTATACTATTTACATGCATGGAGCTTAGCCTCAACTCCCATAGACTATACACCAGGTATAGTGGGAGACAGAGGTCTAAGATTCCATGATTGTCAGTTTGCCGGACTAATCAGAAATAAAAAAAACAAAACTAAGTACAAAGCTAGAAAACGATGAGACAACCTAACTAATAACCACACAAAGCTTGTAAAGTAATTATCACAAATGCCACACACTGTTTAGTGCTTGGAACCCTCCATTAACACACTAATAAGAACAAAAACTAGAAAATTGCAAGAATTTCATTGCTTTTTAATATGAACTGTAAACTCCAAATGATACAAAGCTTTTTCCAACCTCAATTCTAGTTAGAGGTCCACCTTTTAAAGGCTCAAAAAGTGGTTGCTTCTCCCTTGGTTGGACATAACCACCAAAAAAAGGCCAAAATTGCACAAATGCAACATTTTCGGCTTTATTTCCAATTCCTAGTGAATCCTAGTGAAAACAAGGTATGAAACTCATCCATTCTACCATGAGCTACTGATCAACCTTCCTTCTAACATATTCTAAAACTTCTAACTCAAATCTAAATGGTCAACATGACCTTAAAGCATTAAAACCACAAAATTTTCATCCTAGGCTAACAAATTTGCCTAGTGCCACCTAATACTTCCTAGGTGCTCCTGCACCATTCTCCCCCTCTCAGCCCAAGCACTAAGGAATGGAAGGAGAGACCAATGACAAGTCAATACCAAACTTCTTGAACTGATCTTCTTGTACCCATGTGGCTTCTGATTCATGCTTGTTCTTCTACTTGATAAGGTGCTCCATGTACACCTTGTGCCTTGTAGACTTTGTCACTCTTGATTCCATGATCTTCTCTGCCTGAGGCTTATCTTGATTAGGTAAGGATACATTGTTGATGTCCTTGAAGATATCCTTACTATTCTAATCCACATCATTGACTTTCCCCTTATACTTGATCAAATCAGCTACATTGAACACTGGAGAGATCCCTAGATCGGCAGGTAACTCCACCTTGTATGCATTATGCCCATACTTGGCTAATATCTTGCATGGTCCTACTCTTTTCATTTACAACTTGGTTGACATTCCCTTCTGCAACCTTGACTTGTTAAGGTTGACCATGACATAGTCTCCCACTATAAATTGTACATCTTTTCTTGACAAATCTGCCTTCTCCTTCAACTTTTGTGTAGCCTCAGTGATTGTCTTCTTCACCTACTCCTAAATCTCTTTCATGGTCTAACTGAAATCTTCTACATGTCCACTTCTATGGTCCATAGCTCCAAGATCTCTGAGCTCACATATTCCTCTTGGGTGCATCCCATACACTATTTCAAAAGGACTCTTCCCTGTGGTCCGGTTCACACTATCATTGTAAGCATACTCAGCTTGTGAGATAACCATATCCCATGTCTGTCCATACTCCTTAGTTAGACACCTTAGAAGGTTACCTAGAACCCTATTAACCACCTTTGTTTGACCATCGATCTAAGGATGGTAAGCTGATCCAAAAGATAGGTTGGTTCCTAATCTGCTCCATAGAGTCTTCCAAAAATGACTCATGAACTTCACATCTCTGTCAGAAACAATGCTTAAAGGTAGTCCATGGATCCTTACAACTTCGTTGAAGAAGAGATGAGCTATGTAACTAGCATCATGAGTAGTTTTGCAAGGATAAAATGACTCATTTTGCTAAATCTGTCCACTACTACATAGACACTGTCAAAACCAGTCTTGGTCTTAGGAAGGCCTACCACAAAATCCATGCTTATACACTCCCATGGCCTGTTAGGAATGGGCAGGGGTTGATATAGACTAGCATTACTAGCTCCTCCCTTAGCTTTCATACACACAACACATTATTCCACATAATTTCTAACATGTCTTTCCAACTTAGGCCAGTAATAGAATCTTTGCACTAGTTCTGAAGTCTTATTGATGCCAAAATGTCCACTAAGATTTCCATTATGTTTTTCCTGAATCAGATTTTCCCTCATTGACTGATAGGGCAGGGTTGGATGAGACACTCACTGTCCCATGCTCTGGGTCCTTATTCTTGAGAACTTTTAGGTGACTCTCCCACCTTAACCTTTAGGTCCTATTTCAGGTATAGAAACCCGTGGTTCTTTTGGCCAACCCCCACTATCGTCATTCTTTCATTCTACTAAGCATACCTTGGTGCCTGGCCACTATCTCACCTTGGCCCTTACTCTTCCCTAAAGGCCACTAAACCTTTAAGCTTTACTAACTTATTGCAGGGGTGTGTGTTGACTTCCATAGCTTCAAAAATATCCACCTAGCATTCTTGATCATCCACCATACTTCATTTCTCCATCGCTCTCACAAAACCCTATTCTAGGGTTTAAAAAGGGCTAGTAGCCCGTGAGCCCCAATTAGGCCTCCTAACCTGAGAAAGTAGGCTTAAACTCCCAAACTTCCTGAAGAACATCATAATATTCGAAAAGAGACCCTAGTTCATTTTCCTATCTCTCGAAGATTTTTGAGGTTATAGGCCTTCAGAGGCCATGCACATGCGTAACCCTCTTTTTGTAGGTTTTAAGGCTTTTTAGGCCATTTCTTGAATACATAGTGAACAATCAACTTGTTTCAGTCACCAAATGGACTGGTGAGATCTCTCGCTTCCTGCCAAGCCTTTGTAAGGCCTCCTACAACCACCACACACCCTGAGTTGCCAAAGAATGGTCACCCTTGCAACATTAGTGTTTGTTTTCACTGTCTTTCCTAACCGGGCATAGCCAAGCTCACCTAGGAAAAGACCTTTTCCATGAAACCTTGCCTCCTACAAACTCCTAAACCTACTCTATATACATGCATGGAGTTTAGCCTCATTTCCCACAAACTATACACCAGGTATAGTGGGAGACAGAGGTCTAAGACTCCATGGTTAATAGCCTGCTAGACTGATCAACAATGGAAAGAACAAAACCTAACTAAGAACAACACAAGAAAATGATAAAACAACCTAACTACTGACCATACAAAACTTGAAAATCAATTATTACATGTGCCACACACCGCTCAGTGCCTAGAAACCTCCATTAACACTCTAAAAGAACTAAAAACTAGAATTTACAAGAACTTCATTGCTTTTCCTTTTTAACAACAAACTTCAAATGAAACAAAAGCTTATCCAACCCTTGGAATAGGTCGAAGCAGACCTTTAAAAGGTTCATAAGGTGGTTACCTTTCCCTTGGTCAGACATAAACACCATATAAGGCCAAAATTTCACAAATGCAACATTTTGGGCTTTATTACCATCTCCTAGTGAATCCTAGTGGAAACAAGTTGTGAAACTCATTCCATCTACCATATGCTACTGATCAACCTTCATCCTAACATCTTATAACATCACTAATTCAAAATTAAATGGTCAACATGACCTTGAAGTATCATCCAACCCTACCCTATCATCATTCTTTCATTCCACCAAGCCAACCTTGGTGCCTTGCCACTATCTCACCTTGGCCCTTACTCTTCCCTAAAGGCCACTAAACCTCCAAGCTATACTAACTTGTTGCAGGGGTGTGTGTTGACTTCCATAGCTTCAAAACTATCCACCTAGGGTTCCTGATCATCCACCATACTTCATTTCTCCATCGCTCTCACCAAACCCTATTCTAGGGTTTAAAAAGGGCTAGTAGCTCTTGAGCCCCAATTAGGCCTCCTAACCCAAGAAAGTAGGCTTAAACTCCCAAACTTCCTGAAGAACATCATAATCTTTGAAAAGAGACCCTAGTTCATTTTCCTACCTCTCCAATATTTTGAGGTTATAGGCCTTCATAGGCCGTACACAAGCATAACCCTCTTTTTGTAGGTTTTAGGGCTTTTTAGGCCATTTCTTGAATACATAGTGAACAGTCAACTTGTTTTAGTCACCAAATGGACTGGTGAGATCTCTTGCTTCTTTCCAAGCCTTTGTAAGGCCTCTTGGAACCACCACACACCTTGAGTTGCTAGAGAATGGTCACCCCTGCAACATTAGTGTTTGTTTTCACTGTCTTTCCTAACCGGGCATAGCCAAGGTTGCCTAGGAAAAGACCTTTTCCATGAAACCTTGCCTCCTACAAACTCCTAAACCTAATCTATATATAGGCATGGAGCTTAGCCTCATTTCCCATGGACTATACACCAGGTATAGTGGAAGACAGAGGTCTAAGACTCCATGGTTAACAGCCTGCTAGACTGATAAGCAATTTAAAGAACAAAACCTAACTAAGAACAAAGCAAGAAAATGATGAAACAACCTAACTACTGACCACAAAAAACTTTAAAATCAATTATTACATGTGCCACACACCATTCAGTGCCTGGAAACCTCCAATAACACCCTAAAATAACTAAAAACCAGAATTTACAAGAACTTCATTGCTTTTCCTTAATCTTCTCCAACCCTTGGAATAGGTCGAAGCACACCTTTAAAAGGTTTATAAGGTGGTTACCTCTCCCTTGGTCGGACATAACCACCATATAAGGCCAAAATTGCACAAATGCAACATTTTGGGCTTTATTACCATCTCCTAGTGAATCCTAGTGGAAACATGTTGTGAAACTCATTCCATCTACCATATGCTACTAATCAACCTTCATCCTAACATCTTCTAACACCACTAACTCAAAATTAAATGGTCAACATGACCTTGAAGTATCAAGACACAAAATTTCTTCCTAGGCTTCCAAATTTTCCTAGTGCTACATATTGCTTTCTAGGTGCTCCTGCACCATTGACCCTCTTGGAACACATAACTGATTTCCTTTAAACAATAACACTCTTTGCAATGTACACTCTAAGTATTGGCTATGGAAATGGTTCTCAAAGTTGGAACATACCTTATAGACCTATGAAAAGTCTTCATCCTCCCCATAGAGATCTTTAAAACTGTCAATCCCTATGCTCTTCACTTGTATCTCCTGCATTGTCAACAACCTCCTGCTCAATGCATCTGCTACTTTGTTTAGCTGGCCCTTCTTGTGCTTGATGGTGAAGGTAAAAGCTTGGATGTATTCCATCCACTTCAAATTCCTATTACTCAACTTCTCTTGAGTATTCATATAGCTAAGTGCCTGATTGTCGGTAAAGACTACAAATTCCTTGGGTAGAAGGTAATGCCTCCACTTCCTAAGTGATTGAACCAAAGCATAAAGTTCTAAGTCATAAGTTGAATACCTCTTCTTTGCTTCATTGAGCTTCTCACTAAAGAAGGCTATAGGCCTACCCTCTTGACTTAGCACTCCTCCTATTACAACTCCACTAGCATCACATTTCACACTGAACAATTTGTCAAAGCTAGGTAATAAGAGAATAGGTTGAGTTGCCACTTCTTGTTTTAGTTTCTCAAATCCTTCTTAGCTTCTTGTGTCCACTTAAACTTAGTTTTTAAGCCTCCTTTAATTGTATCTAGGATTGGTGCACATATTCCACTAAAGTTCCTTATGAATTTCCTATAAAATTAAGCCAAACCATGGAAACTTCTTACCTCAGTCCCTGTGGTTGGTGTAGGCCAGTTGAGGATAGCTTCCACCTTGGATCCATCTTCAATGATCCTTTAGACACTACAAAACCAAAATATACAAGCTCTTGCTTAAAGAACTCACACTTCTCTAGATTTATTGCCAACTTATCCTCTTGCAACCTTCTAAGAACCAACTCCACATGTTTCAAATGCTCTTCTACTGTCTTGTTGAATATGAGGATGTCATCAAGGTATACCACCACAAATATCCCTGTAAAGTCTTTAAGCAATTCATTCATGAGCCTCATGAATGTGCTAGGGGCATTGGAGAGACCAAATGGCATCACTCTCCATTCATATAACCCATCATTTGTTTTAAATGTTTTCTTCCACTCATCACCATCCTTAATTCTGATTTGATGGTATCCACTCTTGAGATCCAACTTTGTGTAGTATTGAGCTCCTCCAAGACAATCCATTAAATCTTCAATTCTAGGAATAGGGAACCTATACCTAATGGTGATCTTATTTATTGCTCTAGAATCAGTGCATAACCTCCATTTACCTCCCTTCTTGGTTGCTAAGACCACTGGTACTGCACATGGGCTGATGCTCTTTTGAATCAATCCTTGATCCAACAACTCTTGCACTTACCTAGGTACCTCTAGATTCTGATCCGATGTAAGCTTATAAGCTACTTTTTTAGGAAATGAGGCTCCAATTATGAAGTCAATTTGATGACTTATGGCTCTCTTTGGTGGTAGAGTTGCAGGTGCACCATCACTTACAATGTCCTTGAATTGATCCAACAACTTTAGGACTGCTCTGGGTATGACTATCTTTTTAGCCTTGTCTTCTTCTTTAGGTTGTAACATAACCACATATCCTTCACCTCCTTGATGTAGGTTGTTAAGGAACTCCTTCCCACTACTCAACATGACACTTGGTGTCTTTGAATGTCCCTCTTCTTCTTCTGACAGTGACTGCAACTTGAAAGTCTTCCCATCCTTCTTGAATGAGATGGTGTTCTCTTTCCCATCATATATGAAAAATCTTTCATATTGCCATGGTTTTCCCAATAGTAGATGATAGGCATCCATGGGTAACACATCACAAACTAACTTGTCCTTGTACCCTTCGATGGAAAACTCCACCGTTACTTGCTCATTCACTAAAACACTTTGCCCTTTGTTTAGCCATGTGACCTTCTAGGGGTTAGTGTGGGGTACCTTCTCCAATTTAAGTTTCATTACTGCCTTGTCTGAGATAATATTGTCTATTGAACTTGAATCTACTAAGACCTTGCATACTTTACCAAGTATCTTGCACCTTACTCTAAATAGAGCTCTTCTCTATTTTGGCTCTTCCTTGACCGGTTGTTTGATCAAAACTCTATTGAACATTAGATTCTCCACCACTTCTGATTCAATGTGACTGACCTTAGATGACTTAGGACTCATGGTGTCCTCTTGTGCATAAGCCACTCTCTTCTCATTGCTTGATGAATATGCTTTCTCCGGGCACCTATAAGCAGGATGTCCAACTTGACCACAATGGTAGCACTTCATGTTTGCAAAGTATGAATTGCTACTGCCTACTCCTCTTCCTCTATTTGAACCTCCTTGAGAACCTCTACCTCTGTTATATCCTCCTCTAGAAGATGTTTCACCACCATGCTCCGTGAGTTTAGACTCTCCTTGGTTTCTTTGGTCATTGCCTCTACCTTGGTAGCCACCTCGCTGTCCTCTTTGATCTCTGCCTTTGCCTCTGCCCTTAGAAGCTTGGTCTTGTTTCCTCTTGTTTCTTTCCTCAATCTTGATAGCTAATTGGTAACATTGATGTACTGTCTTAGGACTTAAAAGAGCCATCTCCTCTTGAATGCTCCATTTCAGGCCATTAAGATACCTAGCCACCTTGAGACTTTCATCTTTTGAAACATTAGACCTCATACAAAGTTTTTGGAACTCCTCTATGTAGGTATTCACATCTTGGCCTTTTTGCCTTAGGTTTTGTCTCTTCTTGTGTAATTGAACCTCATAATCATCTGGCATGTATGCTTCCCTTACTTTGGCAACCATTCCTTTCCAAGTTGAAATAGGTTGTTTGCCTTCCTTTTCCCTCTCTGTCTAAATGAATTTCCACCATATCAAAGCAGAACCTCTTAGTCTTTATTTGGCCACCTTTACCTTCTATGACTTAGTGACCCCATCACATTCAAAATGGTTTTCCATTCCCTCTATCCAATCCATGACTAGATCAGCTTCCATTTTTCCACTAAACAATGGTATGCCTTCAAGTCCTTTTCCAATCAAAGCCTTTAATGCCTTCAAGAAAGGCTCTTCTTCCAAAACAGGGTCAGGTTCAGGGATCTTGTCTTCCTTCGCAACCTCTTCTTTCTTTGCTACCCTTCCTTCCAACTACACATTATTCAATGCTTTCTCTAATTGTTTTATTCTTTCTTTTAACAACATATTGTCTTCCTCTTGTTCTTCAACCATCTTGGCCAATTCAGAATTTGTCACCATGATGGTAGAACCACTGGATTCAAGGTTTGACATACAAGATTCTATCCCAAATCTTTAACTTCCTCTGATACCAATTTGATAGGGTAGGGTTGGATGGAACACTCATTGTTCCATGCTCTGGGTCTCACCTTGGCAAACCCCTTTGGTGTCTTTCTCCACCACCTTAACCTATAGGTCCTAATGCTTGTTAGGCACCCCTAGTTCTCCTAGCCAACCTTACTATCATCTACATTTCCCTAACCAAGTCAATATTGGTGCTCTCTTTGCCATTCTCTCCTTAGCCCTTAATATTTCTAAAGGCTAACTAAATCTCCAACCTTCACTAACTTGTTGCAGGGGTGTGTGATGTCTTCCATGGTTTCAAAACCATCCTCCTAGGGTTCTTGATCATCCACCAATCTTCAAATCTCCATCGTTCTCACCAAACCCTATTCTAGGGTTTAAAAAGGCTACTAGCCCTTGATCCCCAATTAGGCCTCCTAACCCGAGAAAAATGGAAATCACTCCAAAAACCTCCAAATGACCTAGGATCTTTTCTTGGGGTTTGTGTTTCCTATGGCCACACCTTGAATATTTTTGGGGTTTAGAGCCTGTACTGTCCATACACTTCCCAAGCCATGATCTTAGCACTTTTAGGCTTGTTTTAAGCCAAATTCTGACCTTTCATTTGAACAGTCAGTTTATTCTTCCTTCATACGGTCTGTCAGGGCTCCATCCTTCTTCCCAAGCCTCTGCAAGGCTTCCTACATCTACCACACACCTTGGTATACTAGGGAATTGACACCCTTGAAACCTTAGTGCTTTGCACTCTTTGACTGTCCTAACCGGGCATTGCCAAGCTTGCATAGGAACAGTCTTTTGCCTTAGTTCTCTGACTCTTAAGGAATCCTAGACCTATACTATTTATAGGCATGGAGCTTAGCCTCAACTCCCATGGACTATACACCAGGTATAGTGGAAGACAGAGGTCTAAGACTCCATGATTGTCAGTTTGCCGGACTGATCAAAAATGAAAAGAAACAAAACTAAGTATAAAGCTAGAAAATGATGAGACAACCTAACTACTGACCACACAAAGCTTGTAAAGTAATTATCACACGTGCCACACACTGTTTAGTGCCTGGAACCCTCGATTAACACACTAATAAGAACAAAAACCAGAAAATTGCAAGAATTTCATTGCTTTTCCATATGAACTGTAAACTCCAAATGATACAAAGCTTTTTCCAACCTCAATTCTAGTTAGAGGTCCACCTTTTAAAGGCTCAAAAAGTGGTTACTTCTCCCTTGGTCAGACATAACCACCACAAAAGGCCAAAATTGCACAAATGCAACATTTTGAGCTTTATTTCCAATTCCTAGTGAATCCTAGTGAAAACAAGTTGTGAAACTCATCCATTCTACCATGAGCTACTGATCAACCTTCCTTCTAACATATTCTAACACTTTTATTTCAAATACAAATGGTCAACATGACCTTAAAGCATTAAAACCACAATATTTTCATCCTAGGCTAACAAATTTGCCTAGTGCCACCTAATACTTCCTAGGTGCTCTTGCACTATTCTCCCCCTCTCAGCCCAAACACTAAGGAATGGAAGGAGAGACCAATGACAAGTCAATACAAAACTTCTTGAACTGATCTTCTTGTACCCATGTGGCTTCTGATTCATGCTTGTTCTTCCACTTGATAAGGTGCTCCATGTACACCTTGTGCCTTGTAGACTTTGTCACTCTTGAATCCAAGATCTTCTCTGCCTGAGGCTTATCTTGATTAGGTAAGGATACATTGCTGATGTCCTTGAAGATCTCTTTACTGTTCTGATCCAAATCATTGACTGTCCCCTTATACTTGATCAAATCAGCTACATTGAACACTAGAGAGATCCCTAGATCGACAGGTAACTCCACCTTGTATGCATGCTGCCCATACTTGGCTAATATCTTGCATGGTCCTACTCTTTTCATTTGAAACATGGTTGACATTCCCTTCTGCAACCTTGAATTGTTAAGGTGGAGCGTGACATAGTCTCCCACTACAAATTGTACATCTTTTCTTGACAAATCTGCCTTCTCCTTCAACTTTTGTGTAGCCTCAGTGATTGTCTTCTTCACCTGCTCCTGAATCTCTTTCATGGTCTAACTAAAATCTTCTGCATGTCCACTTCTATGGTCCATAGCTCCAAGATCTCTGAGCTCACATATTCCCCTTGGGTGCATCCCATACACTATTTCAAAAGGACTCCTCCCTGTGGTCCGGTTCACACTATCATTGTAAGCATACTCAGCTTGTGAGATAACCATATCCCATGTCTATCCATACTCCTTAGTTAGGCACCTTAGAAGGTTACCTAGCACCCTGTTAACCACCTCTATTTGACCATTAGTCTAAGGATGGTAAGCTGATCCAAAAGATAGGTTGGTTCCTAATCTGCTCCATAGAGTCTTCCAAAAATGACTCATGAACTTCACATCTCTGTCAGAAACAATGCTTAAAGGTAGTCCATGGATCCTTACAACTTCGTTGAAGAAGAGATGAGCTATGTAACTAGCATCATGAGTAGTTTTGCAAGGGATAAAATGACTCATTTTGCTAAATCTGTCCACTACTACATAGACACTGTCAAAACAGTCTTGGTCTTAGGAAGGCCTACCACAAAATCCATGCTTACACACTCCCATGGTCTGTTAGGAATGGGAAGTGGTTGATATAGACCAACATTACTAGCTCCTCCCTTAGCTTTCATACACACAACACATTGTTCCACATACTTTCTAACATGTCTTTCCAACTTAGGCCAGTAATAGAATCTTTGCACTAGTTCTGAAGTCTTATTGATGCCAAAATGTCCACTAAGACTGCCATTATGTTTTTCCTAAATCAGTTTTTCCCTCATTGACTGATAGGGTAGTGTTGGATGAGACACTCATTGTCCCATGCTCTGGTTCCTTATTCTCAAGAACTCTTAGGTGACTCTCCCACCTTAACCTTTAGGTCCTATTTCAAGTATAGAAACCCATGGTTCTTCTGGCCAACCCCCACTATCATCATTCTTTCATTCCACCAAGCATAGCTTGGTGCCTTGCTACTATCTGACCTTGGCCCTTAGTCTTCCCTAAAGGCCACTAAACCTCCAAGCTTTACTAACTTGTTGCAGGGGTGTGTGTTGACTTCCATAGCTTCAAAAATATCCACCTAGGGTTCCTGATCATCCACCATACTTCATTTCTCCATCGCTCTCACCAAACCCTATTCTAGGGTTTAAAAAGGGCTAGTAGCCCTTGAGCCCCAATTAGGCCTCCTAACCTGAGAAAGTAGGCTTAAACTCCCAAACTTCCTGAAGAACATCACAATCTTCAAAAAGAGACCCTAGTTCATTTGTGTAGTTAATCATACACTCAAGATTGGAGGTGAAAAATACTAACTTGCGTGTTGCAGGATGAGTTGTTGAAGACCTTTTAGTTAGCTTGTCTGTTGTTTTTCATATTAGGTAGGCACACGTAGAATTAAGTAAAGGGTGAATTAATCTTGTTTGCTATGTTTGGGAATGTGTTATTGATGTATGATCTCCCCTTGCACCATAGGATGATCTTGGGTGACCAAAAATTACAACTCATTCTAGTCCAGTTAAGTCCACCTAGGAGTACTAGTTCATGTACGCTCTCCCCTTGCACTACATGTGAGCTTGGGGATTAAAAAAATCATCTAGTACTTCCTTCCATATAGGAGACCTTCCTGGGATTTCATCACCCGGGGAACAATCTCAACCACATGTTACCAGTGGGGCATATAAAGGGGTAAGAACTAAAGTTGTACCCCAATCCAGTCACATCGTGTCTAGCGATGTGTCAAAGCTAGGGTGATGCTTAGATAAGATGTGTAGTGTTGGTTCGACTTTCTAGTACCTCGCTGGGCCTCCTGACCCACACTTGTGATGGGATAGTGTTCACGGTTGTGCCTCACACACCCTCCTAGTGTATCGATGACTCATGAGAGAGACTGTTTAGCCTAGATAGAGACTCATGTTTTAACTGTGGCTTGGTGTAGTGCAGGTGATATGGATCATACCCCGAAGTTACTCACCACATACTCCCTTAGGTTGAGGTAGAAATCCTTGTGGTGAACTACGATAGTTTCTGTGGAGAGAGAGAAGGTGGTCCCATGGTGTCTGTTGATGACCCTGTGCCATTAGATCTCTAGCTATCCTGCTACGCAAGAAAGGGTGATCTAGATAACCACCCTAGTATCATGGAGTATTAACCTTGGGGTGTGCCTTGAAGGTGGTGGGCCTACATTGAGTTAGCAAACCTTTACTACTAATTTTAGGCTTGTGTTGTTTGGAATGTCTTCTTGTGATATACTAGTGCTTGTCATCAATTCAAGTTAGTCCTAGCCTATTTCTTTTTGTTTGTCAAGTTTTCAGTCATTTGCCATAGTCTGCCCTTGGCCTCAGTGGTGAGTCTACTCCTCATAGGGGTGAACTTGCATTGTGGATAGGCGATCCCACCCTTAGAAGGGCATTTTTGTGTCAGAGTCCAGTCCAATGATCTGATAGGTGAACTCTCTTTTGTTATGGGCAATTTCATTGGTGGTTATCTTAGATAGGTGACCTTGTATCCACCCATTCCTTGAATAGGTGATCCCATTGTCCATACAGGTGAGTCCATACACCTTATGAATAGGTGAACCTGTTGTCTACAGGGGAGATCTTGTGTCAAGTCTATACCATCTTTGTCTATACACCTCCTTGAATAGGTGAACCTATTGTCTGTAGGGGTGATCTGACATCTGGTCCATACCGCATCTAGTCGTACATTTGAGGAAATAGGAAAAGTTATTATCCCGATAGGAATTTCCATTCCCTATTCATACATCTAAAGAAAGGGGCAATCTTGAAACCTAGATAGGTGATCTTGTTTCCCAGTTTGGTGATCCAATGATTCATGTCTGTACAGTCCAAGACATAGGCAATCCGATGAAACCTAGAGAGGTGATCTTGTGACACATAGAGGTGATTCCATGATCCTTTAGATAAGCGATCTTATTATGTGGAAGGGCGAACTCATGATACATAGGTATGAATTCACCTACCATACAAAAAAATCGATACTGATCCCTCTTAACCACTGAAAGCCTATTGTTTGCTGAGTCCATTTCTATGATCAATTTTTTTTATCACCATCCATCTACCCATAATTGTAATTTTAGTTCATCTACATTTTTAAAATTCATCAAATCCATAATCAAATCACATAGGTGCATCTTCGCACATCCTCAGGCTGCATATTCATCATCTATTCATCAACCCGAGTCCTTTAGACATTAGTTTAGGGCTCTTTTATCCAATCGGGTTAGGTAATTGACCCTAATCATTATCATTTAGTCCAATCAATCAATCATCTAACTCAATCCAATCCAATTATTGATCCTTCATTATCCCAATTATCATCCAATCAATCGATTTTTTATCTTAGTACTCCTTCAAGGCATCATCTAGGTCATTAACACTTAAGTGAATTGTAGGGATTTGTGTCATCTTAGTCTTTTGGTCATCCACATTTTCATGTCTGTTACCACTCAATCATAGGCAAGAAAACTCATGGAGCTACAACGGTCCCAACATGCTTAGCCCCAACACACTCTGAATCCACCTGCTAAAGGTGGATCCTCACAATACAATACTGAGGTTCATCCTCATCCTTCCATTGAGGAAGGAATGGTCAATCAACCTAATTTAACCATTGACAAATATCTTAGTGATCCTACTAATGTGCAAATGACTGACCATCTTCTTGTTGAGTGTGGGGATGAAATTCTTGCTCAATTTCTCATGAGGGGTACTAAGCCCTCACCAGGGTTTGATATCTCACAATATATAAATAACACACCCCCACCTCTAACACAGGATCCACAAAGTTCTCATGTAAATCTACGATCATCAATCCCTCAAGTACCCCAAGTTACTCCATAGGATACATGGTACCAACCTAGGTTTGGTAATGATTTATGTTATTAGATCCCATCCTCACTTGTTTGGATTTCTGTTATGGGTGCAACACCTAATCCCAACAATCCTTAAGGTCCTAATCCTAGCAATCTTCAAGGTGCTACTAATCCCAAAGGTCAAACCAATCCACAAGCGCAAACCAATCCATAGGGTCAAAATAATCCTCAGGGTCCTGGTCCAATTAATTTGCATGCCGGTAACTCTCAAGGTTTTATCCCCATGTCTTCCATACCAACTATGCCACCACATCCACCCAATCAATTGAGTCAATCATTAGGAAACATTTGGAGCAGTGCATATAATCCTTTTGTCTATGTACCTCCTCACATCCCCCTCATCCACACCCAACCATTACCAGAACAAAATCTATTGCCTAATCCTAGTATCTCCATCTCACAACAACCATCTTATCAGCAACCACCTCATCAATCCCAAGTTCCATCGTAGTCTCAACAACCCCCACACCAACCTCAAGGAAATACATCACAATCTCAACACCAATCCCAACTCAATCCACAATTGCAACAAATACCCACATAAGCCCAAGGCAACCCTACTGCTCAATATCAATATTATTCACAATCTCCACCTCACCATTTCTTATCTTGCTATCACCAATTTCCTCTGAATAACACATAATATAAGTTGCCTCTTCAACCAGGTACACCTAGATTGCAACATGCTACTCTCAACACTAATCCTAACTACTCATAATATAATCAACAACTCTCATCCCAACAACAATACACCTATTATCAACAACCTAATCTAAAACAACTTCCATACATACCCAACAACCCACCTACGATTATCACTCCAATCCCAATTATTCATACTAAAACCAATAGTGCTCATCCTAGCAGTAGGGTTCCTCCTCATCATATTACCAAGCCCCTCCATCACACCAACAAATCTATACCCATCCTCCATCCACATATGCGGAGCAATACCAGCTAATCCCTTCACATCCACCTCCACCTCCACCATCTTATGATCAATCCATTCCGCCACTATCACCACCACATCAATAATATGCTCCTTATGACCAGTCCGATCCAACTAATCTTCCCCCACCAACACTAGTCAATAAGGAATGGGAAGATATAAAGGAAGCCCTCAAAGATTTGCAAGTAGGTACCTCCAAAAAAACCTTCAAATTTGAGGAGATTTGTCCTTATCCATTTGATCCCTCTATTTCACTCCTCTTCTTCCCAAAACATTTTGAAATTCCTAAATTCAAAAAATACAAGGAAAAGAGTGACCCATGCAACCACTTAAAAGAATTTGGTTGAGATGATGGATTGCACAGCCCCTGAAGCTCTAGAATCTTCAATGAAGGACTTTAGCCATGAAAGATAATCAACCACAAAGAGAAGTGTTGCAACAATGGAATGCTGATTAAAGATTCTATTGATAATATGATTGATATGATATTGATATGATATGTTACAAATGAACAAGATGCCTTATTAAATAGGCAAGAGGTAAAACCTAATATGCATGAGATGTTGCCAAGTGTTAAAATATAACATGTAACAACATGTGAACCCTATCTATAAGATCATTAAATGATGAGATAAGTTCTAGAAGGAATCTTATCCCACAAACTAGGAAGGGAATAATATCCCATTTATTAAATGATTGCAACCTAGGACTAAATGATTAAATGCAAGACCTAAGTTAACTTATGCTAGTGTAATAATTAATTAATTAATTACACCAACACCCCCCAATAAGTGCAACTTAGGGAGGAAAATGCAATGATTATGCAAGATGATGATGGGTCCCAGCTACGAGGCCATGTTAGGTACCCATGTACATGAAGATGCAAAAATCTCCCACAACCGGAGAAAAGGGGAAAACCCAGTAGGAACAAAACCCCTCTCCAAAAAGGAGATAAAAAGAAAGAATGTGAGAATGGGAAGGATGGAGGACTCCCAAATACCCCCCAAGTACACCATCTGTCACATGGATACAATAGAGAGACTAAATAGCCCCCTCAGAAGATGAGATCACCTGCAAGAAAGGTAAGTGTCTGAAGACAAAACAAGATCCAATGCCGACAAACAACTTGTCTCCCTTTCAGAAGAAACAAAACCAAATGCAAGTGTAGAGATTCTTCCCATTCTGGATAGGAATTGAAGGAAGGAAGGATGAAAATGGATGATGATGTCTCTGAACTCTGCTCAAGTGTCTCCTTGCCTGATGATGAAAATGCCATAGTCCTAAACAATGAAGAGAGTGACAAACCAAGTCGATGCAGAAACTGATTGTGAACAATATCCAAAGACAGTGATATGATGAATGTGATGGAGACTTGATAGCCCCCCTTGAATGAAGTGTCCTCAAAACCATTGAAAGAAGTTTGAAGTAAATCCAATGGTGGATGTTGAAGAAACCTCAAATCCTGAATGGAATAACAAGGAAGAAGTCTCAGATATGAAATCTTTGAAGAGAAACCAAGTGCCTCCAAGATAGTCTCTAGATTCCCAATCAAGGTCGAGACAAAAGAATGAGTAGACTCAAAACAACTCTCCAAAGCCAAATCTAAATGGAGGAGTGATATCCCCTCAAGAATGTCCTCCAAACTTGTAGAAGTAGCCAAGTCAGTGATACTTGAAATAAAGCCATCCTGTGAAGCCAAGTCTGAAAAACAGAATGTCTCCTGATGGATAGAGATGATGGTGGAAGCATCAATCAATGATTCTGGACAAGGAATCATTGAATGTGAAGGGATATCAACTGTCTCTGATGAAGAAGAAGCATGGAAAGGGACCTTGTCAACCTCTTCGGAAAGATCAAGGTAATCAATATCCTGCACAACAATAGCATCATGGGGTACTGGATCTGAAGAATGACATTTTGAAGCATGATCATCGGGGAAGGGTGGAGTGTCTGAATCTCCATATATCTCCCAAAGCTTAATCCAAAGGATGTGAGGACAATCACAATGATCAATAGATCTCAAAACATCGCAATCAACTTGCATCGTAATGATTTCCAAGATAGTGTACCTACTACAACTCCAAGCAAATTTCTGAACACCTTCACTTGGATAGGGAACTATACCATACAGATGAGGCAATAGATGAAGTGAATGAAGATGGTGGTAGATCCCATCTCACCATTGCTGATAGTTACCCTTGTGCAACATAACCAAAGGAGAATAATATGCAAGCCCCATAACGAAATTTCTCCACAAAAATCAAAGACACTAACCTTCAACAGAAAATAAAGAATTCCAAATAGATATACAACCGAGAATATTCCTCCGAGATCAAGAAATTATTCTTCAAGCTTCAGGATGTCTCAGGAATTAAAAAATAAATAAAAAAAGGATACCTGGAGCTGAAACCAAAGAAGGAGACTAGACTGATAAAAAATGCATAGAAATATCTCTCGAATGCCGCTGAAATCTCCGAAATTCAACAATCTGATGTGAAGATATGCACTATTGAGTCTAGAATTGAAGGTTGACTTTAGTTGACTTTAGAAATTTACAGCAGAAAAATATTGCAAAATAGATGGCACCACTGGATAGTGCTCTGAATTCTCTTTCCATCGATATCTTGTTTGCAAATTTTTGATATCGTGGTGCGAGGATATGGCCCTCAGAAAAAAAAAAACTACAAATTGAAGAGATATTGGGCACAAAAATAGAGCTCCTAGGGCTTAAAAAATAAGCCCCTGGTCGTTGATGTGACCGTGGGGCTAGGGCGCTGGCAAAAAAAAAAATCCTCCACCTGGATGGTGGCGTCGGAGCGGTGGTCGGGCGGTGAGAACCGGTGGTGTAGTTGGTGGAGGTGGCGGGGAGAATAGCATTTCCTGGGAGCAAGCTGGGGCCCTCGGTTAGGGATAGGACTAGGGTGCGGGCAGTTGGAGTTGGAGCCATCGTCGCTGGTCGGTGGCTGGAGAATGAACGGTCGCCGTGGCCGGGATAGTGGGTGCCGGCGGTGGAGGACCCGATGATGCCGGCAACGATGTGACAGGGGCCGATGAAGAAGGACAGCGGTCGGAAAGCAACGAAGTCAAAAGTGGCCAAGAGGATGACGCCGTGTGATGTCGGCTGATGGGACAAGGCCAACCAAACTCTACAGAGGTCGGTGTTTTTTTGAAAAATTTGAATATTGCAAATATAAATGCAATTCAAATTTAAATTAAAAAAGCCGATAAATATGAATGCCGACAGAGGGTTAAACTATAGCCTGCAAAAATAAAAAAATTCGGCTGACTACCAATTTAAATACCAGGTCGCCCACGCACAGTTTGATTTTTCTGCCAACATTAGAAAAAATAGCCAATAATTTTTTTGATTTTTTTAAATTTTTTTTGCCTTGATGGAGGACTGAAAGGGTGATTTTTTTCTATGAAATTGTATGGATTTGTACAAAAAATGCAAACCCTAGATAATACCTTGATTGGCTCCTGGATGATATGTCTCTGATTTTGATGAATGAACAGGCAATCTATGGGTTTTGAGGCCTTCTGGATGCAATGGAGAGGTTGGAGAGGTCCTGATCTGCACCAGAAATCAGCTTGGCTCTCAGGTAGAGCCAACTAGCTTGCAACATAAAACTCCAAGCCTGCAAGAATCTTGCACTCCAACTTCTTGGATCAAGGGTTGAAGTTTCAATGGAATAGCTCTGATACCATGTTGAGATGATGGATTGCATAGCCCCTGAAGCTCCAGAATCTTCAATGAAGGACTTTAGCCATGAAAGATAATCAACCACAAAGAGAAGTGTTGCAACAATGGAATGCTGATTAAAGATTCTATTGATAATATGATTGATATGATATTGATATGATATGTTACAAATGAACAAGATGCCTTATTAAATAGGCAAGAGGTAAAACCTAATATGCATGAGATGTTGCCAAGTGTTAAAATCTAACATGTGACAACATGTGAATCCTATCTATATGATCATTAAATGATGAGATAAGTTCTAGAAGGAATCTTATCCCACAAACTAGGAAGGGAATAATATCCCATTTATTAAATGATTGCAACCTAGGACTAAATGATTAAATGCAAGACCTAAGTTAACTTATTCTAGTGTAATAATTAATTAATTAATTACACCAACAAATTTTACATGCATTGTCAAGAGGTCCTCTAGAATGATAATTATCTTATTTGAATATTCCCTAGAATCCTAACATGACCAACTTTAGAGTGGTTCATGGGTCTACCACGAGGGTCTATATCGACCTTTTCCAATTTATCAGAGAAGTTTGTTGCACACTTCTCTTTGAATCTCAATAACTATATAGACACTCTAGAAATTTTTAAGGATAAACAACACAATGGGGAAATGATTTCCAGCTACCTACAAAGGTGGAGACCACTTGCTAGTCGACTCAAGTCTAGTCTACTCAAAAAGGAGTTAGTGAACATCTTTGTTACAAAATCTCATCTTGAGCTAGCCCATAATTTGCGCTTCCATTGTGTTACCACCTTCGCAGAGGTGATTGAAAAAGGTACCACCATTGGGAAGGCCCTCATTGCTAAGGGACAAATCAAAATCTTCAAGGAAGATAAAGATAAGCAATCTAGAGATAAATTCCACTTCCAGTATAGAAAAAAAACCATTGTTAATGATGGTGTCATTGACACTAAACACATCTAGGTAGCTAGCACCTCACAAAGATCATAATATACCCCAATCCACAATTGGTTTCCAATGTCATATTTTTTCCCAGAAGGTGCACTTGTCCTCCTCCATAATCTAATCAAAATAACCAAGAAAAAAATAAATGTACATTAACTCCTTTGGGAGAATCCTTAGATGCTATTTTCAAGAGATTTCTCTAGGAAAACTATGTAGTCACTTATCCTGCAACCAAGCCTTTTGATGAGTCAAAGCCTAAACCCATTTAGTATAGAGAGAATGAGTATTGCAATTACCACAAGATTAAAGACCACTCCACTAACAAATTTTAGGGGCTTAAAGGTTATATCCAAGATCTCATATATCAATGAAACATCATTGTGGATGCAAATACAACCAATTCATCTAATGCTCAATTACAAATATATTAAAATTCCTTCCTTAAACACAACCAAGGTCCAAGCACCTCCAATAAAAATAATGGATCCAATAATAACAACCAAAGTAATAGCACCAATAATGTTAGCTATAAAAATGTGCCTTATAAGTATGAGAGCATTATTACATGCATCACTCAAGGGAAGCCACACATATCTATGATTCAAATGATAGAAAAAAGACCCTTAATGTGTTTTTACCACATACCGTTCCCACATATTAGTTCCTAGGCCTTCCACTTCATCTCAACAAACTTCTATGAGCTCACAATACAATATCCTTGATCATCTTGGTAAGACACCTACTCGAATATCCATTCTAGATTTGCTAAGGTCTTCCCCGATCCACCAAGAGATCCTTACAAAAGATTTGCAGGATACACATGTCCCAAATGACATTGATCCTACCTAATTCCAAGCCCTAGTAGGGAATTTTTCATCCACCTATCAATTGGGATTCAACCAAAATGATATGCCACCAATCGATTAATCCCATAACCATACCTTACACATCAAGGTCCTGGTCACCTACCATAAGGTAAAATGTGTCTTGGTAGATAATTTCTCTACCCTCAACCTATTTACATTAAAGTTCATAAAACAAGTAGGGTATACTCATGCTGATATGGATAATTGAATCATTACAATTAAGGCATACAACAATGCAGAAAGGGACTTAGAGGCTATTATTTGTCTTCCTATATAGGTTGGTCCTATAGTTCAATACACTACCTGCCATGTCCTTGATCTAGAATTTCCATACAACCTTCTCTTCGGCCGACCATGGATCCACACCATGCAAGATGTTCCATCCACCTATCACCAATGCCTGAAATTTCCATACAATGGGGTCAAAATAACTATTCATGCAAACCCCCAACCTTTTGAGTATTGTCATGCTCTAGAAGCTTCTTTCCTACACTCATGATATTTTCTAGGAGTAGAAGTGGGAAAGTCTCAGGAATCACCATCCATCCCTTCTTCCATTCAATCATGTACTCCACCCTCCAATCCATCATCTCACACATCATCCACTTCATTCACTACATTTGACTCTACCATCACCAAGGTCTAGATCATCGATAAAGTCTGTGGAGAATATGAGATGCGTACAACTCTTAATGTGGCCATAATGCCTCCATCTCCTTGCACCTATGGCCAACCTTCCCAGTTTGCATCAAAAGGAAGAAATGAAGACCAAAACCATTAGCTCTAAAAATATGGGTTCTACCACCTTTCAAGCTCCAGGAACTTTGTAAGACCAAATGGATGAAGATATTAGTTAGTGGGTCTATAGGGAGGAAATCGAGCCTTCTCCCCCTCTCCTTTAATAATTCTAAGAGGTTTATCCTCATGCTTCTAAGCTTGCAGAGAAATAAAATTATCAAGGGGGAGGGCTTGGTGTACAAGAAAATTCCAAATTACAATCCATTGAGACACTGCTATGACCTAAACATGTAGGCCTATGCTATGACAAGAAGCAAAAGGGACCCACATCCTCCACTAGCAATTCCAATAATGTTAACTTAGATAATTATTTTTTGGAGGACATACATGAAGAAGTAGCAATCATAGTCTCATATGATGATGTAGATCTCCCTTTACTCTTCGATTCCATGTCAATATTTTCCATCAACCTTTCACTCCATCACCTTGACCTTATTGATTGGGGCTTACGAGGCAGTGCACCTGTGGAAATTTTTCCTTTAGAAGTAGCTTACGTACATCTTATGGGATTGGGGGAAGATGAAAACCCTAACTACAAAAGAAAAAAGAAACAAAATAAAAAAGACTCATGTAGTGAAAACCCACCCAAGGCACTTCTTGACTCAGAAAAAGTAAAAATAAAAGGGTCTATCCACTAGTGAAAACCTTGATGAGGTGCTAGAGGATGGGGATGTTCATCTTCCCCTCATTGGAGCTCATTTATCTGAACAAACTTTGGTATTTATTGAAGAGATTCAAGAAGTTAATTTAGGCATGGAAGAAGAACCCAAGATCACCTATGTGGCAAAGTTATTGAATGAGGAAGAGTATCCTATCATTGCCAATCTACTCAAAGAAGGAATTTCCAATTTTTCTTGGGCTTATTCACATATTCCAGGACTAGATCTTGCATTGGTTTTACACCATCTTGATGTACATCCTAATGCAAAACCAATTAAACAAAAGCTCAGAAAAATGCATCCCCAAGTGGCCCTACTTGTTAAGAAAGAGTTGGCTAAACCTAATGGGAACATTAGAATTTATACAGATTTCTATGACCTGAATAAATATTGCTTGAAAGATGATTTCCAACATCCTAATATTAACATGTTGGTAGATCTCATAGCAGGACACACCACTCTATCCTTCATGAATTTCTTCTTAGGCTATAATCAGATTAGAAATGCACCTAAAGACCAACATAAAATAGCATTCACCACGCCCTAGGGCACATTTTGTTACAATGTCATGCCCTTCGGTCTGAAGAACATGGGGGAAACTTACCGATGTGAAATGACAATAATCTTCCATGACCTCATTCACATTATAATGGAAGATTATGTTGATGATCTAATAAGGAAATCCAAGACAAGAGAAGATCATCCTAAGATCTTGAGGAAAATATTTGAGCGATTAGAATAGTATAAGTTGCGCTTGAATCCAAAGAAGTGTGTTTTTGGCATCACATTTGGAAAATTGCTAGGCTTCATTGTATCTAGAAGGGGTATTGAAGTGGATCCAAAAAAAGTAAAGGCTATAATGGAAATGCTCCCACCTAGAAATCTCAAAGAGTTAAGAAGTCTACAAGGAAAATTATAGTCAATCAGACATTTCATTTCCAAACTTGCTGATAAATGCCAGTCATTTACACACCTCTTACATAAAGACATAACTTTCAAATGGGATCCAAAGTGTTAGCAAGGCTTCAACAAGATCAAAGAGTACCTAGCCAACCCGTTGATCAGAATGCCTCCTATTCCAGGTAAGCCATTACTGCTATACATCTCAACCACTTTAGTTGCATCGGGGGCATTACTGGTCCAACTTGATGAGTTTTCCAAAGAACATGCCATCTATTACATCAGTCATACTCTTGTAGACTATGAGCTTAATTGTTCCTCCATGGAAAAGGCTTGCTTAGCTTTTGTCTTCAGTTCTTTGAAGTTGTGTCACTATATGTTCAGTCATCCTATCAAGCTCATATCAAAAGTTGACCCACTCAAATATTTGTTATCAAGAACGTCACTAACTGGTTGCATTGCCAATTGGTTATGATCCTTAGCGAGTTTGATATAGAATATGTGGACCATAAGGAAATCAAATGGAAAGTAATAGCATATCAATTGGTTGATTCTCCTTTGGTAGATGCATATCCATTAGTAGCAGAGTTCCCTAATGAAGGATTCCTCAAAGTATTAGAATCAAATACATGGACATTATATTTTGATGGGTCATACACTCACAATAGAGCTAGGGTGGGTATCCTCTTTGTCACACTCAAGGTGACTACATCCCAAAATCATTCAGATTGGAATTTCTAGCACAAACAACATAGCTGAACATGAAGCTCTAATCACAGGTCTAAGGATCACAGTGCAATGGAATGTCACTCATCTTTGTGTCTTTTGTGATTCACAACTTATAATCAAATAGGTGAACGATGAGTTTCAAACCAAGGATGCTAAAATGATTCCTTATAAATGCATGGTGGTTGATTTGAAGAAATAATTCACCCATATCTAGTTTTAGCAGATTTCTAGAGTACATAAAAAAGTAACTGATGCTATGGCTATGATTGGTTCCCTTATCGATATGCCTAAAGACTAAGCAGATTGTGAGTTCCTTGTCGAGCAACTATTAATCCAAGTGTACGATATTCCTGACAATGAAATGGTGTATGATACCATAGGTCCTCAATCACCTTGGTATCACAACATTTATGCCTACCTCCATGATAATATCCTACCTCTAGATCTCACCCATAAGCAATGCAAATCCTTCATTCAACGCACCTCTCGTTACAAAATCATAGGAGATACACTTTATCATAGAGGGTATGATGACACTCTCCTTCAATGCCTAAGCAAATTAGAATCCCATGTTGCATTAAACAAAGTGCATAGTGGTATTTTTGGGTCTCATTCTAAAGGGGTGGACTTCAAAAAGAAAATTTTTAGAGCATGATATTATTGGCCAACTATGGAGCATGACACTTGTAAATTCATCCAGAAATGTGGACCATGTCAACAGTTCTCAGATTTAATTCATGCTCCTACACAAGATCTCCAACCTATCATTGCACCATGGCCTTTCTCACAATGGGATCTTGATTTAATCAACAAGATTTATCCCCCCTCATTTGATGGCCATACCTTCATCATAAATACTACTAAATACTTCATTAAGTGGGTGGAAGAAATTCCACTCTCACAAATCATTGGTATTCATATTTCCAAATTCATTCTCTACCATATTCTCTATAGATATGGTATCCGCTCTACCATCATCATTGACAATGGAAATCCTTTCAAAAACTAGTACATTAAAAACCTTTGCAAAACATACCATATCCAACATCATTGGTCAACTCCTTGTTGCAATTATGAGAAAGTTTTGGTGGTGTTGTCATTAATTTTGTCATTGTTGTTAACATAGTTCAGTATGTTACTGATTGTACATGTATAGCTTAGATGTTGTCGAGATGTTGTAAGTACACGGAGCTATCTTTATGGTGTTGCAGATGTGTTGGTTTGATGAGTTTCCAAGTGCTTTTGAGAAAATTAATAAAGAAGAAAAGTTAGAGTGATGAATGTGTTCAAAATGTGCTCCGGTATGTGCTCTGAATTTCTCCTATGTTGATCCTATGCTCGTGCAGATCTAAAGATTTGATAATGGTGATATAGTGATGATATCTCCTTGGAATTAGCTTCTGTTTTGATAGTAGGTGAAAGTTACGTTCACTGGTATGTTAATTGTTCTGGCAAAGTTGGTCTTCTATGGACTAGGAGGAATATTTTTGCTCTACAATCCTCCGCTATTTTGTTTCAGATCATGCGGATCTGGGATATGTCTTTGAAGGTCTTTTCTATGCTCTAGCAAAGAGGTTCAAAGTTTGGTGATCCAGAAGTCATGTTTTAGTGTTTCAGTATGAGTTTGTATAGTTTGGATGGACTGGTGAAAGGTGTTCAGTGTTTGAAGTGTCTTTTCTTTGCTATAGATGTATCTGGAGGAATTCGAGATGTATTCTCATGCATAAGGAACTGTGTTGTGGAGTCCACGTGTCATCTTCTTATTGGGAAGAATTCACATTGATGTTCTTTTGTTTTTTCATTAGGTTTGGCCGCCCTAGTGTTTACACTTCATTCAAAGAATATAATTTAATTAAGGAAGCCTGTGGTTGATTTGAGATATTATTTCTAATCTTGAAAAATGTTTTTTTATTGGTGCACTCTCATTCCTTTCCATTGTGGGAATGTTGAGTTTCCAACCTAATTTGAATTTATGAAATGAGGTATTTGTGGCCGACCTTGGAGAAAGATTCTAAGGTTGAGGGTGGTATAAAAGCAACTCGAATTGTGAAGAGTTGAATGACAGTGTGATACAAAGTGATGAAAGTGAGCCACAAATCATAAGAGCAGAAGTGTGTCTATGAGTGAGTTTAGACAATAATTCTTCATTGTGTTGGATTCCTAAAAGCGGTGAGCTAAAGGTTTCTACAATCCTTATTCAAGCTACAAATGTGTGTTAATTGCTATGGTGGATATTTTTTCTCTCTTGTATCTGTAGGCAGTGAGCCTCTCTGTTGGACAGTGAGTCCTTTTTGTAGGTAGTGAGCCTTTGTACTTGGACATTGATTTCTCTTATGGGTAGGGAGCCCTTGGAAATGAGCCTCTGTATTTAGTTTTATAATCTTATTATATTGTGAGTTAACCCTCACTTTGGTTTTTCCCTTATTAGGTTTTCCACGTAAAAATCTGGTGTTCATTATGTTGATTTACTTTCTATTATTTGTGTTTCACGTTCTTTCTTAATAACAAAATAGTGTGGTTGTGGAATTGATAAGTGTTGAATTCTTATGTTTGAATTTTGTGACAACTGATTCACCCCCCCTCTTAGTTGTCCTATGCTTTTTTAATAGTCCTTATTACCCCCAAGGTAATGGATAAGCCGAAGCAACCAACAAGGCCCTTATCAAAATCCTTAAAAATGTTTTCAACAATATTGGTCAAGATTGGCACCTTCACCTGAATCCTACCCTTTGGGCATATTGCACATCCATCTGCACCCCCATTGGCACTACCCCATATTCCCCTGTTTGTGGCATATACACCATCTTGCCGATTGAAGTTGAGATCCCATCACTTTGTATCTCTCTCAAGAATTTAATTAGTGATGAAGATGCTCGAGTCACATAGTTAAGTCAACTTGAACTCTTGGATGAGAAACACATCAATGCCTATAATCATCTACAAGCTTATCAACAATGACTCAGGAGAAGTTACAACAAGAAGGTTCATCCCCACCAATTCAATATTGGTGATATAGTCCTGAAAGAGAGTCAACGTACCCAGTAGGATTGAGAAAATAAAGGCAAGTTTGAAGCAAATTGGTTGGGTCCCTATGTCATCACTACCAAATATGGTTCTAGGGAATATTGACTTGCAACACCTGAGGGGGAACCCTTGGAAGAACCCATCAACCTCATGCATCTAAAATGGTTCTACACCTAGGTCAACTGGGTTATCCTACGTAGAAAAATACCAAAAAATTAAAAAAGTGAAAAAAATCCAAAAATAGTAAAGAGAAATAATGCATCCTATGGTGAAAACCACCTTTGGTGGTGCCTTGGATAAATGTGTTTGGTGAAAACCTGGCAACATGTGCTATTCATAGAAGGCTTCATAATTATCTACCTTGTGTCCTATTTTCCTTTATGCTTACATTCGTCCTATCAGCATATCCTATCTTCACACCATACCGTGTCATTCCCCCATCGACATCTTATTATTCACCGCTTAGTATATTTTGATTGAGCATTAGACAATTTCAATTTTCTATCCTAAATCCCGAGATTCTATCTTGAATCTGAGCTTTTCATTGCCTGTATATGGTGTTGTGTCATCGGTCTCGTGACCTCACTTAGGATCTTTCATCATGCCTATCACCATTAGGTCTCATGTCATAGTCCTTGGTCCCTTTTGTTGAATTACGGTGCCTCTGTGCTTTCACATAGGTAAGGATAATCATTTAATTAGCCCCTGAGGCTTTCATTCATCTTGTCATGCCAGTCTTCATCATCCATTCGAGTCTCCATTGTCCTCTTTCTACTTTTATCCATGGTCATTTGTAAGTCCTTTTATCAAACTACTAGGTCTCTATGCTTTCAAGTAGGCAAAGCGATCAATCAATGAGCCCTTGAAACCCTACATCTATCCTTAGGGTGTGTCTTGATTTTGGTTCATGTCATCAAATGTGTCCCTATCTAGTTGGTTCCTAAAAAAAAAATTCATTGGTACTATGAGATTCAATCCATTTTTAGTATCCTGATTCATGTCGATCACTCGACCTACCCTCCATCTTTGATCTTTTGGTCCTCTTGCACTTTTTTTTATCATTCGAGCTTCCTATTATACCTCATCAGGGTCACCATGATCCATTATATCATGGTGTGCTTTGACTGGTACACATAGGGGTATATCTTGATTTTGTGTGATTTTTCTTTCCTGGTTATCCTTGACCTGACCAAAGCCATTGCAACTTTGGGATGCTGGGATAGCCTCCTTTTTCATTGTGTTTTCCTTAGGTACACTCAGTAGCCTTGGTTCTTCATACCATGGCGTATCATGTCGTATGCTATAGTAAAATTCAATACTCCTAATATGGAAGAATGGCATTAGATTAGCATTTTACTTATCCTCCTATTGCATTGCATTTATCCCCATCCATTCTTCCTCTAGCCTAAGGTTAGTGATTTTTGCTTGTGCAAATGTTTTCCCCCCACCTATTCTTCCTATCAAGATTCCTATGGTTTGATAGGTGCATTATCAAACCCATAATCATTCATTTCACTATGCAATCATTTAGATTCCTTCTCATCCATTACATTATCATCTTAATTTTTTTAGATTAAAATAGATTTTTTATTCTAATAATATTAAGTTCATTTCATTCCATTATCATTTTCATTATCATGTTAAGTTGTTTAGATTAATATAGATTTGTTATTCTAAGCATCTTAAGTTCATTGCATTACCATTTCCATTATCATCTTAAGTTGTTTAGATTAATATAGATTTTTTATTCTAAGTATCTTAATTCCATTGCATTCTCATTATCATTACATTTCGTTAAAGTTGTTTAGAGTTATTATTCTAAACATATTAGTCCATTTCATTACATACATTGCATTACATCACATTCATCCCATCTATCCATAGCATGATCACATGTGCATAATGCATCCATTACATATTTTCATGTCACATCATACATACACAATTAATCATTACAATGCAATCATCCATACATGATCAATCATCATATCATGTTCCATTTGCTTGCACCATAAATAACAATTGCATCACCACCTGCATCACACATTATTAGTATCTATAAGAGAGGGGTACCAACCACGTTCAAGGCCCTAGGTCAATGAGAGCTAAGAGCGGAAGGCTGCCCTAACTTACCTCAGCTTAAAAAGGGTGTTTCAAAATGAGGGATGAGAATGATGAGGACTATAAGGTCCTTCAATCACTTTGCAGATCCGAAATCAATTTTTGGGCTAGGAAAGCCGGTATTTAGGTGCAACACTATACCTTAGGAAGCTCTCTGCTTGAGGAAAAAAGTGCGGTTCTAGGACGACATCGTGGTGCATTAGTGTCCGTACGACCAAAGGACCGGAAGTACAATGAGAACTGCCTGAAAATGAGTTGATAGCCTAGCTAATGGTTTTTAGGAGAGAAAAAGAAAACTATGAAATAAGAGATATATAAGAAAATATGGTAAAGTAAATAGATGAAAGCTAGGGTGACAAAAAGTATCTCACAAAAGAGTTTGTTTTCCAGCTAGCTCCACAAAGCACTTCCACCTACACACAAGAAAGAGGAAAATTGTTGTGGGGCTGTATAGGGGTCTACCTTAGTTAGACCCCTGTTTTGGTGTTTCCACCTCCACGGACAACCAAGATAGCAACTATGGAGAAAAGTATGATAAAGGAAGAATTAAAGTAAAGAAGAGAATAACACTACAAAACAGTAACGTGCTAGTCAACCAAATCATATAGGAGAGGAGTGAAAAATCTTACCACCTCCACCAAGAGCTCACTAGCTAATGGGGGAGAAAATGAGAGGACTCAAGCCCCTGCTGCAATGATGATGTCCCACACTTGCTCTACGGAGTTGATGGAGTGTTGTTGCTACAACTATGGAATGCCAAAGTGATACTTGAAAGATTAGAATGAAATAATTGAATGCTATAATACTTAGTGAGTGGAAAAAGAAGATGGAATACATGAAGAGTGAATTTGAAGGGAGAATGAGAAAAATAACCATATTCGGGTTGGTTGTTCGAAGAGGGGTGTTACAAATCAACCCTAATGGGAAGTGTAACACCTTTGTAGTCTTTAGACGTAGGAATCTGTCAGGGATCTCAGTGCATTGTGTGGATGTATGAACATCATGTGGGCATCCTTGATAGTTATTCTCCTACCAATTCAAAAAATAGACACCAAGTGGAACGAAGGCAGCAGGCTGATGTGGATTTTTTCCTTCGAATTTGGTTTTGAAAGGTGAGGAAGTGTAAAAGAGGAATTTTCTTAAGGGGTGCAAATTTTCTCCTATACATTTTTCGCCCACTTTAGCGAGTGTGAATATTGACAAGTGCTTCGGTAAAGTAGATCAGAAAGGTAGTAGAGTTAGAAATGTATACCTGAACCATTGAGGAAGCACACTGCGATCTAGCGAACTCGAGAGCACAAGACAAGTAAAGGACTTCATAGCCCTATAGAACAATGAAGTTGTAGAATGAAAGCATCTTATAGGACCGAAGACATGCAAGGAGGAAACCCCTAAGATCTCTCACATGAAGGAATCCCCAAGAAGAAAGTGCCTCACAAGCCCGTAGATGTGGAAGGAAGGTGTCCTCCAAGGTCTCTCACATGAAGGAAACCCAAAAGAGTTCCTTACAGACTCGCAGACCTACAAGGAAGCATCCCCCAAGATCTCTCACACAAAGGAAGCTAGTAAAGCATGCTACAAATGCACAAACTTGCAAGAAAGGTGTCCTTCAAGATCTCTTGCATGAAGGAAACCCAAAGAAAGCACCCTATAGACCAACAGACCTATAGGGAGGTATCACCCAACATCTCTCACATGGAGGAAACCCAAAAAAAGTGCCCTATAGACTTGGAGACCCCCACAGGGGAGCCACCCCCAAGATCTCTCGCTTGGAGGAAGCTCAAAAGAAGTGCCTTGCATAACCGTAGACCTGTAAGGAGGTATCCCCCAAGATCTCTCACATGGAGGAAACCCAAAGAAAGGGGACTCTGCAGAGTTAGAAAGTGGCTTCATAGGCACACTAGTAAAGCAACATGTTTACCAATAGATAAAACATGTCAGAAAGTGGCCAGGTAGGAAAGTAAGCTGATAGTCTTGCAGACTACTAACAAGTTGGAAAACATTCAAAGGGGTCCCTCAAGAACTCAGTGTGAAGAAGGAATCCACTCAAGGGACACACTATTCGAAAGTATGAAAGAGATGTTTTTTTTTTCTCTAATTGATTCATCATCAAGGAATCCTTTTGAAAGATGTTCACTTCATCAAGGAATTCGAAAGGAAGAAGATTACCTTATGCGATGGAAAGTTCAAAGTTTCTTGCACCTTGAAGGAAGGTTTTCAAGCTCTTTCTTTACTAATCTGTAATGAAGGAAACACATTCTATTAGGGTTTTGAGTTGAGAATGCAATTCTTGAAAAGAAGTTTGTGAAGATTCTCGAGAAAAAATTCTTTGGCAACGAATGCATTTTTTGAGAATTAGAATGTTATAGAAGTTGCATTGTCACACATGAGAGGGAAAACTCAAGCAAAGAAGAGAGAAAGATAAAGGAAAAGAAAAAGAGAAAAGACAACACAAAAAAAGGGCATAGGGGTAGCCTGATATTTTAGGGTCAGAACTGCACATAAATATCTACAAGTATAGTAATAATATATAAAATGAACTATCATCAACCCCATACTATATCAAACCATGTGAAGAATGGATGAGAAGACAAAGTAAAAATTAAAAATTAGGCAACATGGAAGGGAAGCCTAAATGCCCCCAACACTTTGCATCATCCCCAATTTACCGAAAACCAAGTCACAAACATGGAAAAATGATGATACAAATAGAAGAAGGTTTATGACACAAAATCAACACCTGTATCCAAGCACCAATAGGGGTGATGAGGGTCATTCAGGAACACATAGCATGATAATGGGGGAACACATCACAACACACACATCTAATCTAAAGATAAAGAAGGGATCTCCCACTAACACTGATCAACCAAGAGGTCATCTGCTTCCCACTCTAGATCATCCTAGGGGGAAGGAGGATGAGCCTCCAGTGGTGGATTGTTAAGAGGAGAGTCTAACCCTCCTACAATAAGGGCTAAGGGAGAGGGCCCTACAAGGTATTCTCCACCAAGCTCTTATGGAGCTAAGGTTAGCGATTTCATGAAGATCATTGACAAGGTCAAAACCTCATCTAAAGAGTTAAAAATGAACTTTACAGGATTGCCATGTTTTACCTCATCGGACAGAGAAGGTTGTGCCCGAGATTCACTGCTAGGTGAGCTGAGTGATTTGGCAGTGATGATGAACTCAGGGGAAGTCGGGACTAGTTCTGTCACTAGGAAAAAACAAGTCAGCACAGAACCACCTGTTGGAGAAGGTGGGATCTTCTTGCATCCTTTGTTGTAGGAAGGACCACTCTCCACCTTCTACTCCACTAAGGGATGTGAAATCCCAACAAATGAGGCAAGAGGTGTGGAGGAAGAGAAAACCACATTAGACACCACCGAAGTGTTCATCATATCTATGGATTTTGGGAAAGGTTGGACATCCGGAATGGACATCAAGAGAGGCAGATCCACCGAAGGAGTGATGAACACCTGCACCTTTTTAGTGTCAGGCACATGCATACTCATAGCAGAAGTTGGAAGCGATACAAAACTAGACTGAATGGAAGTAGAGGGTTGGAGAGAGGAGGATGAGTAGGAGTCCCTAATATAGGGGCGGTCATCTCCTCTTCCTTCATTTGTAAGGTGGCCTACTCAGCCATAAGAGCCTTTTTCTGGCATTTGCACTCACGCACAAGGTAGATTCTATGAATCTTTGAACTGGAGGCTCTTGCTCAGCCATGGGAGTGTCCAGTACAACCATTTCTAGTGGAGCACTACTGAATTTGACTCCATTTTCCAACAAACATTCATCGGTCGTTCGACAAAAAATTGTTGGACAGTCGACGAATTGACGAAAGGATTTTCGTCACCATGTTTTCATCTAAATTTCAATGACAAATTAAATGTTGAAATAACGATGCAGATTCATTGGTTGTTGGCATCATAAAATGACTTAGATGTTCGTCAGAATATAGACGACAACTTCATGTATCCAGCGAGGAATTATAACCAAAATGCAATTGCAATGGCTCTTCCGAAGCATCAAAACAACACCAGAAGTTTGTCACCATTTCGATGAAATGGGCAAGGAGTTACGACGAAGCCTTTGTCACAGCTATAGCAACTTCGTCAGACCTTTTTGGTGATTCGTCAGTAGCCTTCGTCAAAATTGCAACGAAACAATGCAATTTTTTTTAAAAAAATATTCATGGAAATGTACCATCATGGAGACTCTTGGCGATGACCACCAAAGCCAACCCATCGGTGAGAGATCAATGATCGACATAGGATAGAAAACTCACTTTGATAGTCCATGTCTTGCCGATGACTTCCATCGGCAAGAAAGATCCAATGTCACACTGATCTGACCTCTTCAGGAGTTTTAAATAGACCTACACCATGTCATCGCGAAGACCCTTGGCGATGATCACCAAAGCCAACCCATCGGTGAGAGATCAATCATCGACACAATATAGAAACTAACTCCGATAGTCCATGTCTTGCCGATGACTTTTGTCGGCAAGACATATCCATTATCACACCGATTTGACCTCTTTAGGAGTTTTGAACACTGCTAGTTATCAGCAAGACATTCTGAGGGTCTTGTCGATTAAACAATTGTCTAAGAGCAAGTAAATAGATGGAACTTATTAATTTTCTTATTTTTGGGTTCTTTAAATCATATAATAGATACCATCTTCTTGTGTATAATGTACTTATATTCATATTTGAATTCGAGACCAATTGTCATAGCACATTCCATTTTACTTGCACAAAGTATTCTATAAGCAATATATTGATAATGCCAAATGATTTATGGTGTTGTACAACTCTACCTATCATCACAGTTCTGTTGTCCCCCCCTAGAGAATCCTACAAAGACAAGTTTACAATACCAAGTCAAATAATATGAAAAAGAATTACTTCCATACAAATTAAATGATTATTCTCACAATGGCAATTGTCTAATGACAACAACAATTCCATGAAAGGTTATCTATGCTTCATAAGAGATGACTAATCATACATACATACTGCAAGATGCATAGAAAAAGCATTACACTTGAGAACAACTAAGGGCTAACAAGGGAAGGAGTTAAGAAACGTCTGGATTGAAGAGAAAATGTGTAGGGAAAATGCTGACCAATGTCAAAAGAACAGAGCTTGTAGAACATATTCTTGACCTAATCAAGCTCTTGAACAACTTAACCAAAATTAAAATACTAACACATACATGAGAAATGTAATGAACTTCCAATATCTGCTATCTTTTTCATTAATGCAGAGGTAGGTAAAGGAGAAATAATTATAATTGTAACACTATTCATAGCCCAGTAAATTATGTTCATAATTTGTGTTCAATGGACCTCACTTTTATCATTATACTGCCCATCTAATACCATGTTTTAATCTAGGGTTCAACTATCTCAGATCTAAAGAAGCACCTTCAATTAACCATTTAAAGTACTATAAAATAAGGTAAGACTTTTACTTGAGAAATAGATCTACATAAAAAATTATGAGGACAATCTACTATAATCATCAAAATAGATGAAAAGTGCAAAGGAACGGAGGGGCTCGATCTCAGTCAGCTTCTGGCCACGCTAAAAGTTTAATTAGGTGCACACTCCAGCTTATAGGGTCGCATAATCTGACTCCTCGCAATTTTAAAAAAAGGTAAGACTTTTACTTGAGAAATAGATCTACATTAAAAAATTATGAGGACAATTTAATGTAATCATCAAAATAGATGAAAAGTGCAAAGGAAAGAGTCGAGCTACATCTCTAGAGCCTAAAAAAAACACATGCAAGAAACATAAAAAAAAGAACAAACCATTTTTTGGATGAATACAAAATGGTGCCTTTCAACAAGTGATTCATGTTTTCACACTGACAGACATTAATAAGATTTTAGTCTTCCTCTGTGAAATTAACTACTTATAGAATAAACCCAGAAACTAATATTATATACCTCCATGTCTAGCCGAGGGTAGGTATAAGAGAAAAAAAATTCTTCAATGCAATGTCAAAAAATATCAATGTGTGTGTAGGTTTGTATTACTCAAAATATCATTTCACTGCCTAAGGAAAAATACCAAATTGATGTTTTAAATTTCAATCTTCACATAGGCTCCCTTATTGCTACAAATGCATATACAAGCATTATTCGAGCTCTAAACTATTAAAATATTAAGGATTTAATTAGCTATAAGATGGAAAGTTGTTGTGTAGACATAATTCATTATCTTTTACATATCTTTATTCACTCCTAGGGCTTCAGATAAATTTGTGTAAATGAGATAGAAATGTGAATATTTTATGACAAAGAAAACTCTTAAAAGGAGGGGGGAGAGAGCAAAGGGTAGGGGGCGAGAGAATGCTTAAATGTATAGCAAAGTATAACATTTTGATCATTATAACAATGAAATGAATCTTAAGTTTGAAGCATTAATATCATTTAGAACATTTATGATCAAGAATGAATGTAAGTAGAGAAATTTTTTCATACCTGCAGATGGTACAAAATTTCATGGTTAAGTGGAAGCCTCCCATCAACAACAAGATCCAAATATCCGTGTATCTATCTCAATCGAGCCTCTAAACCCTTCAGAGCTGTCAATTTTTCAACTAACCTGTTATGCACAAAAGTCAAATTTTAGAGTTATGTCACCACTAAAAACATAAGAAATAGAGCTTTGAAACCAAATCCACACACAACAGAATGTGGTATTCATAAAAAGCCATACAAACAAAGTAAACACAAAATATTGGAATGGAAACAACTTCAAATTATGATGCAGAGCATGGATTCAGGGTATAAAGAATCATTTTTCTACGACCATATTGAAAAGTTAGCACTTTATTTCATCTTTTCATATTGGTTTGATGCTTCAAATGATGCATTTATTATATTGAAAAGTGCATTACCTTGTTGAGGTTCTCTTTGTTTCGAGAATAGTTTAATATTCTCTACTGAATAGGACCAACCACGTGATGGTGGAAGCTCATTTGGCCCCTCCCCCCCCTCACATCACTCTCAATTCCCCATACCCAATCATATAGCATTAATCATTCATTCATCCATTAATAACATATAACATTCATTCATTAACATATAACATTCATTAATTAACATATCTACATTCATTCATTAACATACTAGCTTATCTATCTTAATATATTAATCTATATATTATACGCCGAGAGATATCATTTTTGAAGCGTATTTTTTTTCACTTTTTTGCTTTTTGAATTTAAAAAATACGCCTCAAAAATGATATGTCTTGGCGTATAATATATAGATTAATATATTAAGATAGATAAGCTAGTAGCATCCGCAATGCGCAATGTAAAATAAGAATTTATCACTTATTTTATTTTAAATAAAGAATTATAATACTTTACAAGTCATGATTCATATCATATTTATTCAAATGCACAAAGAGATGTGTACAATAGGAATTCATAATGAATGAGAGAATTCATCTTTTATACCAAAAATTTAATATCAATATTAATAGAAGAATTCACTTGAAAAATATATAAATCACTTAAAAATGTTATGTTTCCAAAGATTTTAGTCTTTCTTCTTCTGATTTTCTTTTGGCGAGTTGCTTTCCTGTCTTCATTTTTTCATAACGATCATATGTAAATGGTGGTGAGATTCTAATTCCATCCAAAGACTTAACACTTGATATAGCAACAAATGTTATTCCTGCCCTTTCTCTTGGTCCTATTGATCCAGGGGATATTTTTAGTGAAAATTGAAGTGTCTCCAAATCTCTAGATTTCTACACCATAAAGAAGAGCTCAGCGTCCTGATTCCAACGCAACTCGAACGGAGCGAAAAGGAGTCCGTTTGCACAAGTTATGGCTAGTCAAAGGCAGGGTCAAACTGAGATCAGAGGGCATCCAGAAGGCAAAAAAATGATCATCTCAGAAATTGACAGAACTGGTGTCATCACAAAGAGCTCGTCGAGATGATTCTGATGGTGTTTGTTTCGTCGAAATCCGACGTCATATGCTCAAGATACAGCTGGTCAAAGTTTTGAGTTGACTTTTAGGTGACTGTACGGATGATGACGTCAGCAGATCGTCCGTACCGTATGGAATCCACATGGATGAATTTAGGCGAGACACGTGGCAGTTGAATCATCCGTACGGAGCCAATCAGATTTTGACACGTGTCCTATCGTACTCCAGCGTGGCATCCGAGTTGGCAAGACCAGTCATCGGCATTGTCGCATACACGTCAGCAGCTTGGGCGAATAGAATCCTGCCATGTGGCAGTCTATTGGTTGGACGCGTGTAGCCTCTCTCCTCTTCGGTCGTCGAGTTGTTTGTTTTAACAAAATTTCGTTAGCCGACGGGCTCGACCCCGTGACTTAACGCATGCTAGCCAACGGTTCTACCGTTGCATCGCCGACAGTCTGTTCACTATCTGGCGAGGTCGGGTTTGTTTTCTTCTATTAACATTGGAGTTTGTTTTAAAAAAAACGATGGCCGACGGGTTTGGAACCCAGTAACCACCGGCCTAGCAAAATATGGTGTGGCCGTTAGACCACCGAAGCTCGCTTTACTATATGAAGAGCTCGGTTCTATTTGTTATGTATTTCCTGCCTGAAAATTGTTAATTTGAGTGTATGGTTAAACCTAACCCCCCCCCCTTTTTATATGAAATGACAAAGGGGGTTAGGAACAACTTGAAAACGTAGCATAATGAAGGAATTATGTTTGTTTCTTGTAATTATGAAGGGTTTTAGCCTTTTTAGGCTAATTTTATGTATAAAAGGAGGGGGTATAGGTTGATTTTCCAAGTCCAGGTGGTGAGAACAGGAGAATGCTTGTGGAGATTTTTGAGCCATTCTTGTACGTCGGAGTAGTGTTATGCTGCTGAAGTGCTAGAAGGAATGGTCTTGGTGCATTGTACTTGATTTTGGAGATTAATCGGATCGGTCGTACTCTATTGGAGCCGACCCAGAGACGTAGTCACGTTTGTGGCGAACTTCGTAATCAAACTCTGTTTGCACCTTCTATCTTCTTCTCTCTCAATTCTGTTTATTTCACCTTAAGTTTGATGCATAATTTTGTTAGTGTATGCATGTATTAAAATTCCGCAAAGTTGTTTTTAATTAAGCATTCAAAACACAAAATAGTCTAGATCCTATACAGATCACCTATATCAATTGTTGCCTTGGAAAGAGTTAACCCTTGTGATTTGTGGATTGTTAGTGCCCAAGCCAATCGTAGGGGCAATTGATGTGTGCGGCCCCTTTGTATTGGTGAAATTGGAATTAAATTTGGAGATGCATCTTCAAAAGGAATTCTAGAGTAATTATCAAATTCAACCATAACATATGTAGGTGGATCTGGTGGGCCACATCCAGGTTTGTATATGATATTTCTGATGTATCCTAAAGCTCCATTCACAAGACCTGCTTAGTGAACTTACATGTAATTCAGATCAAAACATTTTTGACCAACATGCAATTCAGATCAAAACATTTTTACCAACTGAATTATGTTTATATGGAGTTTGATTCAAATGCAGATGAGTATGTATTTGCGGGTCCACTATTGGAGATAGATGAAGGAAACATTATATTATTTGATTATATTATTAGATAAATAATAATATTTTAGTTTATTTATTATAAAAATATAATATAAGTTATGGTTAGGGGTCAAACATGGTTAGGTTCAAACTTTTATTAGGGTTAGGGTTAGGGTTAGGATTAGGGTTATGGTTAGTATTAGTATTAGTATTAGGGTTAGGGTTAGGGTTAGGATTATTTTTAGGATTAGGGTTTGGGTTAGGGTTAGGAGATATAGTTAGAATTAGGGTTAGGTGAAGATTGATTTCCAAACATTTATTAAATAATTTATTAAAAATACAAATTAAATATTAATTTTTTATTTATATAATTATATAAAGTATGTAGAGATTTATCAAGGCATCTAATTTTTTCAATCATGAAGATCATAATCAATTTTCATATATATATATATATATATTTAATTGCTATTATCATTTGTATAACATGATTTTTTTTCTAAATCATTTAAAATTTGAAAATAAAAATTGGATAAAATGTGTAAAAAAACTTTAAAAATTTGCTTAAAAATATTGTAACTTATATTTGAAGCACATGTAATATTTTGTATAGATTTGGCACACATCCACTTAAAAAATATATTTAATACCACACATTTAAAAAAACCATGTACATTACAAATAATGAGTAGCATAATGGAAGTCTTGTATGTTGCCACACATCCTCTTCAATTTTTTTTTTAAAGTCTTCAAAGTTTGTAAATGTAAGAAGTATTGAAGGTCAAATAAAAAGGGATTATAGTAATAACATCTCATTGTAATGGTGTAAATACATTACAAATTCTTCAGCAATGAGATCGGTATTACGACCTTTATTTTCATAGTGATCTTTATATACGTCTTTGAGCATATTTGGAAATGCACCTACTATAGTATATGCCTCATGAACTTTTTTTGCAACAACTTCCATTGTCATTATTTCCAGTTCCTCAACATCATCATCGATCATTAAGCTTGTATTTTCAATTTCTTTGACAATGTTATTGCAACACTCTAAAACTATTCTTGCACATTTGTCGATAGGGGTTTCAACAAAATCATTTGACCTTATAGAGGCAGTTGGGCTTTCAACTATGATTTCTGATTCGTTCCGTGACATTTTTAATTAGATTATTCGCTGAAAATAAAAGAACAATAAAATTAAGGTTAGCAAACATAAAGAAAGTGCATGCTATCAAAGTAAGTCACTTTAGATTTAATGGAATTGATATATATAGACACAATTTAATGGAATACAACACCCTCATAAAATAGAGTTTCCTTCTATATGGAATACAACACCCTCATAAAATAGGGTTGCCTTCTATTTTCTACACATACCATTTCATAGTAATATTCACTTTTAATTGAAAAATATATTAAATTTTGAATCCAAATGAGAATTGAACCCACAACCTTATGATTATAAACAAAACACACTAATCCATTGCACTACATGTTTATTTTGATTTTTTTATGATTACAATTATGTTAATTAATAACTTTTTCAATAAAATTAGTAATAAATAAATTAATTAAAAAATATATTAATTTTTAAACCCACAATGAGAGTTGAACCCATAACCCTTCAATTACAAATCAAATATATTAATCCATTGCACTATTTGCTTGTTTTTGTATGTGATATATTAATCACATAATAGATATTTTATTAAAAAATTATTTACTTGCTTATAAATAAATATTATAATGTAAGCATTAAAAACATTTTAATGCAATTAACTTTTTTACCCTAAAAGAATAAAACTAAAAACAATTAATAATACAATTTATATTTTACATTAAATTACTTTCTTATTTGTAATTGAAAAGCATTATAATAGAATTACTTTTTTACCCTAAAAAAATATTTACTTTCTTATAATAGATATTTTATTAAAAATTATTTACTTGCTTATAAAAAAATATTATAATATAAGCATTAAAAATATTTTAATGAAATTAACTTTTTTACCCTAAAAGAATAAAACTAAAAACAATTAATAATACATTTATATTTTACATTAAATTACTTTCTTATTTGTAATTGAAAAGCATTATAATAGAATTATTTCTTTACCCAAAAAGAATAAAACTAAAAAAATTTATTCACACTATTTGCATCTTTATGTTTATTCGCACTATTTATTCCTGCACCTCTGTATTTATTTGCACTATTCCCCATAATAATCTTTTTTTTATTCCCACTATTTACTTCCTATTTATATGAGTTCCAAAAGCTATGACCGAAACGATATACTGTTTCATATCTCTTTATTTAGTTGTCGGCTTTTAATTAATTAGTTGGAAAATTTATGACGAAAAATATATAATATTTATTTTCATATCTCTTTAGTTGTCGGCTTTTAATTAATTAGTTGGAAAATTTATGACGGAAAATATATACATTTACACGGGTCACGCCATATAATATTTATACCTTACCACACCTGAATTGCGGTCACATCAGGAGCTGCCTTCTACATTAAATCTTATGCAATTTTAAAATTTTAAAAAATATTGAAATGACTTTCTCAAAAGTAAAATTAAAAGTTACATACACAAATAAAATAAATATATTAAAAAAATAAAACAAATAATATAGATATAAATAATAGAAAGGATTTAGATCAATTTAGCATTTGTAAATATGAAACCTAACATTTTAAATTTAAATTTCAAAATTCAAATCCATGTTGTATTTTTTATTTAACCATTGTGAGCCAACTAAAGTATGAATTATCAACTTGCATTCTAGGATGGAATATTTAAGGAAGTTAACCTTAATGAAAATGAATCATTTAGGAGAATCAAAGAATAAAAATAATCTTGTTACATCATCATTAAATCATTATTCTAGTAGCATATTACATTCTTGCAAACTATTTTTCTCAACCTTGGTTTATTGTTCTTAAATTGACTAAGGAGAACATGACCATCACAGTTCAATAGATTTCTTAAAGGTGTTTTGTAAACAACACATGTTCCCTATCAAATTTAGAGCACATACATAAAGACAAACAAGTTTCAAACAATATAATTTAGTGAGATCCAATGTGTGAGTTACAAATTTAGATCCAAACTTCAAGTTAAAGTACACATACATAGAAATCACTTAGATGACATTATAAATGAACCAAAATAGTACACAATCAAATTCATAATTATGAAAAAATACATCTCTAATATATGTATAATAACATCTTCATTAAATTTAGAACTAAATACTTGTACATTTAATTTTTTTCATATTTAGTTAGTCTTTTTATTACAATAATATTTAATTTAATTAATTAATTAAACTAATATTTATGAAATTTGCATCGATTTTTATACAAAAGAAAATTAGAAAAGAAATCTCTTTAAATTATAATACCGAACTTACTCGACTTTATAAAATTATTTATTTATAAAGAAATATATTGTAAAAGTATTGGTAACTTTGTATGAAGCTTTACAAAATTATTTGTTTATAAAAATATTAAAAATAATTAAAAATATTTTTAAATTTTTTATTTTATAGAAATATATTGAATAAATATTTATTTATAAGAAAACTATCAAAAAAAAAATATTTATAAGAAAATAAAACATGCAACTTAAAATAATAGATTTTTTATTTTATTTTATAGAAAATATATTGAATAAATATTTATTTATAAGAAAATAAAACATGTTAACTTAAAAATAATAGATTTTTTTAATTTTAGATGAGAACTTTGTTTGAGAAGAAAATAAAAAGAAATAAATCTTTTTAAAAGACCTTGAGCTATAAATATAAATTCCTCTACAATATCATTTAATCTCAATCTCCCATGTAATTAGATGTCAAGTCTTAGAAGATAATCTGGGTTTGGACTCAACTTATAATCATTTTACAATGTATAAAATGAATAATCTCTTGGGCTTCAAGTACTACCAAATGTTTGATATGTAACTTATGAAAATATATCCCCCAACAAAAGATCCCTCATTGTGACTTATCATGTGATGATAATTGCATGCCTTGCTAATCTAGGAGGATCTACAAATCATAATGCTCATTGTAATTTAACCTTAACCCTAACTTATTTAACCCTAAACTAAATTGAACCTTGATTGAACCTTAACCCTAACTGAACTATAACATTAACTTTGAACTCTAAATAAATTATACTTTGATCATAACCCAATAGTAACCCTAATTGAACTTAAATTGAATCACATCCCTAATTGAATTTTAATCTTTACCCTTACCCTAACCCAAGTGAATAGTAACCCTAATTAAACTCAAACTTTTAGCCCAATTAAACTCTAACCCTTATTAAACCATAACCCACATTGAAACCTAACCCTAATGTAATTGTAACCCTATCCCTAATGAATTCCTACCCCTAATCCTAATTCTAATTAACCATTTATTGAACCCTAACCCTAATTTAACTCTAACCTTAACTTTGAACCATAATTAAATCATAACCTTAATTGAACCTTGACCTTAACTATAATGAACAATAACCATAATTGAACTCAAAATTTTAGCCTAATTAAATCCTAACCTATAAATAATAGACATTGTTGTTCAAGAAACAAAAGTTTTGTTATTAATAAGTCTGCCCATACAAAGGAAAATAATTGTTTATAAGAAAAAAGGAAAAAATACAGTTATATATAGGTGATCAAAGGGTTTTCATATTTGATGGTCATCTATCCTTATCATTGTTAAGAAAATAAAACAAAACCACAACTACTCTCAATTTTTCTTCACTTGAAAGAACAAAACTGCCTTGCTAACATTTGGCATGAACTTCACAAACACAACCTTGTTTAATTTGACAAAATATCATTTCTTTAGTGTCTTTTAATTTTTAAATGACAATCAAAGTAGTTACTTCTAATACCTAACTAACTAAGTTTTGCATAACATTAATATTATTTGTCATTATAATTCTAAAACCAAAATGTCTTATCTTTCTAAAAGCAAAATGTCTCATCTCTCATTTAATTTCACAAAAATAATTTTCATTTCTTAAATTTCAACTAATATTATTTAATCTAAATTATGTGTTCCAAATATACATTTGTTTTAATTTAATTGGGAAAAATATTCATTTCTCTATATATATACACCATTAAATGTTTAATGGTTATATATAGAGATTAACTAATTTTTATTTATTTACTTCAATAGTTGTATTTATTAAACCTTTAAATTTAAAGCAATGAATGATGATAATAATTTTTGTTTATTTAATTTTTTATAATATTATTTATTCATGTATGGGTTTTAGAATAGTTACGCACTTCTAAAGATTTTCATTAAGTGCAAGTTTGATATGCTATTTATGTATGTCTAAATTGTATATAGTTTAATGCTTGTTATAGTTCTTAAATGTTAAACACATCAATGTATTTTAATACACAAATCATTAAATTTTGAGTAGTATTATGTTTGTTCTTTATAATAGTTTCAAAAATAAAATGTCTTATATCTCTTCATTTAATTTTACAATTATCATTTCTTTGATAATGAAAAACACTTCAATAGTATCTACTTTTGATATGTAAGTAATTAAATTTTATATAATTAAAATTATATTTATTATAACTCTAAAAACAAAATACTTATTTCTTCTTATTTATTTTTACAAATATCATTTAAATTTTTTATTTTCACTTAATATAAATTAACTAATTTGTTTTTCACATCATTATATTTTTATTGCTTATATACATATAGACAAATTAATTCATTCACGAGATTTAAACTATTTTTCTAAAATTGAAAAAAATTAACATTTTAAAATACTAATTTTAAGATTTAAATATTTATTTGTTTTAGATAATTTAATTAAATGAAGGTGGATTAATCTTAGTTTTTTAAAGATTAAGTTAATTTTTAAATGTACGAATAAAATTGTGATTATTTATTTTATAAAATTGTATTTATTAATTTTATTATGATTATTTATTTTATAAAATGTGTTTATTAAGTATTTAGATTAAAAGTGATGAATGGTCATAATAATTTAGTATTTTTCAAAGAATAAATTTTTAAATATATATATATTTTTTGAATTTTTTAGTAAATTTTTATTATTCATTTAAGTTTTTTAATCAATTTTAATATAAATATTAAATATTTTATATATTTGAAATAAATCAAAATAAATTTATTAGTATATATTTAATTTAGTGAAATAAGATGAAATTATCAATTTTTTTTTACCTAGCGCTGACATGACACGTCCTCCGGTACCACGGAGAGAGTGGCAACAAAATGCTTTAGCCAATCAAGCTAGGTCCACCACCCTTGTATAGCTTTAAGATTATTTATCATTGTAGTTCAAAATAAAATATCTTAAATAATTAGATTTTAGATATCTTAAAATTATTCTCATTGTAGTTGTAAAAATAAAATGCTTTATTTCTCATTTCATTTCACAAACATCATTTGAAATTTTCATTTATTGTCAATATTAATAATTTAAATTAATGTGTTTCAAATATACATTTATTTTAATTTACTTCTAAATATTTTTACTTTTCAATATGTATACCTTATTACATGTTTACTTATTATACATGGTATATGTGGAACATTTTTGCTCTTTAAGTATGTTGTTTCCGTTGCTTTGTTCTTTTCGGCCTCAGAGCCCTCACTCTTTCGGCTTTTGATTTTGTCTCACCACATGTCACTTCAGTGCGTCTTTTTGGAGGTTGCGGGATAATTTTTGCGAAAAGGTACGTGATTATGCCACACAGTAGCTGCGCTACCTTTTCGGGGCTCTCTTTCTTTTCAGGCTCGAAGCTGTATACGTGGCCGCCTTGCATGGATTTTCCTCTAGCTTCTCTCTCAAATTTTCAAAAATGCTTGCTAGCTTGCCATGTCGTCCATCTTTTATTGGGAATGTTTCTTCACCTTTTGGGGCTATACCTTCAGGGATGATATTGGGTGGCAACGTGTTTTTTTCCTCTACAACTATTAGAGTCAACCTTTCCTTTTGACATCACCATTATCACCTACAAAAGATCGGATCAGATTTAGACAAGCATTTACGATTGTATTTTCCTCTTGACAGGGAGACCTGCACGAAGCTCTTAGGAGATCTGGGTTATCGAGTTGTTATACCTATTACCAATATTGAAGCATCTCTAATTTTATTATCATATCAGATCCAATTTTTTATTAGATTTTGAGGTTGTCTGATGGTGACACCTGTTAGGGTTTCTAGCTTTGGTGGCACAAAGTTCTTGATGCTTGTATGCTTCCCTTGTTTTATAAAAGGGAATTTTCTAGGAGCCTCTGTAGATAGAGATATGAATAGTGGATGATAGATTGATCAATATATAGATAGATTACCAACATTAGAATAGGATATAGAGGATTTCTTATAGAGTCTTGTCCCTCTTTTGTAATTGATGTCAAGACAATTATTCAGATTCATTATTTGACATTAGCATTTCCATTATTCTGCAATATTAAGTAATAGAGGAAGAAAATTGATATTAGATCGTGCTCATGTCGCCTTTGTTTTACACTTTGTTCTCTATTTCACATACATTGAATGCTCTGTGTTTATTTACTTCTGCACATAAGTCTTGGTATACGATTTTCAATTGTTAGCTTTTATGATCTTCTAACCTAGAATTTTAGGAATTAAATCATGTTATAATACTCTTTCATTCTCCTATTAAAGTTTTGTCGGTTTCATATTATGTTGTCAAGTGGAATAGCTCTGTAAGGATCCAAAGTATTTTGTTTGATTTCGAGTAAATCCTTTTTTTGTTTGAACCTTAATGGGTGCTTCCCATGGGAGGATTTGAATGACTACTTTGTGCCCACATTGGCCTTAGTCGCTTGTTCTCCTTCCAACAATGAAGAGTTTGTGGCATTATGTGTTCACCTTATTAGAAATTGGAGCTTTTCAGGGTCTTTGAAATGTTGTAAAAGCATTGTCACATCACCGCATTTAGTTTTCTTTCTGCATTTCCTCTTCCCTTTTCCAAAATACCAAAGAAGAGTCAACTTCTCTAAAAATCCTAAAGGTTATTCAGTGAGGCACAATCAGGTCCCCCACTCACTAAATTTCCCACAAGGCTATTCAGGAGAAGCACAAGCTTTCATGATTAATAGTTCTTTTTTTGGGATGCCCGGTGGAACTAGGATCTTTCATAGTGTTTGATACCCATCCTTGAGGAGACATTTGAATCAGATTAATAGAAGGGGCTAGCAAACTTATGCCCAAGGTCTAGACTAGGGCATTGTCTAGAGGAAATTTCCAATATTCTCAATTACCCTCTTTAGCCCCTAGGAGACAAGCCACAGGTTATGTATCACCTGTCAGAAGCAATAGAGTTAGGAGTGCTAGTCTAGAGTCTAGAGCCTTATCTACCCCTCCAGGTGGTCAAACTTTTCAAATTAGAATACCTGTTTACCTAGTCCATAGAGGTTTGTTTCTGATGGATCTCCAAGGAGCTCCTATAAATTTTGTGACTTGGGATGGTGGCAGTTCGTTAGTTCCATCCACCCCTCCAGATGGGTGGCCTACCATCCCCGCCAATGCCCTTAAAGTAATCTTGAATTTTATCGGGGAAGATTTCAAAATGACTTCTGAATACCTCTAAGATATTACAGATGTTTGTAGATTTCACATCATAGAGAAATACATTGCCCTCAGATTACTAGCCGTATCCTTTAAAGGGTAGGCCCAAGATTGGTATATATCCCTAGCCCCCAATTCCGTCTGCTTGTGTGATGATCTTGGAGGAAATACTTTTGAGCATTTTTCAGAGAAAGGAGATCACTCATCCTTGTTGCAGTAGCTGATAACAATCAAGAGAGATTAGTAGGAAGCTACATGATAGATTTTAACACTAGGTTCCATAAAACTTGGCAAAGAATCCTTACAATAGCTAGACCTCCAACAACCATGGCATTCATGTTCTATCTAAATGCTTTCAATTCATACATCACCGTTATGGTGCAATCTCTTGGGGGTGATACTCTATTCGACGCATATGATCGAGCTATGAGAGCACATAACAGTTTGATAGATGTTGGGAAGCTACTGCCACAATCGTCAATGTTGATGTTCTTAGAAATCTTTGGTGGAACACAAGAGGAGGTAGCCCCTAGTATGCTTGCTTCACTCCCTAACACATCGGCCATGCTGCCACCTTCGATGTATGTGTATCTGAATACACAACCAAGCATGTTAGGCTCTTCTTCGTTGGCCACAAATGTCATTGATATGAAGAATTTCATGAGGACTTTCAAAAATGAGCTTGTCATTATTCGGCAACAGCAAGAAACACCTCCAAAGCCCCCCCACAAAATTATCAAGGAGGGAGACCACCTTTCCAGCATAATATGTACCAAGGAGCTCCAAGAGGGAGTAACCAACCACAAACATCAAGATATATGGTCTTGGTGACCACTCCATTACAAACGGTCAAAGCTAACACAAGCAAGGACTTGATTCCAGGTCAAAACAACCTTCTAGAAGATACAAATGCATGGTGTTTTTTGTGTAATGATGCCCATATGACTCAAAAAAAATTGTGGGGAAATCTTCAACAAAGGGTGGCAGAACAAAGAAGTCACGGAATTCCTTCGGATGCCAAAAGTTACCAATCCCCTGGGATTGAGAATACTATATTTAGTGCTTAGATGCAGAGAATGTCCCTGGAGCAAGAAGCGGATATCTCCCCCAACCAAGTACCCTTTTCTTAGATGGAGGGAGAAGAATCAATGTTCACAAATGAAGTCCTGACCGTGAGAACACCACAAGTACAGTCAGACTATAACACCAAATCAAAGACAAGGTTCACTGGAGAATATGTGCCATACGTACCATTGGCACCACCAGCCTGACAACCATAGCGGCCTTAGCTATAAGTACCACAATTACAACCAAGAGCCGTGGATAGGGTTCTTAGTCTTCTTGTGGTAGACTATCCTTTCCCTAAAACAAAATAAGCACCCCCGTTCAAACCAAAGGTCCTACCAATTGGAACACTTAATGTGGTGGAGCAATTGAAGAAGGCTCCCACCAATGTATCTCTGTGGGACATCCTATCCATTCCAGAGCAAAAGACTTTGCTGCGGGATGCATTGAATAGAGAGGAGCAAGCCTTGTTGCTAGATCCAGTCTTGTCACCCAACCAATACAAGGGAAAGGGACCCACATCAGATCCCTAAATCTCGAGGGTTGTGACATATGTGAATATGGCGGAGAAAAAAAATACGATAGAGGTAAGTAACACTAGTAGAATTTGGAAAATAAATGACTAGGTGACTAAAAATTTGTCACAAGAACTAAAAATGACTAAATTCTACTAATTTTTTGCAACACAGCTATAAATGAGTAAATAAATGACTAATTTGGTCGTCAGGTAAAAAATTATTTAGTCACACAAATAAAAATGACTAAACAGTTAGTCATGCGAGTACAAATTAGAAAAAAAATTAAAAAATATTTGGGGAAATGATAGGCGAGAGTCATGTAATATTGCGTGCGATTCTACATTATTATTGTTTATAATTTGATGATTTTGCATTATTCTTGTTTAGACAACTACATTGAGGCATGCAAACTACATTGAGGTGCCTTGTTTTGAGTTACAACAACTAGGCACACAAACTACACTAAGGCATTTTGAGTTACAACACTTGCATGCGAGATAAAGATTGTTTGGAGAGGACCTGGAGAATTCTGAAAAGATAGGAAAGGACTTTGGTGTCTACTACAAAGTATTTGTAGTCTGCAAAGAAGTCAGATTTGGGGATGCCCTCTGCAGCGAATTTAGAGGTAATTCGAAACCCTCATTACGTTAAACAAAAAATCTATAGCTTTTTGATTGGAAACTTATAGTAGTTATAATCTACTGCTCTTAATAATGTTCTTTTACAATCTTTCCATTGTTCCGCTTCATAATGTGTTCAAGCAAAATATAATAAAATTTGGGTGTCAGTGCCAAAATAGAATTTCATCAAACAATTTTGATATATTTTCACTGCAAGCGCAAACTGTCCTTGTGCAAAGTAAACATGTACTATATTTACCCACACATTAGACATCTGAGCAAAGATGTTTCCTATAGCATTTTCCTATAGCATCTTCTTGTACCTATGTAAAAAATTCCTTTGCAATATCAAATTGACCCCTTTCAGCTAGCACAATGGCTGCCCCATTTGCAGCATAAACATTTCTTAGTCTCTGTGCCAAAAATTTACAAGACAGTTCTCTAGCCTTCTCAAGATGTGTTGCCTCATTCTTTGGATCCCTCTTTTCATTGTGAAAAGCAACAAAATAATCCCATTTTCCAAGTGAAATGTTAATATAAGAAAACTTTGCATCTGATTCACTTTATGTAGCTTTAATTCTTTCTTTTGCTTTAAGCCAATCATCTATTTTCAGTTCCATGTTTCCAAGCATACATAAAGAATTTGATGAGTTTCTATCCACCTTAAGTGCATCCCCAATCAATTCTAGGCTTAGTTGGATCTCATTTTGAGCCTGAGCCATGGCTACAAGACATAGATATGCATCCACATAATTAGGAGACTAGAACAATATTAGCCTACATAAAAGATTTGATTGTTTTAGTATGATGTAGATTTTCAAACAATCTAGCAAGATTAAATAGTGTTGTGACTTTATCCCAGGGTAACTCAAGTGAAACACCACCTTCTTCTAGTCGATGGAAGAATTCCATATCCTTAAAGTGCACGAAAAAGACTGCAGAATTGGCACTAGGGCTTTTATTTATGAATTCAACCCAAATTCCATTTCCTAATGCCTCCATAAAATTTTGTTGAGCCAACTCTAGTTCATCATGCTCAAAATGAAGAACCCCAATGTTGTTTAACAATTCAATGGGCACTTCTTCTCTGCTCTTCTTTAGAAGAGACTTTGTTGTCTTAAGAGAATCTAAGGCTACAGTAGGGTCTATCAATATTAATAACTCACCCATCTTGATAAACACATGGGAATCATGCACAAATCTATGTGAGTTTCCTTTCTTAAAATATCCAAAGCCTTCTCTTCCTGCCCTTGCTAAACATATATATGGCCTACAACATTTAAACTCTCATAGTTCTTAGGGTGGACCTCTAGAACCTTTTTAAAATTTGAGAGAGAACTCTTAAGATCTCCTAGCTTCAATTGAACCTGTCCACAAAATCATGTGGCCTTTGGATTTCCTTGAATGATGCCATGTGGTAGCGGCCAGTGGTGTCATAATCACCTTTACTATGATAAGATCATGCAAGATTATAATATGAATGAGATTTCATGAGAGGGTGGTCAGTTGAAACAAGAGTTGTCTCAGTCAACTGTTCCACAAGAAAATGCTACCCTGTGAAGAAAAAATGGTTTGCTAAATGATTCGATGCCATTGGACAACACAGGTATAATTCAAAGGCTCTATGCATCTTTTCCATTCCTTCATGAACACTACCTTTTTCACTAACTGTGAGAATCCTATAATTAAAAAAATGCACAAAATTGACCAGAGAGATTTTCCCTCATTTCAAATAGCAAAATTGCCAAAAAAATGCGTTTAAAACTTGCAAAAAAATACAAATAAAATCACGCCGATTTTCATGCCAAAAAGAAACCATGAGACCATAGCTTGTTGTTTACTATTATGCTTTGATAGATTTTTTCCAAGGATCCATAGCTTGTTTGAAATCACCTGTTTTAGGATTTCAGCCATAGCAACAATGCAATGATCTGTTTGATAAAATGCTTTGGTAGACATGTATGAAAATTGTGGTAGCATAGACAAGACAATGAACTTTGCAAAAAATGTCTCAAAGAAATGTGGTCTCATGGTGATGGAATGCCATGAAAAGCGAATTGTTATGGATTGTCATGGTATTCCACCACCATGAGACCACATTTCTTTGAGGCATTTTTTCAACTAGTTTACTGCCTTGTCTATGCTATTGCTTACTATTATGCTTTGATAGATTTTTTCCAAGCATCCATAGCTTGTTTGAAAGCACTTGTTTTAGGATTTTAGCCATAGCAACAAGGCGGTGAACTGTTTGATAAAATGCTTTGGTAGACAATATGTATGAAAAATGTGGTAGCATAGACAAGACAATGAACTATTTGAAAAAATGCCTCAAAGAAATGTGGTCTCATGGAATTCCATGACAAGAAAATGCAATTGGAAGCTTATCCTAGTTATTAGTTATGCAATGTGAAGTAATTGCATAACTACTTAGGTTGAATTTGTAAAAACTATATTGTAATTGAAGTTTTGTCATCTATCAACATCTAGTTATTAGTTATGCAATGTGAAGTAATGCTTTGACTTTGAAAGATATGCAATGCAATGTAATCAACAATGCAGATGGTTATGATGATGTTTTGTCACCTTAACTAGCCTGTCACCTTAAGAGGTTAGCTTTTCACCTAAACTTTGGTTATATGTATGGTGTAATTTATTATTGAATGTAATTCATTCTTAGTTTTCTTACTTTGGTTGAAATTAATTTTATTTAGTTAGAATATAATTTCTTGTATGTCTTATATGTTTTCTAGATGCTAGAATTTTCTTGTATGTCCTAGATGATAGCTTTAGTTTGTAATATATCATCTAGCCTCCACATTCATTGAATATGCTTGTGTGAAGGAAACAATAATGAACATTTTTTATTTAATAATACATATAGATATCTTAACATCAAGTGAACTAAGCCTCCTCATTACAAAAAAAGAAATTATCTCTTAGATTTGACTGGCACTTAAAACTAAAACTAAGAGACTACAAAATTAGAAAACTATTCAATCTTTTCAATAAAATGATATCTAAAATACTGCATTCATAATATACCCCTCTATTCCCACCTAAAATACATAAAAAATCCAATACCACAAATTATTATATCATACACAATATTATGAACAAATAATTGAGACCAA
>VDFB02000007.1:150357063-150404126 GCA_007258455.2 Sequoia sempervirens | reverse complement strand
CAAGGAAGATAATTAGGTATTATTTCCTTGTACTCACACTTTGTCTCTTCATCCTCATCACTACTACATGAATCTGCTTCTAAGTTGCTTTGAAATGACAACATTCAACATTCAGTTGTTCAGACTCTAATACTTCTCCTTGATTTGTCAGTATTAGCCTTTGATTCTCCTCATTGTGGCAATTATTTCCCCCATTCTAGGAAACGACTAGTGGTATATAACTATGCTCAATGTTTTCCACAATGCTTATCCAATCTACTACTTGATCAAGACTATGAGGCTTTTGATTCTCAGACCATTGGCTTGATCCTGATTTGTAAGCTTCACAAAACAAATTAATGCACATTAAATAATTAAGCCTAAAAATATTGGGTATCTCCATTAGAACATCCAAGAATCTTGAAAACAAGTCATATGGTGGCTCAGTTACATATTTTTTCATCTCATACAACTTTCTAACAGAGAAAATTAAGTTAACCCTTCCCGATCCTGGTTGATATGAGGTTGATGCTTGATCATGTTCTACATCCTGGGGAAGCAATGCATATGTAACATCTATGGGCTCCTTTTCCTAAAAAACCCTTTTACTTCCTGATTTGTTTAGCTCAATAGTCTGAATTCTATTAGAGCTATCCATGCTATCTATCATAGGTACCCTCATGATTGAGTATTTCAAATTGTTCTAAATATTCACAACCTCTTGGTAAGCTTGTTGTAAGGTAGCAAACTCTTTATCCCTTAACAAAAAGCTCATCTTACTATCAGATTCTTCTAAATATACAACCAAACATTCAACATCATTTGGTATCATGTGTTCAAGGATTTCCCTTATGACCTTTGAAAATCTAAGGTCGAAAGTGGGGACCAACTCTTCTTTATCCCTGGAAATCTCCATGAACTTCTTCCTCGCAACACTTGGATTTATCCTTTCACCAAACTGTTCCATGAAAATTGCTTTAAGTTCATTCCAACAATGTACAAAGGAAACTGGCAAGAAAGAGAACCAGTCTCTTGCATCTCCTTTCAGGGATTGAACAAATAGCTTCATGACCACATCTTTAGAATCTATCTCGTAATCACCCGTCACATCAACAAATTCTTGCACATGCTTATTTGCTGATTCTGGCTTTTCACCATTGAACTTTGGTATTTTGTCCCTAACCTTAGGCAGTACAATATTTGGATAACCACAAATATTGTCAAAGTTGATGGCCCTATACCTATTAGTACTGAAACTGCCTTAGTGGGAGGACTATTCATATTGCATGCTTTTGTCCATATTTATACTAGATGACATAAATTGACAACTCATCCTTAATTCTTGAAAAATAATTTAGAATATATCATGAAATTTTATAGTATTACATCAACTCCTTTTACAAATATGATCCTAAGCCTCTAACATATGTATTCCTTATAAATGTTGCTTAAGATCTAACAATTTAACATGCTTCTTTTATCATAATGCATAAATTTCAACTTATACAAAAAAGCATGCTAGAACATTACTAATATTCCCTCATATAGTGCTAATTCACCTATTAGGGATTCATTTACATCTTGAGCATGGGAAATTTACCCTTATTTATCCATAACATGCTCAAACTTATTCAAATTCTATGAAAGTACCTAGTAATTTGCAGTGGCTGGCTTTCCTTTATCTTTAAAACTGCAGATCCAACCAATTGATGTATGCTTTATTAGGTTCTTTGAGTTAGAGTGACCACCTCCTTTCAGAAGATTGAACTTCAATTGATATGAAGTTTCTTTACAAATAATACACGTGTCAAGCTATCTTCCACAACAGATTCATGTTCGGATCCTTCAATCTTTGTTGCACTTGAATTGCCTACCAGGTTCAAGAATTTGTCACTATCCAAACAAGACGTTCAGATTTACTTCACCATTTGACTTTATATTTTGTATCCGCATTTGAAAAATGAGAATATCCCCAACAAATTCACCATTCTATTGGTTTTTTTCCCATCACACCTTAGGAATCTCTAAAGAGTAGCCAAATCCTATGTTCAAGACTCTTAAAATGAATGGCCAACTGATAAGATTCAATCGAAGACTAAAATATTCTACACTTTAGGATATGTGGGACCTAAGAGGGTGTTCCTTCTAGCACGCCATTTGACTATCTCAATGAATGGCATAGAAAATGATAGATCGGTTCCTTTGTAGGGTAAATAATATAATTCACTTAAAGGTTGGCTAATCTTCAAGCAAATAACCATCAATTTACCAAGAACAAGAGAATATCTCACACACATGCCTCAAATAAATTTTAATAAATTTGTAGTCTAACCCTGAGTCCATGACCTGATATATTATTACGATCATTCAAATGAAAAATACCATGACAAATAGACTAGTGTCTTCATCAATTGGGAAATGGAGTCATGCATCTTACAACCAGTTATATAGAAATTCTTTAAATTTGATAATTCTGGACTATTTTCATAAGGCCTTGCATTATGAAAACTCACTATTCATAACACATCACTTCTTACCAAATCCTCTATAAATCCTCACAAATTCATGACCTCATTTAAGAATTTAATTGATTCTTTGAACCAAAGCAGAAATAAAGACATGCATTCAAATGAAGCATTTGAAGATGAACAAAATATACTTGATATTGTATTCAAAAAATGCAAAATGATTTACAGAGAAGAGTATATGCATTATGCATGAAATTTGTTTCGATATCAGTAATTTCTATAAAACCATTTAAGATTTACATATGCACAGTTCAAAGACCAATACAAATCTACTATCCTATTTACTGGTATTATTCTAATTTTGACCCAGTTGCATATACTGAGCTTATAGACTCAAAAGATTAGAATCTCTCGCAAATGAGCCCTGAATTCCCTTTTATAGGATAAGGGAGCAGATAAGCTTCCGGCTTGAAATGCATACCACATTACAAAATTTCATTTCACTTCAAATTTCATTTGCATTTTAAAATTCCCCACATACTGATTTTGTTGTAACACATTGAAATAGGGAAACCACGATTGCAATAGCCATAAAAAAGGGAAGAGTAAAGTTCCACCAAAAATTCCCTTAGTCACCAGGTAAATGATAAATTTGACATTTATATTGCCACAAGAGCCCACAGTCAAATCAGGCACGTGAAAATACTAGCCACACATGCAGAGAAAAATAAACCAGCACAAAATTTCTAAAACAACACAAAATTTTCCATTCCACAAACCACCTTTTCAGCAACTAGAAGACTTATTACCACCAACACATAATCCATGGTACACGCACCTACTTTGTGTCGTCATGAGAGATGGAGCAGAAACCTCAACTCCCTCTTCATATTTGTCTTATTTTAGCACAACACCATCTTGTTCGCTAGGAGCTTGACAACTAAAGGCAAGGTGAGCCATACCTCCACTCCACGGGATGGAGCCCGACCAAAATTCGTGAGATACTGGCAATAGCTAGAGTCTGTCTTGGTTTCAGTTTAAGATGAGCTATTCGTGAAATCAATGGGAGAGTTCTACCATCTAAAAGAACCATGACCATATTGAATTTTCCTTTGAATTCTGCTGGAAGTCCCAAAAGATTCTTTTTCTTTTTCTCCCATTACCTTTGAGCTTGCAACTTGGCCCTTCAGACATTGACTACACCTAGGTAACAATAGGTGTAGACTTTGCACCATGGATATCTTTATGAGTGCCTTGCGTATGCTCTAAGTCTTTTCCATGAGACCTCTAAAAATTGAGTCGAGGAGACCTTTGCACTGGAACAAATGAAGTGCCAGACTTATTCATCCTGCAACTTGAAGAATTTGCACTTGTAACCTTTACTTTCTACACAAACTAAAATAACTCGATGGCTAATTGTGATGGTGAAAATAACAACTCTCGACCTATATTTATTGAACGATGTAATGATAGCAATCATCAATCCTTAATAAAAACACATGTGCAAACTAAGAAATTCATTGGCATGCATATTGTCACTGTTTATTTCCCAAGTGCATGGAAATCTACATATCATACTTCATGATTTCCAGCAATTAAGTCTCCAGACGCACAAAGATTAACTTGATTGCGCTTGCAAAGATTAAATCATTAATTCTCGCTAGTTGCAAAATGAAACTGCTATCACGTGCTTGTTTATCAATTTTGAATGTTAGCCGTTGGTCTCTTGATGAGATGGTAGATCAAACGACTTACACTGGGCTGACTGGGTTTGAATTCCAATAGTGCTTCATTCATTTGTCTTGGCCAATAGCATTAATCCACATCAGATGGCAACTCATCCATTAGAAAGCTTCATTCATCTCATGAACTTGGTAGATTAATCCATGTGTCGAGATCTCACTGATCTCATAGCCTTTAATGAGCATTTAATTTTTCCTTGTGAGCTAGTGGGGAATGACGAAGATTGTTCCAAACACTAAATCTTTTTCATTGGTTCAAAACCACGGGCAGTGAGCTAGATAGTGGAGACTAGGCCCCATGTCCGTATCAAGACACATGTCTTCATCTCGCTGTCCTTGCACTGCATAACCAACCAACATTTAGCGTTTGTGATCTGGTGGGGTATGACCATGATCCTTTCCCATAGTCATGAATTTCTAAACCTATACACATGACAAGGTTAACATTAAATAAGGGGCCATTATTAGGCCGATGGTGATTTGACCCTCATAGATGAATGACTTAAGCTTATGTCATTTGGGGAAAAATTTAAAACCTGACTATAGGAAATAATTAAAGTCAATTCCCAACTGGGTGACTGATGCTCTAAACCAAAGGGGTTGGTGGCCAAACACACATGATGGCTCAAGTGATGACTTATAGAATGGGAGACTGGAAGGGAAAGTCAATGTGAAATTAGAAGGACCGAGGGTTTTCAAAGACAAAAACTTTCCCAAACCATGAGGATAAGGGTTTAATGTGCAAACCAAATCCATGGGGTCCTAAAAAATTACAACAATTTTGGGAAGCTCCATCACATCTAACATATCTAAATCATTTTTAGAGAATGCATTATCAAAAGTGTTAAAGTTTTGAAGAAAAATATCTGACATGATTTGGTTCATGTTGGGTTCACCAAAATGTAAAAGAGGGCATTCACTACTCCTGAGTCTCTAGGACAAAGAAGAGTGTACATAGAGTGAATAACCCTTGATTACCTCAAAGTACAAGCTGAAGTGACAAAGTATGATATAGAAAATATTGCAATAAATTATTTAATGAAAAGCTAGGCTAGAATGGAAAAAATTACAAATTAACAGAATATAATAAAGAATTGTAGAATATAAATTACAAAAGTGAAATGATCAAGACTTATAGATTCTACCCCCGGGAGGAAAAAGTCATGGACAATGGAAAAATAGCACACTGTGGGGACATCTATGTTGAAAGTAGAATATGTTGTCATTGATGTCAACTATGTGTAGATGAAGCTAGTTATTGACCACATATGTCGAGGATATTGAGAAAATTGTAATAAAGAAGGTTTTCTATTTGTGCATGTATAGTTGAGATATTGAAGAAGTTCCATGAGTACATGGAGTTGTTATGTATCGAAGTGTGTTAGAGTGAAGTAATGTGCTAAAATGATGTCTCTAGTACTTGGTCTCCAAGAGATTTTGAGAAAATTTGATAAATAGAGAAAAAGTGTCTTGTAGGTATTCAGTGTATGCTTCGAGATGTGCTCTATGTTTCTTCTGTGTTGATTATATGCTTGTGAAAATTTGAGGTATTTTTCATGGTTGTTGGTAGTTTCTATATCCAGAATTTGGGCTTCTAGATAGTTGTATAGTGCGAGATATTTTCACCAGTGTGTGAAATGGACAATTATATATTTTGGCTATGGTCTGGGATAATTGTGTTTGCTCCATATTTCTCTACATCATGGTTTTAGGATGCAGTTTTTAGAATAAGTTAGTGAGGTTGCTCTTTTACTTGGTTCAAGAGGAATTCAGATTTGGTGTTGCTAATATTTGGTTTTAATGTATTACAGTAAGTTCAAATGTACAAGATGATCATATTCTTTAGGTGAAATTTATTTTGAAGGTTCTAGATGGAATTACAAGTGTTCATTGCTTTCTCTAGATTGTGTTCAAGTATGTTGTTTAGAAAGATTGGACTAAGTTAAGGATGCGTGTACTTGATTGTTTTATGTGTTTGCATGGGTGTTGGAAGACCCTATGCTAAAAACTACTAATGAAGCTTATGGAAGTGTGTTGAGGCATGTTGGGACTCATTTAGGTCCTAATTAAGAATTTGTATGGGTCATCCTCATTCTCTTCCAATGTGGAATGTCTTGGTGCCCACCTAATTTAAAATTATAAATAAAAAATACATGTATGGCCGACCTTGGAAGGGTTTCAAGGTTGAAGAAGGTATAAGTATGAGTTGATATATTTGTGAAAGACAAGATAGATGCCTGATAAATGTGTGATGTGAGTTTGAGAAGATTAGTGCAATTCAAAGTGTTGAGTTCTTGAAGATAGTGAGCTAAAGATGTACTCCATCTTTCAAGCATGTCAGCAAGAGTGTGAGAAAATTGTGGTAGACCTTCTTGTTGATTTGAGATAGTGTTCTATCTGTAATAATTCTCTTCTATCTTCTTTGTAATTCTATGGTAGTGAGCCCTCATTTGACAATGTGTCCTATTCTGGTAGTGAGCCTCTATATTCGGTTTTAGAATTCTTTATATTGTGAGCTAATCCTCACCATGGTTTTTCCCTCATTGGGTTTTCCATGTAAATTTGGTGTTCTTATGTGCATGATTTTACTACATTTAGTTTATGTTTCTGTATTTAATAATTAAACACAATAGTAGAGTAAAAGTTTTGTGAATGCTTGTAGATCTAACTTCTATTGAGAGTTTTAAAGGTTAAAGTTGCTACAACTGATTCACACCCCCTCTCAGTTGTCTTGTTCAAAAATTGGTATCAGAGAAAGGTTCCTTGGAAGAAGAGCTTAACCGCTTAAGGTAGATCTGAGATGGTGAGCAAGATTACTTTGGATTGTCCTAAATTCTATGGCCCAGATTATGTATTCTAGAAACACACAAATGAAAGGCTATCTGGAATCACATGGATTTGAAGTTGAAAAAAGCATATAAGACTGCATATGTTCCACCTCAAAATGGTGAAAGTACAAGTGCAAAGATCAAGGCACATGAGACAAATGCTAAGACAATATTTCTTATTACAAATGGTCTTTCAAAAACTAAATTAGTTAAAGTTATGAGTTTGAAGACTACTAAAGAAGTTTGGGATAAGCTAGAAAGCATCTATGAAGGAGATGATAAAGTTAAACTAGTAAAGTTGTAGATCTTGAAGGAAAAAATTGAGGCCCTTTAGATGTCTAAAGATGAATCAATCATAATATTACATGCAAAAAATTGATGAGCTAGTAAGTGCAATGAGAGGTGTTAGTGCAAAAGTCAAAGAATCTAAAGTGGTAAAGAAAGTTCTTAGATCTCTTCTTGATTGTTACAGTGAAAAAGTTTCTATTATTGAGGAAGTTGTAAATCTTGATAATTTTTCTAGAGATTATATGATTGGTACACTAAATTCTTTTGAGATGAGGAAAAAGGGATTGAAAAATAGCACAAATGTAGAAAATGCCTTTAAATCCAGTACATCAAAAAAGATTGAAGAACCAGATAGGGAAGATCTTGATGATTTGGAAGCTAACTTTGTGAGAAGAATGAAGAAGGAAACAAATAAGTACAAGGGTAAATTACCTTTGAAATGCTTTAGCTGTGGTTGTATAGGTCATTATGTTTTAAAATTCCCCAAAAGAGATGAAAGAAATAAATATAGAGAAGGTAAAGAAAATAAAGGAAAAGTGATCAAAAGAGCATATTATGTCAATGAAGATGCTAAAAATTCTGCTGATGAGTTGATTATGGTGATTTTGATGATAATGAATTCTTGTTCTTGGCCTTAAAAGATGAATCTACTCTTGCTAACTCTAAAATATGTGTGAAGGAAAGTGCTCTGGAGAAAGTTGAAGGTACTATGGTTTCTGCTCTTCATGCTAAACAAGAAAATAACTATTGGGTTGTTGATAGTGGCTTCTCAAATCACATGACCAGTGAAAAAATTAAGTTTGTTAAGCTTGAAAAATATGATGGAGGCTTAGTTGATTCTGGTGCTAAGATCTGTGGGATAAACTCAATCAGTTTTGATGGAAAGAATAATACTGATGATGTCTACTATTTTAAGGGTTTGAGACATAATCTCTCAAGTGTTGGATAGATGTGTAGTAAGGGATATAATACTATGTTCAAGGATGAAAAATGTGCAATTAGAAAAGGGTCTAAAAGTGTGATTGCTACTGGCAAGAGGACTGAAGGAAATATATATCAACTTAGAGGTTCTAATGGACATTGCTTTATGTTTCAAATTAATGAAAATTGGTTATGGAACTAGAGGATGTGCCATATGAACTTTGACATCATGGTGAGAATTAGTGCAGTACAAGCTGTGAGAGACTCACCAAGAATCAAAAAGTCAGTTAATTTTGTTTGCAAGAATTTTTAGTTTGGAAAGCATGATAGAAACACCTTCAGAACAAAGGAACAATCTACTATCGGACTATTGGAATTGATTCATACAAATATTTGTGGTCCTACAAGGGTGAGGAGTCTACAAGGTGACTTGTATTTAATGCTTTTTATTACTCTAGAATGATATGGGTTACTTTTCTTAGAAAGAAATTTGATGCATTAGAAAAATTCAAGACATTCAAAGATATGGTTGAAAATGAAATGGATTTTAAATTAAAATGTTTGAGGTCTGACAGAGGTGGTGAGTTTACCTCCAATGAGTTTAACATGTATTGTGAATTTCATGGAATAAGAAGAAAATTGTCTTCCCCTAGAACTCCTTAGCAGAATGGAGTTGCTAAAAGGAAGAATGTGACAATTTAAGAAGCTTCTAGAAAAATGATAATAGAGGCAGGTCTACCAGAAGTCTACTAGAGAGAAGCAATTCACACTACTGTTTATGTGCTCAACTAAGTTCAAGAAAAAGCTAATAGCATTAAGACCCCCTATGAGCTGTCGTATGGAAAGATTCCTACTATTAAGTATTTTAAGGTATTTGGAAGCAAATGTTATATTAGGAGAGATGAAAATATATTTAAGTTTGATGCAAGATGTGATGAGGGTATCTTCCTTGGATACTCTACAACAAGCAAAGCTTACAGATGTTACAATAAAGGTTGTGAAAGATTGTAGAAAGCACTAATGTTAAGGTTGATGAAGTGTTGAACAATTCAATTAAAGTTTTTGGATGTGACAGATGAACCTAATTGCAAAGAAGAAGCTCTGTAAAAATCTCCTAAAAATCCCAAGTATGTGCAAAATAATCATTTCAAAGATTAGATCATTGGAGACAAGAGAAAAGGTGTAATGACAATAACTCGAGCTACTAAAGTTGAGGTAAATTATTGCTTAATTTATAAAGTTGAACGTAAAAAAATGAGTGAGGCATGTAAAGATAAACATTGGATGAAAGCAATGGAAGAAGAACTTGTGAAAATTGGGAAAAATGAAACTTGGGAATTGGTTCCTAGACCAGCAAACAAAATATAATTTGAAGTAAGTGGGTTTTCATAAAGAAACTGAATGAGAATGGAGAAGTGATAAGAAACAAGGAAAGGATTGTGTGTAAGGGTTACTCACAAGTGAAAGGTATAGAATTTCAGGAGACATTTGCTCTGATGGATAGAATGGAAGCTATCAGAATATTTTTGGCATTTGCTTCTTATAAGGACTTCAAGGTTTACCAAATGGATGTGAAGTCTTCTTTCTTGAATGGAGAGATGGAGGAAGAAATTTACATGGAACAACTAGAGGGATTCCAATTTTTAGATCAATTGGATATGGTCTGCAGATTGAAAAAGGATTTATATGGCTTGAAGCAAGCTCCCAGAGGTTGGTATGCAAGGTTTCAACAAAGGTAATATAGATAGCAATATTTATTTCAAAATTGAAGATGACAAGATCTTGATAGTAGTTGTGTATGTGGATGAAATTATCTTTAGAGGAAACCAAATTGTGTAAGGTGTTTGCTGAAGAAATGTAAAAATAGTTTGAGATGTGTATGTTTGGTGAGATGAATTTCTTATTTGGACAGCAAATCAATCAAACAAAAAAAGGGATTTTCATTTCACAAAGTATGCAAAAGAAATGATGAAGAAATTTGGGATGGATGATTCCAAACCAATATGCACTCCTATGGTAACTAGCTGAAAATTGAGTAAGGATGATGATTCACCTAAAGCTGATCAGAGTAATTACATATCCATGATTGGTGGATTGCTACATATCTAACTGCTACTAGATTGGACATCATGCATATAGTTTGTTTTGTGGCTAGATTTCAAGAGGACACCAAGGAAACACATGTTGTAGAGGTCAAGAGGATATTTAGATATCTAAATGGGACTCTAGATCTTGGCTTATGGTATCCTAGGAATACTAACTCTACACTAAGTGCTTATACAAATGTAGATTAGGCAGGTTGTGCTAATGATAGAAAAAGTACAAGTGGTGGTACATTATTTCTTGGATGTAGATTGGTGTCATGGTTAAGCAAAAGGAAAGATTCAATTTCCTTATCCATTGCATAGGCTGAGTATATTTTTGCAACATCTTGCTAAACAGAAGTTTTGTGGATGAGATAGACATTGAAGGATATCAGAGTAATGCATGACGATCCCATCTCTATTTTCTGTGATAATACAAGTGCAATTAATATTTCAAAGAATCTAGTGATGGACTCAAAGACAAAGCATATATCAATCAAGTATCACTTTTTGAGAGAGAAGATCATGGAGAATGAGGTAAAGCTTGAGTATGTACCTACAAAGGATCAAATTGCTAACATATTTACTAAGGCTTTTCCTAAAGATACTTTTGAGTATCTCTAGGAGAATGTGGGGATTATTGCCTCTCCTCTCTTGAATTATATGCATATGGAGATGTATCGGTCCAATGGATCTATGGATCTATCTTCCTTATGGACTGATGTTTGGTGGCTACCTCTCAGGGGGAGTAGGTAGTGTCATGTGTTGTCATCATGCAGATTGACTGGGTGTACTCCTAAGGGGGAGTATTTAGTGTTGCTATAGATCTTGGTTCAATGTCAAAAGGAGAAAAAAATGCAAAAAATATTTTTCCTTTTTCATTGATGTCAAAGGGGGAGAGAAAGTATCATGTGAAAAAGCTTATTCATTCAAGAATTAGGAAAAGTAGTAGGAGAAGTTGTTTAGAGCTGTAGTGTTGTCTTTGATGGTTTTCCACATCATGTGTTGCCATCAATGAAAAAAAGGGAGATTGTTGAAAAAATAAAATGTTGTCATTGATGTCAACTATGTGTAGAGGAAGCTTGTTATTGACTGTATATGTCGAGGATATTGAGAAAATTGTAATAAAGAAGGTTTGCTATTTGTGCATGTATAGTTAAGATGTTGAAGAAGCTTCATGAGAACATGGAGTTGCTATGTCTGAAAGTGTGTTAGAGTGAAGTAATGTGCTGAAATAATGTCTCTAGTACTTGGTCTCCAAGTGCTTTTGAGAAAATTTGATAAATAGAGAAAAAAGTGTCTTGCAAGTATTCAGTGTATGCTCCACGATGTGCTTCACATTTCTTTTGTGTTGATTCTATAATTTTACAAATATGAGGTAAATTGTTCATGGTTGTTGGTAGTTCCTATGTCCAAAATTTGGGCTTCTATATTATTGTACAATGTGAGATATTTTCACCAATGTGTGAATTGGAAAATTGTATATTTTGGTTGTAGTTTGGGAGAAGTGTGTTTGCTATGCATTTCTCCATATCATGGTTTTAGGACCTACAGTTCTAAGAATGAGTTAGTGAGGTTGGTCTCTTCCTTGGTTCAAGAGGAATTGAGATTTGGTGTTGCTAATGTTGGGTTTTAGAGTTATAGTGTATTATAGTGAGTTCAAATGTATAAGACAATCATATTCTTTAGGTGAATTTTTTTGCAAAGGTTCTGGAAGGACTGGCAAGTGTTTATTACATTCTCCAGATCATGTTCAAGTGAAGTGTGATGTTCAAAAGGATTGGAATGAGTTCAAGATGCATGTACTTGATTGTTTTATGTGTTTGCACGGGTGTTGGTCGACCTTGTGCTAAACACTACTAGTGAAGCTTATGAAAGTGTGTTGAGGCATGTTGGGACTCATTTAGGTCCTCATTAAGAATGTATATGGGTTTACCTCATTCTCTTCCACTGTGGAATGTCTTGGCACCAATCTAATTTTAATTTGTAGATAGAAAGGGCATGTATGTGTAACAAAGGATTTTGGCTCCTTAGGACTTTCTAGCGCTTCTAGGGTTTTTTACCTAAAAGGAGAAAGAAGGGAAAAAATAGGCAATGTTACACTCAAGATTGATACAATATGGATGATAAGTGACTAAATGTAATGATCTAAATATAGTACACTGAAAAATTAAATGAGTTACAAATGCAAAACCTAAGAAATGTAACTTGTTTGAAAACACATTATGTAATGCAAAAACACCTAGAAATGAAAAGTAAACATTAACAAAAATGAATGAAATTAAATGTGTGCACCTAAGATCTTGCTGGAAACTAGAAATGACTTCTAAAATGCTATTGATCCTAATTTTTAGGCCTAGTGGGATTCATTCGCCATTCTGGGCAAATTAGTCCCAGATTTGGGAAACTGTTTCAGAGCCCGTTTTAGACAAATGGGTATTCAAAACTGTAGAAAACCAAATTTAGGCCTAGAAGTGGGACTCATTCACCATCCATGGTGAATCAATCTACTTTTGAATTTTTGAAAATCCAAAGGTGGAAATTGAAGTTTGTGGTTTGCACTTCGGTTCCTAATAGGTGTTAGCCTCTAAAAGTTTGATTTTTGAACTTGAAAGTGACATTTTGTTGATATTTTAAATTGTTCAACAAGGAGATATCTTCAACAAATTTTAAAATTGATCTTCAATGATTTCCAAACCTTCAAGATGTCTAATTCTGCAAACACACAAGAAGAGAAAGAGAAATGTTGAATGTTAGGGCATGGAGGTTTTCCTTGGTCAAAACCCTTTGTAGGTAATTAAACCAAGATGATGAAAGAATGTAATGAAGCATGAAATAATGGAGTTAATAACTTTCCATGATGTTTGATCTTGAATTTCTATAGTAATGGAGGAAGATTCTGCCCTTGAATGTCTTTGGAAGCTATCTTTGTGACTTAGAAAATTAAAACCCCAACTTGCTTGACTTGAGGGAGAAGATAGATGATGAATGAATGATAAGAGATGTGTGAATGAGTTAAGAGATGTAAATTAGGGTTTAGAGACTTGATTTTATAGGAAATTATCCTAATTTTCCTGTTAATTAGATCCCCAAGGCCGACATGAAAGAATAATAAACTTAAATTCTAGTTTTTCCCGCTCAAAGCTCGAAAATGACCCAAATGGGACTCATTTGCCACCTTGGGTGAATAATTCCCACCTAGTAGGGACTCATTTTCCACATATGGTGAATTAGTCCTAGTGGGGCCCATTTTCTAGTTGGGTTGTTGGGAGGTAAGAAAATTAGGTTTATATGGTGACTTTGTCAGGTATTTCATCAAATTATTCCTCGGGATGCACAATATGGGGTAATAGGGGCCTATTAATGATGATGTAAAGGTAAATTAGGGATTGGGACACATAATTCAATGTGCAAGTGTGATTAAATACACTTTACAACACTAAAATGAGGTCGACATAGCCTAGGAAGGCACAACATCCAATGTGAATGTGTGAGACACACTACAACACTAGATTAACATTAAGTTTAGTACACATGCCTTCTATTTTGATATGAGGATGTAATTAAATATATTTTATAATGTTGAATGAGGGGAAAATGGGTTCATTAAGTCTAGAGAGGTGTGAACGTATTTTACAACACTTTACAACACCTTTACAAGACATCAATAAATGCATGTTATTCAATTTGCAAGGGTCCAAGACCTAGTGTGGATGTGTAAAACACCTCACAACACTAAATCAAGGTCTTTTTAAGTCCAGTTTATCATCAATTATTCCCCAAATCAAGCAAGTTGCATTTTTTCTATGGTACATTTAGCCCACACTTTAGTTAGAGGATGAACTTGCTTCAAACTCACACTAAAGTAGACATTCAAGAGAGGTCCAATCATACCAATGTAGGTGAAAAAGGATGATAAAGATTAAAGGAGGTTACACAAGCCCCCAGGATCTAAGATCCCAAGTCAAGTCAATATAAGCACAAAAAGACACACATAAGGTAAATGATTTGCAACAAAACAAGATACATGATCATGTAATGGCAAGAACTAGAAGAGAGAAAATAAAAATGTGGATCAAGCTTCGACCATTTTTCCAACATGTTATGGATCAGATCTAGGCTATTTTTCCAAAAATAAATGCATACTCACTCTGGGGCGATGAAACTCTCGGCTGTCCATTGGGTGAGAAAGCAAAAAAGGTGAGAAACATATGCTCAGTTGGTATGTACTCACAAACACATAGGTGGCTATGGGGAAAGTTGTGCCTTGGAAAGGGCTTCCCGCTCAACCATACCAAATATATACCTCCTAATAACTTTAATAAGGTGCCACAAAGGAAAATGACTTTTGAGCTCTATGGAGTAAGCAAAACTTCATATTCTTGACACTCATAGACATTGCTAATGCAAAATAGTGCAAGGACTATTCAAAGGGATTGTGCTTAATTTGTGCAAGGTCTCATCTTAGGGAACATCATGCTTAATGTTTCCAAGAGAGGATGTGTTAAGGAAGTATCACGCTCTTGGAGGGAATCGAGCCGAATGACTCCATCAAGAAAAGGACACATCACAAGAAGAAATAAATCACACAATGAAATGTGAGTGGTGATGTATGCCCCCAATTTAAAGTGGTTGCGAACACCAGTACTGTGAGAAATTTCTTTAAAGTAGAAGGAGACATGAGAGATTACTCGAAAAGCCCTATGCCAAGTCATATGTTTTCGATAAGCTACGCCATGAAAAAGGTAGTACGTCACATGTAAGCCAACTTAAGGTACATTGTCCATGTCCGAATATTGCTCTTATATGTTCATGAAAGGTTAATGACTAGCCAAAGGAGGCAACAAATTATGACATATGAGGACAAGGCTACTTAAGCCCTTTCTCCCACTTAGTGCAGGACAAGGATGAGCCAAAATGGTTGATAAGATGCAAGGTAGAGTGAAAATCAATATCAATTAGAGGAATTAGGTGCACCCCACATAAGGAAGAACACCAAACTCCTTAAAATGTTGGATTTTAATACTCAAAACTTTACATTCATTAGTGGAGTGGCCATGAACTCTGTGATAGTCACAAAATGAAGTCTTGTAATAGCATATCTTAGGAGTTGTTGGAGGAAGAGATATCAAGTGATCTTGGAGGAGTCTCGACAAGATACCCTCTTGATCAATGGTAGAAGGTGGTCCTATGGTTTGTGACAAGGAAACTTCTTGCTGAGATGTACAAGATATCATACCTATGCAAGACTATTTGGATTGCAAGATTTTGGGCTCTCCTATATAAGAGGGTGTAAAATATAACGAATTTAATTCATGAGTGTGTTGCAAGATGACATTGACATTAAGCGAAGGCGTATTTGTTTGTTTCATGTTTTTTAAAGGATGATTTTCAAGACCACTAGTGTCGATGAGTTCAGGATGTACGACTGCTAGGGTTGGTTTAGGAGAATGATGTGTGAGAATGTTGATGTTGAGTGAAGGCTTGGTGATTTCTATCAAAGGACAATAACCAAGACCATAAGTTGTTTGTTGTGTGATAGGGTCTATAGGGCTGTGGATACCTTTTTCATGAGCACCACATCCTTTTCCAGTATAGCCAAGTTGTTTTAGAAGCTCATATCCTTTTCCATAAAGCTTTTTCATTACTTTTGGATCGATTGATGGTTGGTAATAAGTGTTTTCAAAGGTGGTTGTGTATTTTGTTTCATTGTCTAAAGTGGTTGAGGTGGATTCTTTCGAAGGGTCATCTACTTTTTCATTTCCCCTATTTGAATCTTTGTGTATGTTCTTGTACTCACCCATGAATTCATGCTCGAAATCTAAGGAACCCCAATCATCTTCTAATAGTTTCATGACTTGTTCAATATGTTGTTGTTTGTCTTTTTTTTGAACGGGTTCCACTTGTGTAGTTGGTGACACCGTGTTTAAATTATTATCTTTATTTTTCACAATATTCAAACAATTATTTGGGTTGGGGTCAGTGTCAAGTATGTGCACTTTGTTGTTGTAAATGTATTTCATTTTATGATGAAGAGTAGAAGGCACACCATTCATTGCATGAATCCATGGTCGACCTAAAATGAGATTATAAGAAAGATCGTTAGGCATAACATGGATTGGTGTATCCAATGTAACCTTCCCAACTGTAAGAGGAAAAGTAATCACACCAAGCGATTGTTTTCCTATATTGTCAAATCCCTAGATAGACAAGGAATTAGGTTGAATTTTTGATTTTTCCACATGCAGCTTATCCAAGAGATTTACACTACACACATTAAGGGAGGAGCCATTGCCAACAAGGGTTCACTTTATCCATATTATTTTGTATTGATATATGATTATGAAAGCAACATTTTTATTTTGTACTTCCAAAGGGGGGGGTCCACTTTGGTGGAAAACAATGTCAGCATTCAATCCTTGAATTAGAGCTGCTATGTCATGCAGTTGTGCATTAGAAGGGATAGGAACTTGTTGTAAGGCTGTTTAAACCATGGTGAGGTAGTTTGGTGAATTATGAATTAAATCCCATAGGGATATTTTGGCAGGTGCATTCTTAAGTTGTTCAACAAGATCATATTCCCTAAGGTGGGAATTTAATCAAGGATCTCTAGGAAAAATGGGATTAGGCAAAGGTAATGGTGTTGAGAGGGGTTGTTGTGGTGGGTGTGGATTATTTCAAGTTTTATATGTATGAGAAATGGTATTATGACTCAGTGCTATGAAACATTATTCTTAGGAGGGTAAAGAGTAAACTCAGGTTTAGGTGGAGGTGGAGGTTTATGTGATGGTGGGTAAAGGATGAGTTCAGGTTGGTTTTGAGTTTGTTGTTTATGTGAAGGGGGGTAAAGGATGAGTTGAGGTTGAATAATATTATCATCCCTTGGTGAATGATAGTATAATATGGGCTTTTCATTGTCATGTAAGGGCATAATATTGTTATTGTCAATGTTAGCCTTGTCTTGTATCATGATATCTTCCCTAGAAGGAGAGTTTTTAGGAGAACTACAAATCAAATGTTCTTGACATTCATGGATTGTTTCTTCTAAAATGACTTTATGATAAATAGGGGAATGATCATTGGTTGAACTTTGTTGCTCAAGAAGAGTTTTGCTAGGTGAAGGGGGGCAACTAAGATACTCATGATTGCCATCAATTGTGTTTTCTAATAGCAAAGTATCTTCTTCACAACTAGGAGAAGAAAAAATGTTATTGTCATGATTACCTATGATTGTGTTATGTTGGTTATGAATTTTTTGTCCATTAAGAGAGGTAAAAGGAGAGAAACAACTAGGATTCTCAAAACTCTCATTAATTGATTCTTCTACCAAAATATCTTCATCAACAATAGGAGAGATATTAGGAGAACAAATATGATCATTACGAATGTACAAGGTTGTAGTCTCTTTCACAAAAACACTCTCATGGGGAAGGGATGGGAAATGTTTCTTAACATTTCTAAAGATGTAAGATATTAACATTGTTTGAATAAAAATGAAAAACCATGTCATGCAATGTTTCAACAATATAAACAATGTATATGCAAGGATGCAAAACATTTTTATCTAATGTATGCAAAGTTTTAAGAATGTAAACAATGTATATGCAAGAATGAAAAGTACTTTTACAAAACTTATGTGAAGTTTTATGAATAGAAACATTGTATATGCAAAAGTGAAAAGTACTTTTATCGATGTTATGCAAAATTTTAGAAATGTAAGCATTTTCAGATGTAAGGATGTTTGCAATTGAAGTGATTTGAAGAATGAGTAGTCTAGAATGATGTTTTTGGCCTAAATGCATAAAAAAAATGTTCCCAAAACTTTCTAGAATTATAATATATGATACTAGGAGGCTTAGGAAGCACAAAAATGAGGCTCATGATATTGTAACAGACAGTGAAAAATTTAGACAGGGATTGATTTTCCCAGAATGGCGAATGAGTCCTAGTAAGGGTTTTTTGCAAAATTTTCAAAAAATTTCAATGGATTTTGATGCTTCTGATGTTGTAAGATGTAGACCTAAGATGAAAGAGAAAAATTTCAGAAAATTTTAATGATTTTAGATGCCAAAAATGCAACCTACATGAACTTTTCATGAATGCAAAATTTGAAACCTAGCATGCAAATTAATCTATGCAAACCCTAATGCAAGGTCAATGCAAGCTAGATCTATGATGAAGGACTCCAAATAAGGAAAGAAAAGTATTCTAAAGTTGGGTTCACCAAAATATAACAAAGGATTTTGGCTCCTTAGGACTTTCTAGTGCTTCTAGGGTTTTTCACCTAAAAGGAGAAAGAAGGGCCAAAATAGGCAATGTTACATTCAAGATTAATGCAATATGGATGAGAAGTGACTAAATGTAATGATATAAATGTAATAAACTAAAAAAGTAAATGAGTTACAAATGCAAAACCTAAGAAATGTAACTTGTTTGAAAACACATTATGTAATGCAAAAACACCTAGAAATGAATAGTAAACTGTAATGAAAATGAATGAAATTGAATGTGTGCACCTGAGATCTTGCTGGAGACTAGAAATGACTTCTGAAATGCCACTGATCCTAATTTTTAGGCTTGGTGGGATTCATCCACCATTCTGGGTGAATTAGTCCTAGATTTGGGAAACTGTTTCAGAGCCCGTTTCAAACAAATGGGTATCCAAAACTATAGAAAACTTGTTTCAGGAATGGCAGTGGGACTCATTCATAATCCATGGTGAATCAATCCACTTTTGAATTTTTAAAAATCCAAAGGTGGAAACTGAAGTCTGTGGTCTGCACTTCAGTTCCTGATAGGTGTCCACCTTTGAAACTCTGATTTCTAAACCTGAAAGTGACTTTTTGTTGATAGTTTGACTTGTTCAACAAGGAGATGTCTTCAACAACATTGAAAATTTATCTTCAATTATTTCTAAACCTTCAAGATGTCTAATTCTGTAAACACACAAGAAGAGAAAGAGAAATGTTGAATGTTAGGGCATGGCGGTTTGCCTTGGTCAAACCCCTTTGTAGGTTATTAAACCAAGATGATGAAAGAATGTAATGAATCATGAAATAATGGAGTTAATACCTTGCCATGATGTTTGATCTTGAATTTGTGCATCAATGGAGGAAGATTTTGCCCTTGAATATCTTTGGAAGCTATCTTAGTGACTTAGAATATAAAAACCCTAACTTGCTTTACTTGAGGGAGAAGATAGATGATGAATGAATTATAAGAGATGTGTGAATGAGTTAAGAGATGTAAGTTAGGGTTTAGATACTTTATTTTATGGGCGATTCTCCTAATTTTCCCGTTAATTAGATTCCCAAGGATGACATGAAAGAATAATAAATTTAAATTCTAGTTTTTCCTGCTCAAAGCTCAAAAATGACCCAAATGGGACTCATTCGCCACCTTGGGTGAATCAGTCCAACCTAGCAGTGACTCATTCACCACAAATGGTGAATTAGTTCCAATGGGTCCCATTTTCCAGTTGGGTTGTTGGGAGATAAGAAAATGAGGTTTATATGGTGACTTTGTTGGGTATTTAATCAAATTATGCCTCAGGATGCACAATATGGGGTAATAGGGGCATATTAATGATGATGTAAAGGTCAATTAGGGCTTGGGACATAGAATTCAATGTGAAAGTGTGATTAAATACAATTTACAACACTAAAATGAGGTCCACACAACCTAGGAAGGCACAACATCTAATGTGAATGTGCAAAACACATTACAACACTAGATTAACATTAAGTTCAGTTCACAAGCCTTCTAGATTGATTTGAAGATGCATTTAAATATATTTTATAATGTTGAATTAGGGGAAAATGGGTTCATTAAGTCTAGAGAGGTGTGAAAGTATTAAATACAACGCTTTACAACACCTTTACAAGACATCAATAAATGCATGTTATTCAATTTGCAAGGGTCCAAGACCTAGTGTGGATGTGTAAAACACCTCACAACACTAAATCAAGTTCTTATTAAGTCCATTTTATCATCAATTATTCCCCAAATCAAGCAAGTTTCCTTTTTTCTATGGGACAGTATGGCCAACCTTGGAAGGGTTTCAAGGTTGAAGAGTGTATAAGTATGAGTTGATATTTTTGTGAAAGATAATATAGATGCGTGATAAGGGTGTGATACAAGTTTGAGTAGATCAATGCAAAATTCAAAGTGTTGAGTTCCTGAAGCTAGTGAGCTGAAGGTGTACTCCATCTTTCAAGCATGTCTACAAGAGTGTGAGAAAATTGTGGTGGACCTTCCTGTTGAATTGAGATAGTGTTATCTCTATAACAATTCTATTCTATCTTCTTTGTAATTTTGTGGTAGTGAGCTCGATAAGTGAGCCCTCATTGGACAACGTTTCCTATTCTAGTAGTGAGCCTCTATATTCAGTTTTGGAATTCTTTATAATGTGAGCTAATCTTCACTGTGGCTTTTCCCTTATTGGGTTTTCCATGTAAATTTGGTGTTCTTATGTGCATGGTTTTACTACTTTCAATTTTTGTTCCTGCATTTAATAATTAAACACATCAGCAAAGTAATTTTTTTTGAATTCTTGTAGATCTAACTTATGTTGAGAGTTTTAAAGGTTAAAGTTGCTACAACTGATTCACCCCCCTCTTAGTTGTCTTGTTCAAAAATCTACACCTCACGCTATCATCCCTATCAAATGAGGAGTTGAAAGTCTCAAATTTGCAAGTACCCATTTGTTCAAATCCAAAAATCTACACATAGAAAGGACAAGTAAAAATGTTGGGATTGTTTCAGGGCTTGCCTCAGTGAAACCACCATTTTAGTGTTTTCACCTCCATGGATAGCTAGATAGATAGAAATAGATGAGATGTAAAATTTAATAGATGACACATTTGATAAAAAAAAACCTCGCTATGTAGGAGATCCCCTATCATGAATAAAATAGATGAGACAAAGAATCAAGAGAGTGTTACCAATAGTTTTTGGCTCCCTCTTGTCTTGAAAGATGAGATGTGGTTTTCTTGCAAGAGAGCCTTGGTTGTTGATGTGATTAGAAATTGATAGAGCTTTGTTGTGGTGAAGAGATGTATAAGTGAATAGATCAAGATATAAAGATTGAGTGCAAGATAGTAAGAATGAATGAGAATGAGAGTAAAAAGAGGGATTTTTTGAGGTTGCATGGGTGGCAAGATCTATTAATGTTGATGTGTGTTTTTGCACTTCTCAACACAGACAACACAAAAGTGTGATGTCTCTCTTGAAAGGTAAAAATCTACAACAAAGTTTTAGAAAATCACCCCAAGGTCTCTCAGGTGTCAGGTCATGACTTTGCAAAAATAGCTCAATTGTTTGTTGTGTGATTTGTTGGTAATCACGAGGGGCATTTATGGTTGACTAAGTATGGAGTTTCATGGGTCTATAACTAAGTTTTAGAATTCTAGAAATGGATGAATAGTGATAGTAAGTGCTTGGACAACAGTCTAAAACTTCTTTAAATCATTAGATATTTAATTATTGTGATGCTAAAATTGTATGTCTAACTCAGATTTAAAAGAAAATTCAAAAGGTTGAAGGGTTTAGAAGTTTTCCTAAGTCTGAAATTATGTTTAACAATAACAATGGTTGATGCTATAGTAGGAAGACTTTGAAAATTAAGTTTTGCTTAACCAAGGACAACCTACAGTGTCACAAAACTAGTGCAATCTTCTAAGGTTCTTTGTAGATTTTCATATTGTGCATTCACCTATGAAGCATGAACATCCAATTGAACTTAAGTACAACACAAAAGGAAGCTCAGAATAAATTTACACAAAAATTTTCATCAACAAATTATAAAAAGTATGAGCTGGAAATGCATCAAATACTGTAGCATACATCCACCATTAAAGCTGAACAAGAGCTACTAACATAAATAAACTTAAACTTTAAAAGAACAAAGTTGAAACAAACTTTTGGAGGCTGAATCATGCACACATAATGAACAATACATAAGAAACCATCAACTAAAATGTTTTTCTCATATATTTTAGCAAAATTCCTTTAGACAGCAACTCATCTCTCTCCTTGAAAATGAGAGGGTGCCCCTATTTATAGTTTTCAAAAAGTAGAATGAATGGTCAAGATTTCTTAACAATGAATGGCCCAGATTCATTCTAGTTTAGGGTTTTTACATCACCCAATAGAAGTACAAAATTTACAATATCAAAATAGACTATTTTTTCTTTTTGCTATTTGTCCTATAGTCTATCTTGTCTTCTAGATGATTTTGGCTTTTTAGCTTATTTTAACAAATGCTCATCATCTATAATAGGATTTCCTGCTTCTTTTTGTAGAGTGGCATACTCAACAAACTTTCCAATGACAATCAATAACTTCTTTTCTTTAGAGAGGTAAAATTTTGAGATTTGGAAGGTGATATGCTTGAATCCTCCCATCATCTACTCCCAATGCTTTGTACATTTTGGCCCTGCTATGATTATTTTTTCTAGTTCTGAGAAGGCCCTTGTAGCAAAATCCATGAAGTCTTTTGAAGGTGTCACCGACTCCTTGCTCCATCTTTTGTGGAACTCATGCTTAATTTCCTCTTGATCTAACTCAAACGTGGGCATTTCATATCCTATCATTAGCTTCAAGAAATTATCACATTATGCTCGATGATCAACAATTCACTTGTGGTTGGCCTCTAGTTCAACTAGGGACCTCTCTAAAACTCCTTTTCTATACTCAAAATTGATTAGCCATGCTCTCCAACTTCGGATATGTAATTCTGTAAAGCTTGAGAAACTCCTTGTAGATCTCCATCACCTCCTCCACTTCCTTCTACAAGACCCTATATTCATTGTGCATCTTGGCTGCATAGTGAATGCCTTGGTCATCCATATTAATGACCCTTTTGAAACAGTCAGAAGTAGACTTGGTCTAGTTCCTCATTTTCTCCATTTTATTGACCCCCTCTTTTGAGAGTAAGGAGGGTGTAGGCGATTCCACTGGAGCTTCTTCTACTGATGCCATCCATTATTGTATATAAGCAATTATTTCTACCACTTGTGATTTTAGTTCATCCTTCATTTATTGATCTTTGTTCATTTGTTGAAGAATGGTGGAAATAGATCCCTAAAATTCATCAATCTTTTGAGCTCAAGATGCCGAGCTCAGATTAATGGTTGTTATTTGATAATCTTCACCCTAAAGGGAATTTGCATCCTTTCTAGCTGTGAGAGTGGACACTTGTAATACTCTGGACCTAGAAGCATTAGTCATGATATGTGACCTAACTTTAGGCTTCTCCTCCTTCCTGGTCTTCACCTATGTATGTGCTAGTATTGCTTTTAGGTGGGCCTTGGGGTTTGCAAGCACAAGAGCCTTTCTTTTGAGCTATTGCTACAACCATGAGGGGACTTCTATTTGATGATCTGGTGATTCATTGTTCTCTCCTTCCTCTTGTTCTTTTGAAGGATATTCCCTCTCATGCTTAGGATCATCTTTGATGTTTTCTTCTCCTTTAACTTGTTCCTCCCTTGGTGTAAGTTATTTCTCCCTGTCTTGCTTGGCAACTTCTCAATGATGCATGACCTTATCTTGGCCAATTTCTCAAGGCTTATCAATCATCTCCTCATCAATTCCTATATTTGTTTTCCCTTCATCGAATCAATGTTCCTATGGGCCTACCTCTTTATCATTGTGCTCTTTGGGCTATTCCTCCTCAAGTTCTTGGTCAGAAGTCTCAAATTCATAGTAAGTGTCAAATTTTCATGCATCATCACCCTCAGGCATTTTTTTCCCTTCTTCATTAGAGGTTACTTCATCTAAATTAACCCTTATTTGTCCCTCTGGATGCTTGAAGTATTTCTCACGATCTAAATCCTTAGGCTCTTTGGCCATATCTTGTACTGCTTCTTTAGGCTGCCCTGTGCTAAGCCTCTCCATTTCTTCATAAATCTGCATTATTTCCTCCATCTTTAGTGGCTTAGTAGGAGGTGGAGGGTGAGGTAAGGCAATGACAAGTTGGAACATTAGAATTTTAACTTGAGTATTAAGGATTAGCTCAGAGAGCTCAGACACATTGTGCAGGTACGAATCAAAGGTGTGTGGCAGGGTGAGAGGTGCCATGGAGGTTGTTGATAGAGAAGGTCGCAGAGTAGAAATAGTTGGCAACAAAGGTGGGACTAAGGTAGATGATAGTAGGGGAGTGGTGGAGAAAGAAGAGTCAAGCACCACTACAGGATTGGTTGGGGAAGCGGAGGTGAGGTGGAAAAAGATGTCCATAGTGGGCAGAGACGAGATGGGTAGTGATTGAGGAGTAGAAGGAGATGGAGTAGTAGTTGCATTGGAAGGGATCACAGAGGTGGCTAGTGGTCGATTGTGGTCATTCAACTTCTACTTCTTTCTCTTGGGGCAGAGACCCCTCTTCCTAATGGTAGGCATATTGGGAACAAAGACTCTCTTTTTATTTGGTTTCTTGGGTGGCCTCTGCCCATCAGTTGATTTCCTGATGTAGACTTTGCACTTTGACTTCTGCTTAGATGTATCCTTCCTCTTCCTTGACCTGGTGATAGGTGGAGACTTGGGAGCCTCACTTGAAGATCCTGCAATGGAACCACTATCTGTTTCACTCCTAGCTCATCTTCGAGCTCCCCATAAGTCAATTTTGTGCCCTATTCACACAATTGGGTTATTTGGTCATCTATCCATTGCTTGGTCCTCTTCTCTATTGGATAGGTGACAATATCAAAATTGGTGACCTCCGGCTTGGCCCAGTCAATTACTAGCAATGGGACATTTATTAGAGCATTATACTTATCATTGAGGACATTATCATCCTCAACAATTTTATCTAGGAATAGGTATAGGTTAATGGCCTTCGTGAATCTGAATGTCATCCTCATATAGTGTCGCCTTCCAGACCTCACGATCATCATCGTAGTTGGCCCAAAAATATTCAACATGTGGTTGGTGGGCATACTACTTTCCAATTTGTTTCTTCAATTTCCCTAGAGGATCTAGGCCTCCTCTTTCTGTATGCAACTCAAAATTTTACTCTACAAGCTCCTTTTTGGAGTACTCCGTGTATGGGGTAGCAGGGCAGGAGTACATCCCTTGTCCAAAAGTAATGGGGTATAGAACCCTAGCATGATGTTTGTTATGAAACAGAGTGTGGGTAGTTTGCAACTACCAAGTAAGCTCCAATAAGATGATTTTATCATTGGGGTATTAGGGAAGCCTACATGAAAACCCTGAGAATCCTTCTGCCTTGATGTATGTAAACTTGGTGAACTGGATGAACCAATACCCAAAACCTTTCATCACTACCTTAGCACTATGGGACATTATTTTGTGGTAGTCGCATATCAGGGTGTAGATGATATTCCCGATGAAAGCATTGTTAAACCTTCTATAATCATTCTTGAAATTCCAATATTATAGCTACAAGTAGCAGTCATATACCCAATTCTATCCCTTCTTTGTTCCCAAGGTGCATACACAATCTAATCCTTTGTATGGGAACTTTACTGCCAAGAGGTACACTAGGTAGGAGGTCATGTAGAATTTAAAAGTCTTCTTTACTACCTAAAATTGATTATGCAAGTTTTCACTAATCATCTTGGCAAATGGAATTTGGCATTGCCTCAAAGGATTTCCTCTATAAAGTAGAACCTCCACTCCCTGAATAGTGAGGACATGGGGAGGCCCATTACTCGGCTTAGGAGGATCACCAAGTGATAGGGTAGGGTTGGATGGAACACTCACTATTCCATACTCTGGGTCTCACCTTGGCAAACCCCTTTGGTGTCTTTCTCCACCACCTTAACCTATAGGTCCTAATGCTTGTTAGGCACCTGTGGTTCTCTTGGACAACCCTACTATCATCTCCATTTCCCTAACCAAGCTAATCTTGGTGCTCTCTCTGCCATTCTCTCCTTAGCCCTTAATCTTTCTAAAGGCTAACTAAACCTTGAACCTTCACTAACTCGTTGCAGGGGTGTGTGATGTCTTCCATGGCTTCAAAAACATCCTCCTAGGCTTCCTGATCATCCACCAATCTTCAATTCTCCATCACTTTCACCAAACCCTATTCTAGGGTTTAAAAAGGCTACTAGCCCTTAAGCCCCAATTAGGCCTCCTAACCCAAGAAAAATGGAAATCACTCCAAAAACCTCCAAATGACCTAGGATATTTTTGTGGGGTTTGTGTTTCGTATGGCCACACCTTGAATATTTTTGGGTTTGGAGCCTGTACTATCTGTACACTTCCCTAGCCATGATCTTAGCACTTTTAGGCTTGTTTTAAGCCAAATTCTGACCTTTTGTTTGAACAATCAGTTTATTCTTCCTCCATGTAGTTTTTCAGGGCTCCTTCCTTCTTCCCAAGCCTCTGCAAGGCTTCCTGAATCCACCAAACACCATGGTTTCCTAGGGAATTGACACCCCTGCAACCTTAGTGCTTTGCACTCTTTGATTGTCCTAACTGGGCACTACCAAGCTTGCCTAGGAATACTCTTTTGCCTTAGTTCTCTAACTCCTAAGGACTCCTATACCTATACTATTTACATGCATGGAGCTTATCCTCAACTCCCATAGACTATACACCAGGTATAGTGGAAGACAGAGGTCTAAGACTCCATGATTGTCAGTTTGCCGGACTGATCAGAAATGAAAAGAAACAAAACTAAGTACAAAGCTAGAAAACAATGAGACAACCTAACTACTGACCACACAAAGCTTGTAAAGTAATTATCACAAATGCCACACACTGTTTAGTGCTTGGAAGCCTCCATTAACACACTAATAAGAACAAAAACTAGAAAATTGCAAGAATTTCATTATTTTTTAATATGAACTGTAAACTACAAATGATACAAAGCTTTTTCCAACCTCAATTCTAGTTCGAGGTCCACCTTTTAAAGGCTCACAAAGTGGTTGCTTCTCCCTTGGTTGGACATAACCACCACAAAAGGCCAAAATTGCACAAATGCAACATTTTCGGCTTTATTTCCAATTCCTAGTGAATCCTAGTGAAAACTGTAGACACCTAAAAATGACCTAGGCATGAAAGCTTCATTTTTACCACTTTCGTCCTAGCATAATTAAGTCATTTAATTATGTCCTTGGTCCACATTCGACTATTGATTAAATAATTTATAATTATTTAATTAATTCATGTCATTTGTTTCTCCTTGATTATTAAATAGATAAATGTTATTTATTTATCTAATACATCATCAATTATCTAAGTCTTCCTTTAATTAAATAAATTTCCTAATTTATTTAATTTCCCTTTGTCATTTATGTCTTCTTGATTAATTAAATAAATTTTATTTATTTAATTACGTCACTAATTAAGTCCCCTTCTTTCTAAAATTATTTAATTTTGTCCACTTTTCACTATAATTAAATAATTATCCTAATTATTTAATTATTCATTAGCTTTTTCTCTCATTAAAATTAAATAAATTTGATTTATTTAATTTAGTCAATTCTCTTGAATTTTGAATTAAATCATTATTTAATTCAAAATAATTCTTTTGTCACATTCCTCCATAATTAAATAATATCTTTATTATTTAATTATTTACTGGTCACCTGGAGTAAATAAATTCTATTATTTAATTTCTCCAACAACCTCTTTGTCCGTGCCAGTCTTATCTTCCAAATTAATTCTTGACTTTTGACATCTCATTTAATTTCAACCCTAGATTGAATTATTTTATAATTCAATCTCAGCCCTCCATTCTTACCTTTTGCCCTAATTTTGACCTAACCCTAATGCACACAGCAACATTCAATCTTGATCATTGATCCTAGGGTTTTTGTCATCTTCTCATCCTGGCCACACATTCAAAATTGTAGTTTTTATAAAATGGAAATTTTGTTCTCATTTGGATCTATCCCTTAGCTCTTGGTCTTTTGATTTCTTGACCTCTAGTCTATGTTATTTTTTGTCAACTTAGGGTTATAATTTTTACAGTCATAGTCATTCTAATCCATTGTAGGGTCATTTTATTTTATGCAAATCCTTCAACACTTGCATAGGGCTTAGTCTTTAGGCATAGTTGCTCACATAAATCTGAGGGCACATTTCTATTTGCTGCAAGCTAGGAGGTGTAACAAAGATCAATCATGGAAGGTGGAGACTTAGGGTAACATTATCCCTTTTGTCTTCACATCACTTCCTTTGTGCTTTGTTATTTCATAGGAATTTTATTGTTATTGTGCTAACCCCTCTAACATAATTTAGGATTTTCCCTTGATTACATTGGTGAACCCGACTCTCTATTTTCTGTCATTTTTCTGTACGGTTGCATGTATTTTTTGTTAATTTTGTAGGAATAGGTACAGAGCACCGCAATCACAGGCTCAAGTGCCGCAATCGCAAAATCAAGCCGCAACTGACAAATCGAGCTGCAACTGACAAATCAAGCCACAACTGCAAAATCAAGCCGCAACTGACAAATCGAGCCGCAACTGATAAATCGAGCCGCAACTGACAAATCGAGCCGCAACTGACAAATCGAGCCGCAACTGACAAATCAAGCCGCAACTGTGTGGTAAAATTTTTCTTTTAGTTTTGAGGTTCTGATTTTTGGATTTTCGGGTTTTTCTATTTACTGGTTTTCTGGTTTTCTATTTCTTTTCTGTGTCTTTATTCCTGCAAGTTAACTAGATTAGATTTTTCTTGTATTACTAATCTTTTCTTGTAGCGTGTGGTAATCCTCATTCGTGTGTCCAAGAACATTGCATATGAGACTACTAATATTCATTGTTTGCAGATTCGCATGTCAAAGAAGGAATAACAAAACTTCATACTTGTTTTTCATAGATTAGCAAACATTTGATTTCGGTGCATATAAAAAGAACACATGTCTTCTTTGGTTGATTGTGCTTGCAAGATGGTAGGTGAGTATGCTCTCACTTGGTGAAACCCAGACTGTAAAACCGCACTCCATCTTTATTTGTTATCACCCTTCTCACCTATCTCTGCATATCAGAAAGTATCCCTTCCCTAAGCATTTGTGATCCTGGGTGTAAGAGAAATGGTTACTGACTCTAGAACTTGGGCCCATTCTGGTGGGAAAAAGTACTCACCCTAGGATGACTCAGACCGGTAGCACCCTGACACCGAGGGACTTCCAGCTGGTATATAAAAGTGGGTTCTTTGGGAAAGCCCAAGAATCATGAGTGTGGTTCCGATGAGATGGATCCTAAAGGGGACTCTCTCGCCTCGCGCCGGATCACGCCTCACTAACGAATGCCCGAACTAAAAACTTTTGTGTAGTAAGCCAAAATCCTTTTATTTGCTAGTGCAACACCGGTCGGTGTGAAGGCATCCACACTTTCGCAGTTTGTAGTAGATGTGATCAGCTCGCCATGGGAGTTTCATGGGGGTTGGAAGCTTGGTTGGCCTGAGAAGAGAGTGCACTGTAAGGGGGAGCCCGTGCAGCCAAGCTTCTGAATTCACACGCTACAAATATGTGGTTGGGGAAATCCACGTGGAATCTAGTGAATATTGTCATGGCCTAACCTAGGATTGTACTTATTTGATGTGCGATTGGTTACATTCAAAACATTGTGCTTGTCAAGTGCTTGTTGGATTACTCAAACATTATACACAATATTCACAAATCTGGACACAAACAATCGACCTTGGAAAACTCAGACTTTTCAACAAGACATCAAAACACAATCTCAGTCCTCATTTTGAACTTAGACTTGGTATTGTCCATCATAGTCCCCATTTGGTATCTAGACTTGGCATTGGTCATTTTCCTTAGTCAACATCTTCATTGTCACCTTAGCATTTGGCATCCTTTCTTGACCAATTTTATCACCTTGCATTAGTCATTTCCCTTAGAAAAACATCATTATCTCTCTGCATTTAACAACATCATGACATCCACCACCTTGTCTTCCCTTCGCCAAGATATGGATAGGCTTGCTAGTAAAATTGAATGTGAATTACTCTATAGAGGTCAATACCAAGAAGCCTCAGACTTTAGGAGACAATTTATCCAAGCCGAAAATCAAGGTCCTTTATACCAACAACCCATCAGTCCTAGTCCTCCGTCCATCTACCCTCATTACCAAAATTCACTTGACATAAATCCTACCATTAATTCACAACAAATGTCTAGCTATCACCCTTATCCTAACTTTGACAAGGGAAGTCAATTGTCCACTAGTCCATTCCATGTCTCCACATCATATGCTAGTATTTCACCTATTAATCCCGTCCAAGTTTGCATCCCTTATCAATCATCTACCAACTCATGTGAAGTCCCCACATCATACCATACCGATCCGGTCCAAGTCTCCATGTCCTATTTCAATCAACCTTACACCAATCCAGTCAAAGTATCCATGTCATATCCTTGTCCTTCAAAAGTTAATCCAATCCAAGAATCCATGTCATATCTGGTCCAAGTCTCAATGTCATACCCTAGTCCTTCACATGCTACTCCAGTCCAAGTCTCAACGTCATACCCTAGTCCTTCACATGCTACTCCGGTCCAAGTCTCAACATCATACCCTAGTTCTTCACATGCTACTCCGGTCCAAGTCTCAATGTCATACCCTAGTCCTTCACATGCTACTCCAGTCCAAGTCCCCATATCCTATCCTATTCCTTCATATACTAGTCTAGTCCAAGTTCCCACATCCTATCCTAATCCTTTGGTCATTAATCCTTTTCAAGTCAACCCCTCACGAGCCACATCTAGTCATGAAAATTCTATCATAGTCCAAAGTCAAATCCCATTTAATAAACTTGAGGATACATGTCAAAATGAAAGTCCAAAGCATGACTTTATAATGTCACCCTCATGTCAAGAACAAGGTAGTCCATCCCATGACCCTATCTTAAACTGCATTCAAGGATTCCATCAAGACAATCATGACATCCAAAGTACACCTACCATTGACCAAGAAGTCCAAATCCATGACAACCCCATCTTCGACCAAGACCCTACCATTGACCAAGAAGTCCAAAATGATCCACTCCTTGACCTTTATGCCATTCATGATCAAACACTTTTCCGGAATCTATAGGCCTCTACTATTGACACTTCCCATGATGAGACACTTGCCTCCATTACACACATAGATGATATTCCTCAAGCACAAGAGTACTCCAATATGGACATATTTGAAAATTATCAAGCTATAGCTGAATTCATTGGACTCTATGACACTAAACATAACAGATGGCTTCCGACATTGAATGAAGCACTGCAAACAAAATTATCCTCAACCTCCATATGTCACATGACCGTAATTCAAAGATATCGGGCCGAATAAGGTCCAACATCAAAAATGAAGCTACAAACATTATCACTTAGGGTCATCACACTTTGTCGAAAGGTGCTTTGCAGATGAAAATATTACAAGTGACAAGATTCATTGATACCGCTAATTTATGGGTTGGGGCATCTTGCTTTCAAAACAAATGTACACCCATCGCAAACGTAATCGCCGTGGTACGCATTATCAAGGAAAAAGGACTAGGCATACAATAGCGCGAACGGTGTCCCCTACTACAAACTTCAGGAAAATTACAGACATCAAGGTCTTGGTTATTCCTCAAAAAGCAAATCAAACGATGTCAGTGGTCCCTCCTTGATACTAGGGGCAACCTTGTTAGATGCAAACGTCAAAATGGAATCCATGAGAAATCCTTGTCATAAGATTGCTGCCAACACACCCTCCACCCACACCATGAACCGTCATTCCATCATAAATAAAAATTCCCTTTGGAACCAACAAAAACAAAAGTCTTACAAGTCAAAAGATCAAAATCAAATGTCAAAGGCCATTGAATCAAACAAAAGGACAAGTGGACAAATGAAATTAAAATGGATCCCAAAGAAAGACGGATCGAACAAAGACACTCAGTCAAATACAAAAGTCAATCACAATGTGGAGCCACAAGGCAAGAGGACTCCCACATATAACACATGTCCACCTCCTTCAAAATGGTCATCAATCAAGGCTTATAAAAATGTTGATTCCAAATGCCATCCCTCCAAAATCCGTCATACACCATCCCAATTTTGGAAAATAAAAAGTCATTCATCTAAATGTCTAAACAACCTTTCCATGTCTACTCTCATTCGTCATAATCCTACATCTTGCCTAAAGTCCAAAAATCCTACGTCACAAATCCGTCACATCATGGCAGCAACTCTTTACCACAAGGACTCTCATGGCACTCTATTGCGACAGCGTATTTTGATAAGGCTAACTTAGTATCGTAAAGGATCACAATGACATCGACGGGCTTGTATGATGTTACATCCCGACAAGAGAACTCCCCGCAGTTAGCAAGGTCATGGCCAGCAGCGATTATGGTGGCACCGGCTTCTGGCGATCGCACCGCCAATAGATTCCAACAGCCGCTGGTTATCTAAAAGCATCCAAAGTTATCCACAAAATCAAAAATACAAAAAATCAAATATCAAAAATCAAGCCAAATTCTCGATGAAAACTCCAGAACAGCGCCTTGCGACACCAAAAAATCACCGCAACGTCAAGAAAAAATAGTAAAGAGAAAATTTCATCCAATGGTGAAAACCTCGGCAAACAGCACTCCGGATAAGTACCATGATGAAAACCCCAGTGGCAAAACGTGCATCATGTAAAAATAAATCGCTCTATGTGGACTCTTTACACTTGGGGAAAATCATCTCATTTCCCATGCCTTCCCTTAGTATGACATTGACATCCATCTAAGCCCTATTATTTCCACGCATTTTTCCCACCTATCTTGGTCTTGACATAAAACTGGCACACATAAATCATGCTTTGGGAAAAATCTTGACATGTCTATCCTTCGGTCATACACGATTCACGAAACATCATGTCATTGACCATCATAGTCTTATTGTCCTTATATGACATAGTCCTTGAAAACCATATGACATTCCCTTAGTCTCATGTCTCACGTCCTTTACCAAGGCCACCTTTTTTCCTTTTATGCTTGTCACCTATCTTGGCTTTCCCTTGTCAAACGGTCTAAGGAAACTCCATCATTCCAAATGCAACGAGTCTAATCCATACAAGCACATTATCCAAAATTTTACTTGACTGTGTTCCTAACCCAGCTGTAGACCTCCATACTTTTGTCACATTATTGTCATCGTCCTCACGTTGTTTCGGGATGCGTCCTTCCCACGTCAAACAACGTTGTCATCACCTGTCAATTGGTATTCATCTTGACTAGGGGCACAATCATGTTTGTCCTTGGATTCTCATGTGTAGGCATCAATCATATGCATTTGTCACGATCCTCTTAAACGTCAAAATCCAAAAAAAATCATAAAATGAAAAAAAGAAAGAAAAAAGACAAACACATCAAAAAAGTCCTGAAAAAAGACAAAAACATCATAAAAAATCCTGAAAAAAGACAAAAACATCATAAAACGTCCTGAAGAAAGACCAAAAAAATCATAAAATGTCTAAAGAAAAACACAAAAACATCCAAATCAATGTCAAAATCCTAAAGATGGAGTCAAAGTCAGTCATGTCAGTCAGTCCATGTCATTGTCGAACTACATTGTCTCTGTGCATTTGCTACGTAGGCAAGACTCATACTTGAGTCCCCGAGACATAAGGTCAGTCCTATTAGGTTTGTCAAAATAAATCATGGTGCAATCTTTGCTCATCAAGACAAAGTCATTGGTCATGTCGAACTACGAGGTCTCTGAGTGTATGACGTAGGCAAGGCCATCTATCGATGAGCCCCCGAGGCCGCACTAGGTCAGTCCATTAGGGTTCATGACACTATAGTGGCACACACGTCAAAAATCTTCAACCAATGTCCAAATGAGAAAACTCCTGAAACAAAATAAAACAATCTTTCATTCAACATGATAATCTCATCAAGGCAATATTGGCATATAATCAAAACACAAGTCAACCTCAGTCAAACACAAGTCAAAGCAAGTCAAATCATTATGACTGATTAAACTGTCAAATTTTGGTTAGTCTTCAGATGTGTCCTTCTAAAAGATAACCTCTGTCATTTACGCCTTAGGACGTGTCCTTCCTAGGCGTCGTCATCATCATTCGGCATTTTGAGCGATCTTCTTGATAATTAAAGATCACTCTTCCTGACATTAGTGTTCTTCAGATGAGTCCTTCTGAAGAACCAACTCTGTCATTTATGCTTTAGGATGTGTCCTTCCTAGGCATCGTCATCATTTTGAGGGATCCTTTCTGACACTTAAGGATCATTCCTCTCGACAACAACGTTCTTTTAGATGTGTCCTTCTGAAGAACAAAACTCTAACATTGGTGCCTTAGGATGTGTCCTTCCTAGGCATTGTCCCTATCATTTGACATTTTCGAGGGATCCTTTCTGACACTTAAAGATCATTCCTCTCGACAACAATGTTCTTTTAGATGTGTCCTTCTGAAGAACAAAACTCTGACATTGGTGCCTTAGGATGTGTCCTTCCTAGGCATCGTCCCTATCATTTGACATTTTCGAGGGATCCTTTCTGACACTTAAGGATCATTCCTCTTGACAACAACGTTCTTTCAGATGTGTCCTTCTGAAGAACAAAACTCTGACATTGGTGTTTTAGGATGTGTCCTTCCTAGACATCGACATTATTTAGGATGTGTCCTTCCTGAATATGGCAACCTTCGGCATTTGTCATCTTGGCATCATTTAAATTTACATTGACACATCAATGCACTCGGCATCCAGACGCACTTGGAAAACACTTGGAATTTGTTTTTAGTTTTTATCATGATATTAGTTTTTCAGCGAGATCCTACTAAGCAGGATTTAGAGAAGCAGCGACGTATCATGTCAATTGACAGACATGACTACTAGTTTCTCAGCGAGGTCCTGATTTTGGGATTTAGAAAAACAACGACATATCATGGTAAGGACTCTTTCTTTTTGTATTTTGACAATCATGCTACTAGTTTCTCAAGGAGATCCTAGAAACAGGATTTAGAGAAGCAGCGATGTTTCATGAGTTGTCCTTGTCTTTTTCTTCTTGTGGTTGATTATGACAAGACTGGGGCAAGCATGCTCCTAGTGTGAGTCATGATCATCCTTGTCTGTGATTGTTCGTCTTAGGTAATGGTACAACCTTGCACACCTTGATCTATGTCATATCATGGTGTTTATTGGCCATTACAACAGTTCGCCCAATGATGATTAAGAGCAATAAACATTAGACCTATGGCAATGTTTTGAAGGATTTGGTCTAGGAACTAACATACATCTTCTTTAGTCTTGTCATCTTCTCTCACTCGTCTCATATAGGCATTGCATCCATATCATCATCCATATCTTTTGCACTAACATTTCTTTGTCTCTTCATATTCTAGTCTTCTCATCAATTTCGAGAGCACACTCATGTTCTTGGAACCTGTCTGTCCTCTCGAGGGGGCATACCGTAAACCTCATCGTCATTCTTCCTCATCTTATTTTGCACTGGGGCATTTTTTGACTTATTTTCTTTGTCACAATGCGACAAGCGACATTATGACAAAGATGGGAAAAATGTAGACACCTAAAATGACCTAGGCTTTATAGCTTCATTTTTGCACTTTCATCCTAGCATAATTAAGTCATTTAGTATGTCGCTTGATCCACGATGGAGCTATTGATTAAATAATTCATAATTATTTAATTAATTCATGTCATTGTTTCTCCTTGATTGTCGTAGAATAAATGTTATTTATTTATCTAATACATCATCAATTATCTAAGTCTTCCTTTAATTAAATAAATTTCTAATTTATTTAATTTCCCTTTAATCATTATGTCTTCTTGATTAATTAAATAAATTTTATTTATTTAATTACCTCACTAATTAAGTCCCCTTCTTTCTAAAATTAAATAGATTCTAATTTATTTAATTTTGTCCACTTTCTACTATAATTAAATATTTATTTTAATTATTTAATTATTCATTGGTCTCTTCTCTCATAAAATAAATAAATTTGATTTATTTAATTTAGTCAATTCTCTTGAATTTTGAATTAAATCATTATTTAATTCAAAATAATTCTTTTGTCACATTCCTCCATAATTAAATAATATCTTTATTATTTAATTATTTACTGGTCACCTGGAGTAAATAAATTCTATTATTTAATTTCTCCAGCAACCTCTTTGTCCGTGCCAGTCTTATCTTCCAAATTAATTCTTGACTTTTGACATCTCATTTAATTTCAACCCTAGATTGAATTATTTTATAATTCAATCTCAGCCCTCCATTCTTACCTTTTGCCCTAATTTTGACCTAACCCTAATGCACACAGCAACATTCAATCTTGATCATTGATCCTAGGATTTTTGTCATCTTCTCATCCTGGCCACACATTCAAAATTGCAGTTTTTATAAAATGGAAATTTTGTTCTCATTTGGATCTATCCCTTAGCTCTTGGTCTTTTGATTTCTTGACCTCTAGTCTATGTCTATTTTCTGTCAACTTAGGGTTATAATTTTTACATTCAAAGTCATTCTAATCCATTGTAGGGTCATTTTATTTTATGCAAATCCTTCAACACTTGCATAGGGCTTAGTCTTTAGGCATAGTTGCTCACATAAATCTGAGGGCACATTTCTATTTGCTGCAAGCTAGGAGGTGTAACAAAGATCAATCATGGAAGGTGGAGACTTAGGGTAACATTATCCCTTTTTTCTTCACATCACTTCCTTTGTGCTTTGTTATTTCATAGGAATTTTATTGTTATTGTGCTAACCCCTCTAACATAATTTAGGATTTTCCCTTGATTACAAAAAGAAGTTATGAAACTCATCCATTCTACCATGAGCTACTGATCAACCTTCCTTCTAACATATTCTAAAACTTCTAACTCAAATCTAAATGGTCAACATGACCTGAAAGCATTAAAACCACAAAATTTGCATCCTAGGCTAACAAATTTGCCTAGTGCCACCTAATACTTCCTAGGTGCTCCTGCACCATTCTCCCCCTCTCAGCCCAAGCACTAAGGAATGGAAGGAGAGACCAATGACAAGTCAATACCAAACTTCTTGAATTGATCTTCTTGTACCCATGTGTCTTCTGATTCATGCTTGTTCTTCCACTTGATAAGGTGCTCCATGTACACCTTGTGCCTTGTAGACTTTGTCACTCTTGATTCCAAGATATTCTCTGCCTGAGGCTTATCTTGATTAGGTAAGGATACATTGTTGATGTCCTTGAAGATCTCCTTACTGTTCAAATCCACATCATTGACTGTCCCCTTATACTTGATCAAATCAGCTACATTGAAAACTGGAGAGATCCCTAGATCGGCAGGTAACTCCACCTTGTATGCATTCTGCCCATACTTGGCTAATATCTTGCATTGTCCTACTCTTTTCATTTGCAACTTGGTTGACATTCCCTTTTGCAACCTTGACTTGTTAAGGTGGAGCATGACATAGTCTCCCACTACAAATTGTACATCTTTTCTTGACAAATCTGCCTTCTCCTTCACCTTTTGTGTAGCCTCAGTGATTGTCTTCTTCACCTACTCCTAAATCTCTTTCATGGTCTAACTGAAATCTTCTGCATGTCCACTTCTATGGTCCATAGCTCCAAGATCTCTGAGCTCACATATTCCTCTTGGGTGCATCCCAAACACTATTTCAAAAGGACTCTTCCCTGTGGTCCGGTTCACACTATCATTGTAAGCATACTCAGCTTGTGAGATAACCATATCCCATGTCTGTCCATACTCCTTAGTTAGACACCTTAGAAGGTTACCTAGAACCCTGTTAACCACCTTTGTTTGACCATCGATCTAAGGATGGTAAGTTGATCCAAAAGATAGGTTGGTTCCTAATCTGGTCCATAGAGTCTTCCAAAAATGACTCATGAACTTCACATATCTATTAGAAATAATGCTTAAAGGTAGTCCATGGATCCTTATAACTTCGTTGAAGAAGAGATGAGCTATGTAACTAGCATCATGAGTAGTTTTGCAAGGATAAAATTACTCATTTTGCTAAATCTATCCACTACTACATAGACACTGTCAAAACCAGTCTTGGTCTTAGGAAGGCCTACCACAAAATCCATGCTTATACACTCCCATGGCCTGTTAGGAATGGGCAGGGGTTGATATAGACCAGCATTACTAGCTCCTCCCTTAGCTTTCATACACACAACACATTGTTCCACATACTTTCTAACATGTCTTTCCAACTTAGGCCAGTAATAGAATCTTTGCACTAGTTCTAAAGTCTTATTGATGCCAAAATGTCCACTAAGATTGCCATTATGTTTTTCTTGAATCAGATTTTCCCTCATTGACTGATAGGGCAGGGTTGGATGAGACACTCACTGTCCCATGCTCTGGGTCCTTATTCTTGAGAACTCTTAGGTGACTCTCCCACCTTAACCTTTAGATCCTCTTTTAGGTATAGAAACCCATGGTTCTTCTGGCCAACCCCCACTATCATCATTCTTTCATTCTACCAAGCATACCTTGGTGCCTTGCCACTATCTCACCTTGGCCCTTACTCTTCCCTAAAGGCCACTAAACCTTTAAGCTTTACTAACTTATTGCAGGGGTGTGTGTTGACTTCCATAGCTTCAAAACTATCCACCTAGGGTTCCTAATCATCCACCATACTTCATTTCTCCATCACTCTCACCAAACCCTATTCTAGGGTTTAAAAAGGGCTAGTAGCCCGTGAGCCCCAATTAGGCCTCCTAACCCGAGAAAGTAGGCTTAAACTCCCAAACTTCCTGATGAACATCATAATATTCAAAAAGAGACCCTAGTTTTTTCCTATCTCTCGAAGATTTTTGAGGTTATAGGCCTTCACAGGCCATACACATGCGTAACCCTCTTTTTGTAGGTTTTAGGGCTTTTTAGGCCATTTCTTGAATACACAGTGAACAATCAACTTGTTTCAGTCACCAAATGGACTGGTGAGATCTCTTGCTTCTTGCCAAGCCTTTGTAAGGCCTCTTGCAACCACCACACACCCTGAGTTGCCAAAGAATGGTCACCCCTGCAACATTAGTGTTTGTTTTCACTGTCTTTCCTAACCGGGCATAGCCAAGCTCACCTAGGAAAAGACCTTTTCCATGAAACCTTGCCTCCTACAAACTCCCAAACCTACTCTATATACATGCATGGAGTTTAGCCTCATTTCCCACAGACTATACACTAGGTATAGTGGAAGATAGAGGTCTGAGACTCCATGGTTAACAGCCTGCTAGACTGATCAGCAATGGAAAGAACAAAACCTAACTGAGAACAACACAAGAAAATGATAAAAAAACCTAACTACTAACCATAAAAAACTTGAAAATCAATTATTACATGTGCCACACACCGCTCAGTGCCTAGAAACCTCCATTAACACTCTAAAAGAACTAAAAACAAGAATTTACAAGAACTTCATTGCTTTTCCTTTTTAACAACAAACTTCAAATGAAACAAAAGCTTATCCAACCCTCGGAATAGGTCGAAGTAGACCTTTAAAAGGTTCATAAGGTGGTTACCTTTCCCTTGGTTGGACATAACCACCATATAAGGCCAAAATTGCACAAATGCAACATTTTGGGCTTTATTACCATCTCCTAGTGAATCCTAGTGGAAACAAGTTATGAAACTCGTTCCATCTACCATATGCTACTGATCAACCTTCATCCTAACATCTTCTAACACCACTAATTCAAAATTAAATGGTCAACATGACCTTGAAGTATCATCTAACCCTACCCTATCATAATTCTTTCATTCCACCAAGCCAACCTTGGTGCCTTGCCACTATCTCACCTTGGCCCTTACTCTTCCCTAAAGGCCACTAAACCTCCAAGCTATACTAACTTGTTGCAGGGGTGTGTGTTGACTTCCATAGCTTCAAAACTATCCACCTAGGGTTCCTGATCATCCACCATACTTCATTTCTCCATCGCTCTCACCAAACCCTATTCTAGGGTTTAAAAAGGGCTAGTAGCCCTTGAGCCCCAATTAGGCCTCCTAACCCAAGAAAGTAGGCTTAAACTCCCAAAATTCCTAAAGAACATCACAATATTTGAAAAGAGACCCTAGTTCATTTTCCTACCTCTCCAATATTTTTGAGGTTATAGGCCTTCATAGGCCGTACACAGGCATAACCCTCTTTTTGTAGGTTTTAGGGCTTTTTAGGCCATTTCTTGAATACACAGTGAACAGTCAACTTGTTTCAGTCACCAAATGGACTGGTGAGATCTCTTGCTTCTTTCCAAGCCTTTGTAAGGCCTCCTAGAATCACCACACACCCTGAGTTGCCAGAGAATGGTCACCCCTGCAACATTAGTGTTTGTTTTCACTATCTTTCCTAACCGGGCATAGCCAAGCTTGCCTAGGAAAAGACCTTTTCCATGAAACATTGCCTCCTACAAACTCCTAAACCTAATATATATATAGGCATGGAGCTTATCCTCATTTCCCATGGACTATACACTAGGTATAGTGGAAGATAGAGGTCTAAAACTCCATGGTTAACAACCTGCTAGACTGATCAGCAATTTAAAGAACAAAACCTAACTGAGAACAAAGCAAGAAAATGATGAAACAACCTAAATAATGACCACAAAAAACTTTAAAATCAATTATTACATGTGCCACACACCGTTCAGTGCCTGGAAACCTCCATTAACACCCTAAAAGAACTAAAAACTAGAATTTACAAGAACTTCATTGCTTTTCCTTATAACAACAAACTTCAAATGAAACAAAATCTTCTCCAACCCTTGGAACAAGTCGAAGCACACCTTTAAAAGGTTTATAAGGTGGTTACCTTTCCCTTGGTCGGACATAACCACCATATAAGGCCAAAATTGCACAAATGCAACATTTTGGGCTTTATTACCATCTCCTAGTGAATCCTAGTGGAAACAAGTTGTGAAACTCATTCCATCTACCATATGCTACTGATCAACCTTCATCCTAACATCTTCTAACACCACTAACTCAAAATTAAATGGTCAACATGACCTTGAAGTATGAAGACACAAAATTTATTCCTAGGCTTCCAAATTTTCCTAGTGCTACATATTGCTTTCTAGGTGCTCCTGCACCATTGACCCTCTTGGAACACATAACTGATTTCCTTTAAACAATAACCTGATTTGCAATGTACACTCTAAGTATTGGCTATGGAAATGGTTCTCAAAGTTAGAACATACCTTATAGACCTCTGAAAAGTCTTCATCCTCCCCATAGAGATCTTTAAAACTATCAATCCCTATGCTCTTCACTTGTATCTCCTGCATTGTCAACAACCTCCTGCTCAATGCATCTGCTACTTTGTTTAGCTGGCCCTTCTTGTGCTTGATGGTGAAGGTAAAAGCTTGGATGTATTCCATCCACTTCAAATTCCTATTACTCAACTTCTCTTGAGTATTCATATAGCTAAGTGCCTGATTGTCGGTAAAGACTACAAATTCCTTGGGTAGAAGGTAATGCCTCCACTTCCTAAGTGATTGAACCAAAGCATAAAATTCTAAGTCATAAGTTGAATACCTCTTCTTTGCTTCATTGAGCTTCTCACTAAAGAAGTCTATAGGCCTACCCTCTTGACTTAACACTCCTCCTATTGCAACTCCACTAGCATCACATTCCACAGTGAACAATTTGTCAAAGCTAGGTAATAAGAGAATAGGTTGAGTTGCCACTTCTTGTTTCAGTTTCTCAAATCCTTTCTTAGCTTCTTGTGTCCACTTAAACTTAGTTTTTAAGCCTCCTTTAATTGTATCTAGGATTGGTGCACATATTCCACTAAAGTTCCTTATGAATTTCCTATAAAATTGAGCCAAACCATGGAAACTTCTTACCTCAGTCCCTGTGGTTGGTGTAGGCTAGTTGAGGATAGCTTCCACCTTGCTTGGATCCATCTTCAATGATCCTTTGGACACTACAAAACCCAAATATACAAGCTCTTGCTTAAATAACTCACACTTCTCTAGATTTATTGCCAACTTCTCCTCTTGCAACCTTTTGAGAACCAACTCCACATGTTTCAAATGCTCTTCTACTGTCTTGCTGAATATGAGGATGTCATCAAGGTATACCACCACAAATATCCTTGTAAAGTCTTTAAGCACTTCATTCATGAGCCTCATGAATGTGCTAGGGGCATTGGAGAGACCAAATGGCATCACTCTCCATTCACATAACCCATCATTTGTTTTAAATGTTTTCTTCCACTCATCACCATCCTTAATTCTGATCTAATGGTATCCACTCTTGAGATCCAACTTTGTGTAGTATTGATCTCCTCCAAGACAATCCATTAAATCTTCAATTCTAGGAATAAGGAACCTATACCTAATGGTGATCCTATTAATTGCTCTATAATCAGTGCATAACCTCCATTTACCTCCCTTCTTGGTTGCTAAGACCACTGGTAATGCACATGGGCTGATGCTCTTTTGAATCAATCCTTGATCCAACAACTCTTGCACTTACCTAGGTACCTCTAGATTCTGATCCGATGTAAGCTTATAAGCTACTTTTTTAGGAAATGAGGCTCCAATTATGAAGTCAATTTGATGACTTATGGCTCTCTTTGGTGGTAGAGTTGCAGGTGCACCATCACTTACAATGTCCTTGAACTGATCCAACAACTTTAGGACTGCTCTGGGTATGACTATCTTTTTAGCCTTGTCTTCTTCTTTAGGTTGTAACATAACCACATATCCTTCACCTCCTTGATGTAGGTTGTTAAGGAACTCCTTCCCACTACTCAACATGACACTTGGTGTCTTTGAATGTCCCTCTTCTTCTTCTAATAGTGACTGCAACTTGAAAGTCTTCCCATCCTTCTTGAATGAGATGGTGTTCTATTTCCCATCATATATGGCACCTCTATCATATTGCCATGGTTTTCCCAATAGTAGATGATAGGCATACATGGGTAACAGATCACAAACTAACTTTTCCTTGTACCCTCCAATGGAAAACTCCACCGTTACTTGCTCATTCACTAAAACACTCTGCCCTTTGTTTAGCCATGTGACCTTCTAGGGGTTAGTGTGGGGTACCTTCTCCAATTTAAGTTTCATTACTGCCTCATCTGAGATAATATTGTCTGTTGAACGTAAATCTACTAAGACCTTGCATACTTTACCAAGTATCTTGCACCTTACTCTAAATAGAGCTCTTCTCTGTTTTGGCTCTTCCTTGACCGGCTGTCTGATCAAAACTCTATTGAACATCAGATTCTCCACCACTTCTGATTCAATGTGACTGACCTCAGATGACTTAGGAATCATGGTGTCCTCTTGTGCATAAGCCACTCTCTTCTCATTGCTTGATGAATATGCTTTCTCCGGGCACCTATAAGCAGGATGTCGAACTTGACCACAATGGTAGCACTTCATGTTTGCAAAGTATGAATTGCTGCTGCCTACTCCTCTTCCTCTATTTGAACCTCCTTGAGAACCTCTACCTCTATTATATCCTCCTCTAGAAGATGTTTCACCACCATGCTCTGTGAGTTTAGACTCTCCTTGGTTTCTTTGGTCATTGCCTCTACCTTGGTAGCCACCTCGTTGTCCTCTTTGATCTCTGCCTTTGCCACTGCCCTTAGAAGCCTGGTCTTGTTTCCTCTTGTTTCTTTCCTCAATCTTGATAGCTAATTGGTAACATTGATGTACTGTCTTAGGACTTAAAAGAGCCATCTCCTCTTGAATGCTCCATTTCAGGCCATTAAGATACCTAGCCACCTTGAGACTTTCATCTTTTGAAACATTAGACCTCATACAAAGTTTTTGGAACTTCTCTATGTAGGTATTCACATCTTGGTATTTTTGCCTTAGGTTTTGTTTCTTCTTGTGTAACTGAACCTCATAATCATCTGGCATGTATGCTTCCCTTACTTTGGCAACCATTCCTTTCCAAGTTGAAATAGGTTGTTTTCCTTCCTTTTCCCTCTCTATCTAAATGAATTTCCACCATGTCAAAGCATAACCTCTTAGTCTTTATTTGGCCACCTTTACCTTCTATGACTCAGTGACCCCATCACATTCAAAATGGTTTTCCATTCCCTCTATCCAATCCATGACTAGATCAGCTTCCATTTTTCCACTAAACAATGGTATGCCTTCAAGTCCTTTTCCACTCAAAGCCTTTAATGCCTTCAAGAAAGGCTCTTCTTGCAAAACAAGGTTAGGTTCAGGGATCTTGTCTTCCTTTGCAACCTCTTCTTTCTTTGCTACCCTTCCTTCCAACTGCACATTATTCAATGCTTTCTCTAGTTGTTTTATTCTTTCTTTTACCAACATATTGTCTTCCTCTTGTTCTTTGACCATCTTGGCCAATTCAGAATTTGTCACCATGATGGTAGAACCACTAGATTCAAGGTCTAACATACAAGATTGTATCCCAAATCTTTAACTTCCTCTGATACCAATCTGATAGGGTAGGGTTGGATGGAACACTCATTGTTCCATGCTCTGGGTCTCACCTTGGCAAACCCCTTTGGTGTCTTTCTCCACCACCTTAACCTATAGGTCCTAATGCTTGTTAGGCACCCCTGGTTCTCCTATCCAACCTTACTATCATCTACATTTCCCTAACCAAGTCAATCTTGGTGCTCTCTTTGCCATTCTCTCCTTAGCCCTTAATCTTTCTAAAGGCTAACTAAATCTCCAACCTTCACTAACTTGTTGCAGGGGTGTGTGATGTCTTCCATGGTTTCAAAACCATCCTCCTAGGGTTCCTAATCATCCACCAATCTTCAAATCTCCATCATTCTCACCAAACCCTATTCTAGGGTTTAAAAAGGCTACTAGCCCTTGATCCCCAATTAGGCCTTCTAACCCGAGAAAAATGGAAATCACTCCAAAAACCTCCAAATGACCTAGGATCTTTTCTTGGGGTTTGTGTTTCCTATGGCCACACCTTGAATATTTTTGGGGTTTAGAGCCTGTACTGTCCATACACTTCCCTAGCCATGATCTTAGCACTTTTAGGCTTGTTTTAAGCCAAATTCTGACCTTTCATTTGAACAGTCAGTTTATTCTTCCTTCATACAGTCTGTCAGGGCTCCATCCTTCTTCCCAAGCCTCTGCAAGGCTTCCTACATCCACCACACACCTTGGTATGCTAGGGAATTGACACCCCTGAAACCTTAGTGCTTTGCACTCTTTGACTGTCCTAACCGGGCATTGCCAAGCTTGCCTAGGAATAGTCTTTTGCCTTAGTTATCTGACTCCTAAGGACTCCTAGACCTATACTATTTATAGGCATGGAGCTTAGCCTCAACTCGCATGGACTATACACCAGGTATAGTGGAAGACAGAGGTCTAAGACTCCATGATTGTCAGTTTGTCGGACTGATCAAAAATGAAAAGAAACAAAACTAAGTATAAAGCTAGAAAACGAAGAGACAACCTAACTACTGACCAGAAAAAGCTTGTAAAGTAATTATCACATGTGCCACACATTGTTCAGTGCTTGGAACCCTCGATTAACACACTAATAAGAACAAAAACCAGAAAATTGCAAGAATTTCATTGCTTTTCCATATGAATTGTAAACTCCAAATGATACAAAGCTTTTTCCAACCTCAATTCTAGTTAGAGGTCCACCTTTTAAAGGCTCAAAAAGTGGTTACTTCTCCCTTGGTCAGAAATAACCACCACAAAAGGCCAAAATTGCACAAATGCAACATTTTGGGCTTTATTTCTAATTCCTCGTGAATCCTAGTGAAAACAATTTGTGAAACTCATCCATTCTACCATGAGCTATTGATCAACCTTCCTTCTAACATATTCTAACACTTCTATTTCAAATACAAATGGTCAACATGACCTTAAAGCATTAAAACCACAAAATTTTCATCCTAGGCTCACAAATTTGCCTAGTGCCACCTAATACTTCCTAGGTGCTCTTGCATTATTCTCCCCCTCTCAGCCCAAGCACTAAGGAATGGAAGGAGAGACCAATGAAAAGTCAATACCAAACTTCTTGAACTGATCTTCTTGTACCCATGTGGCTTCTGATTCATGCTTGTTCTTCCACTTGATAAGGTGCTCCATGTACACCTTGTGCCTTGTAGACTTTGTCACTCTTGACTCCAAGATCTTCTCTGCCTGAGGCTTATCTTGATTAGGTAAGGATACATTGTTGATGTCCTTGAAGATTTCTTTACTGTTCTGATCCAAATCATTGACTATCCCCTTATACTTGATCAAATCAACTACATTGAACACTGGAGAGATCCCTAGATCGACAAGTAACTCTACCTTGTATGCATTCTGCCCATACTTGGCTAATATCTTGCATGGTCCTACTCTTTTCATTTGAAACTTTGTTGATATTCCCTTCTACAACCTTGACTTGTTAAGGTGGAGCATGACATAGTCTCCCACTACAAATTGTACATCTTTTCTTGACAAATCTGCCTTCTCCTTCAACTTTTGTGTAGCCTCAGTGATTGTCTTCTTCACCTGCTCCTAAATCTCTTTCATGGTCTAACTAAAATCTTCTGCATGTCCACTTCTATGGTCCATAGCTCCAAGATCTCTGAGCTCACATATTCCCCTTGGGTGCATCCCATACACTATTTCAAAAGGACTCTTCCCTGTGGTCTGGTTCACACTATCATTGTAAGCATACTCAGCTTGTGAGATAACCATATCCCATGTCTGTCCATACTCCTTAGTTAGGCACCTTAGAAGGTTACCTATCACCCTATTAACCACCTCTATTTGACCATCAGTATGAGGATGGTAAGCTGATGCAAAAGATAGGTTGGTTCCTAATCTGCTCCATAGAGTCTTCCAAAAATGACTCATGAACTTCACA
>VDFB02000007.1:150327487-150355940 GCA_007258455.2 Sequoia sempervirens | reverse complement strand
CCTAGTTCATTTGTGTAGTTAATCATAGACTCAAGATTGGAGGTGAAAAATACTAACTTGTGTGTTGCAGGATGAGTTGTTGAAGACCATTTAGTTAGCTTGTCTATTGTTTTTCATATTAGGTAGGCACACGTAGAATTAAGTAAAGGGTGAATTAATCTTGTTTGCTATGTTTGGGAATGTGTTATTGATGTATGCTCTCCCCTTGCACCATAGGATGTTCTTGGGTGACCAAAAATCACAACTCATTCTAGTCTAGTTAAGTCCACCTAGGAGTACTAGTTCATGTACGCTCTCCCCTTGCACTACATGTGAGCTTGGGGATTAAAAAAATCATCTAGTACTTCCTTGCATATAGGAGACCTTCCTAGGATTTCATCACCCAGGGAACAATATCAACCACATGTTACCAGTGGGGCATATAAAGGGGTAAGAACTAAAGTTGTACCCCAATCCAGTCACATCGTGTCTAGTGATGTGTCGAAGCTAGGGTGATGCTTATATAAGATGTGTAGTGTTGGTTCGAGTTTCTAGTACCTCGCTGGGCCTCTTGACCCATGCTTGTGATGGGATAGTGTTCACGGTTGTGCCTCACACACCCTTCTAGTGTATCGATGACTCATGAGAGAGACTGTTTAGCCTAGATAGAGACTCGTGTTTTAACTGTGGCTTGGTGTAGTGCAGGTGATATGGATCATACCCCGAAGTTACTCACCAAATACTCCCTTAGGTTGAGGTAGAAATCCTTGTGGTGAACTACGATAGTTTCTATGGAGAGAGAGAAGGTGGTCCCATGGTGTCTGTTGATGACCCTGTGCCATTAGATCTCTAGCTATCCACCTACGCAAGAAAGGGTGATCTAGATAACCACCCTAGTATCATGGAGTATTAACCTTGGGGTGTAACCTGAAGGTGGTGGTCCTACATTGAGTTATCAAACCTTAACTACTAATTTTAGGCTTGTGTTGTTTGGAATGTCTTCTTATGATATACTAGTGCTTGTCATAAGTTCAAGTCAGTCCTAGCCTATTTCTTTTTGTTTGTCAAGTTTTCAGTCATTTTCCATAGTCTGCCCCTGGCCTCAGTGGTGAGTCTGCTCCTCACAGGGGTGAACTTGCATTCTGGATAGGTGATCCCGCCCTCAGAACGGCATTTTTGTGTCAAAGTCTAGTCCAATGATCTGATAGGTGAACTCTCTTTTGTTATGGGCAATTTTGTTGGTGGTTATCTTAGATAGGCGACCTTGTATCCACCCATTCCTTGAATAGGTGATCCCATTGTCCATATAGGTGAGTCCATACACCTTATGAATAGGTGAACCTGTTGTCTACAGGGGCGATCTCGTGTCAAGTCTGTACCATCTTTGTCTATACACCTCCTTGAATAGGTGAACCTATTGTCTGCAGGGGTGATCCGACGTCTGGTCCATACTACATCTAGTCGTACATTTGAGGAAATAGGCAAAGTTATTATCCCGATAGGAATTTCCATTCCCTATTCATACATCTAAAGAAAGGGGCAATCTTGAAACCTAGATAGGTGATCTTGTTTCCCAGTTTGGTGATCCAATGATTCCTGTCCGTACAGACCAAGACATAGGCAATCCGATGAAACCTAGAGAGGTGATCTTGTGACACATAGAGGTGATTCCATGATCCTTTAGATAGGTGATCTTATTATTTGGAAGGGCGAACTCATGATACATAGGTATGAATTCACCTACCATACAAAAAACTCGATACTGAACCCTCTTAACCACTGAAAGCCTATTATCTGCTGAGTCCATTTCTATGATCAATTTTTTTTATCACCGTCCATCTACCCATAATTGTAATTTTAGTTCATCTACATTTTCAAAATTCATCAAATCCGTAATCAAATCACATAGGTGCATCTTCGCACATCCTTAGGCTACATATTCATCATCTATTCATCAACCTGAGTCCTTTAGACATTAGTTTAGGGCTCTTTTATCCAATCGGGTTAGGTAATTGACCCTAATCATTATCATTTATGCTTACTTAGGATTGTCATCCATCCCAAGTCAATAATCTCCCATGGCCTAATTAGTATACGTCCATCTCAAAGAAGATTTTGTGTTGTAATCATCATCTTAATTGTCTAATCCAATCATTATCATCCTATATCATCTAGATGAACTTGTGAACCTAGTTCAGAGTTAATCATATTGATCTAGTCCAATCAATCATCTTATCCAATCAATCAATCTAACTCAATCCAATCCAATTATTGATCCTTCATTATCCCAATTATCATCCAATCAATCGATTGTTTATCTTAGTACTCCTTCAAGGCATCATCTAGGTCATTAACACTTAAGTGAATTCTAGGGCTTTGTGTCATCTTAGTCTTTTGGTCATCCAAATTTTCATGTCTGTTACCACTCAATCATAGGCAAGAAAACTCATGGAGCTACAACGGTCCCAACATGCTTAGCCCCAACACACTCTGAATCCACCTACTAAAGGTGGATCCTCACAATACAATATTGAGGTTCATCCTCATCCTTCCATTGTGGAAGGAATGGTCAATCAACCTAATCTAACCATTGACAAATATCTTAGTGATCCTACTAATGTGAAAATGACTGACCATCTTCTTGTTGAGTGTGGGGATGAAATTCTTGCTCAATTTCACATGAGGGGTACTAAGCCCTCACCAGGGTTTGATATCTCACAATATATAAATAACACACCCCCACCTCTAACACAGGATCCACAAAGTTCTCATGTAAATCTACGATCATCAATCCCTCAAGTACCCCAAGTTACTCCACAGGATACATGGTACCAACCTAGGTTTGGTAATGATTTATGTTATTAGATCCCATCCTCACTTGTTTGGATTTCTATTATGGGTGCAACACCTAATCCCAGCAATCCTCAAGGTCCTAATCCTAGGAATCTTCAAGGTGCTACTAATCCCAAAGGTCAAACCAATCCACAAGCGCAAACCAATCCATAGGGTCAAAATAATCCTCAGGGTCCTAGTCCAATTAATTTGCATGCCGGTAACTCTCAAGGTTTTATCCCCATGTCTTCCATACCAACTGTGCCACCACATCCACCCAATCAATTGAGTCAATCATCAGGAAACATTTGGAGTAGTGCATATAATCCTTTTGCCTATGTACCTCCTCACATCCCCCTCATCCACACCCAACCATTACTAGAACAAAATCTATTGCCTAATCCTAGTATCTCCATCTCACAACAACCATCTTATCAGCAACCACCTCATCAATCCCAAGTTCCATCGTAGTCTCAACAACCCCCACACGAACCTCAAGGAAATACATCACAATCTCAACACCAATCCCAACTCAATCCATAATTGCAACAAATACCCACATAAGCCCATGGCAACCCTACTTCTCAATATCAATATTATTCACAATCTCCACCTCACCATTTCTTGTCTCGCTATCACCAATTTCCTCTGAATAACACATAATATCAGTTGCCTCTTCAACCAGGTACACCTAGATTGCAACATGCTACTCTCAACACTAATCCTAACTACTCATAATATAATCAACAACTCTCATCCCAACAACAATCACAACAATACACCTATTATCAACAACCTAATCTAAAAAAACTTCCATACATACCCAACAACAACCCACCTACGATTATCACTCCAATCCTAATTATTCATACTAAAACCAATAGTCCTCATCCTAGCAGTAGGGTGCCTCCTCATCATATTACCAAGCCCCTCCATCACACCAACAAATCTATACCCATCCTCCATCCACATATGCGAAGCAATACAAGCTAATCCCTTCACATCCACCTCCACCTCCACCATCTTATGATCAATCCATTCCGCCACTGTCACCACCACATCAACAATATGCTCCTTATGACCAGTCCAATCCAACTAATCTTCCCCCACCAACACTAGTCAATAAGGAATGGGAAGATATAAAGGCAGCCCTCAAAGATTTTCAAGTAGGTACCTCCAAAAAACCTTCAAATTTGAGGAGATTTGTCCTTATCCATTTGATCCCTCTATTTCACTCCTCTTCTTCCCAAAAAAATTTGAAATTCCTAAATTCAAAAAATACAAGGAAAAGAGTGACCCATGCAACCACTTAAAAGAATTTTGTTGAGATGATGGATTGCACAGCCCCTGAAGCTCCAGAATCTTCAATGAAGGACTTTAGCCATGAAAGATAATCAACCACAAAGAGAAGTGTTGCAACAATGGAATGCTGATTAAAGATTCTATTGATAATATGATTGATATGATATTGATATGATATGTTACAAATGAACAAGATGCCTTATTAAATAGGCAAGAGGTAAAACCTAATATGCATGAGATGTTGCCAAGTGTTAAAATCTAACAACATGTAACAACATGTGAACCCTATCTTTAAGATCATTAAATGATGAGATAAGTTCTAGAAGGAATCTTATCCCACAAACTAGGAAGGGAATATTATCCCATTTATTAAATGATTGCAACCTAGGACTAAATGATTAAATGCAAGACCTAAGTTAACTTATGCTAGTGTAATAATTAATTAATTAATTACACCAACACCCCCCAATAAGTGCAACTTAGGGAGGAAAATGCAATGATTATGCAAGATGATGATGGGTCCCAGCTACGAGGCCATGTTAGGTACCCATGTACATGAAGATGTAGAAAATCTCCCACAACCAGGGAAAAGGGGAAAACCCAGTGGGAACAAAACCCCTCTCCAAAAAGGAGATAAAAAGAAAGAATGTGAGAATGGGAAGGATGGAGGACTCCCAAATACCCCCAAGTACACCATCCATCACATGGATACAATAGAGAGACTAAATAGCCCCCTCAGAAGATGAGATCACCTGCAAGAAAGGTAAGTGTCTGAAGACAAAACAAGATCCAATGCCGACAAACAACTTGTCTCCCTTTCGAAAGAAACAAAACCAAATGCAAGTGCAGAGATGCTTCCCATTCCGGATAGGAATTGAAGGAAGGAAGGATGAAAATGGATGATGATGTCTCTGAACTCTTCTCAAGTGTCTCCTTGCCTGATGATGAAAATGCCATAGTCCTAAATAATGAAGAGAGTGACAAACCAAGTCGATGCATAAACTGATTGTGAACAATATCCAAAGACAGTGATATGATGAATGTGATGGAGACTTGATAGCCCCCCTGAATGAAGTGTCCTCAAAACCATTGAAATAAGTTTGAAGTAAATCCAATGGTGGATGTTGAAGAAACCTCAAATCCTAAATAGAATAACAAGGAAGAAGTCTCAGATATGAAATCTTTGAAGAGAAACCAAGTTCCTCCAAGATAGTCTCTGGATTCCCAATCAAGGTCGAGACAAAAGAATGAGGAGACTCAAAACAACTCTCCAAAGCCAAATCTAAATGGAGGAGTGATATCCCCTCAAGAATGTCCTCCAAACCTATAGAAGTAGCCAAGTGAGTGATACTTGAAATAAAGCCATCCTATGAAGCCAAGTCTGAAAAATAGAATGTCTCCTGATGGATAGAGATGATGGTGGAAGCCTCAATCAATGATTCTGGAAAAGGAATCATTGAATGTGAAGGGATACCAATTGTCTCTGATGAAGAAGAAGCACAGAAAGGGACCTTGTCAACCTCTTCGGAAAGATCAAGGTAATCAACATCCTGCACAACAATAGCATCATGGGGTACTCGATCTGAAGAATGACATTTTGAAGCATGATCATTAGGGAAGGGTGGAGTGTTTGAATCTCCATATATCTCCCAAAGCTTAATCCAAAGGATGTGAGGACAATCATAATGATCAATAGATCTCAAAACATCACAATCAACTTGCATCATAATGATCTCCAAGATAGTGTACCTACTGCAACTCCAAGCAAATTTCTGAACACCTTCACTTGGATAGGGAACTATACCATATAGATGAGGCAATAGATGAAGTGACTGAAGATGGTGGCAGATCCCATCTCACCATTGCTAATAGTTACCCTTGTGCAACATAACCAAAGGAGAATAATATGCAAGCCCCATAACGAAATTTCTCCACAAAAATCAAAGACACTGACCTTCAACAGAAAATAAAGACTTCCAAATAGATATGCAACTAAGAATATTCCTCCGAGATCAAGAAATTCTTCTTCAAGCTTCAGGCTGTCTCAAGAATCAAAAAATCAATAAAAAAAGGATACCTAGAGCTGAAACCAAAGAAGGAGACTAGACTGATGAAAAAATGCATAGAAATGTCTCTCGAATGCCGCTGGAATCTCCGAAATCTGACAATCTGATGCGAAGATATGCACTGTTGAGTCCAAAATTGAAGGTTGACTTTAGTTGACTTTAGAAATTTACATCAGAAAAATATTGCAAAATAGATGGGACCACTGGATAGTGCTCTGAATTCTCTTTCCATCGATATCTTGTTTGCAAATTTTTGATATCGTGGTGCGAGGATATGGCCCTCAGAAAAAAAAAAATACAAATTGAAGAGATATTGGGAACAAAAATAGAGCTACTAGGGCTTAAAAAATAAGCCCCCGGTCATTGATGTGACCGTGGGGCTAGGGCGCTGGCAAAAAAAAAAATCCTCCGCTCGGATGTTGGCATCGGAGCGGTGGTCAGGTGGTGAGAACCAGTGGTGTAGTTGGTGGAGGTGGCGGGGAGAATAACATTGCCTGGGAGCAAGCCGGGGCCCTCGGTCAGGGATAGGACTGGGGCGCGGGTGGTCGGAGCCAGAGCCGTCATCGCTAGTCAGTGGCTGGAGAATGAACGGTCACCATGGCCAGGATAGTGGGTGCCGGCGGTGGAGGACCCGATGACGCCGGCAATGATGTGACAGGGGCCGATGACGAAGGACAGCGGCCGAAAAGCAATGAAGTCAGAAGCGGCCAAGAGGATGACGCCATGTGATGTCAGCTGATGGGACAAGGCCGACCAAACTCTACAGAGGTCGGTGTTTTTTTGAAAAATTTGAATATTGCAACTATAAATGCAATTCAAATTTAAATTAAAAAAGCCGATAAATATGAATGCCGACAGAGGGTTAAACTATAGCCTGCAAAAATAAAAAATTTCGGCCGACTACCAATTTAAATACCAGGTTGCCCACGCACAGTTTGATTTTTTTGCCAACATTAGAAAAAATAGCCCAAAAATAGCCAATAATTTTTTTGATTTTTTTAAATTTTTTTTGCCTTGATGGAGGACTGAAAGGGTGATTTTTTTTCTGCGAAATTGTACGGATTTGTACAAAAAATGCAAACCCTAGATAATACCTCGACTGGCTCCTGGATGATATGTCTCCAATTTTGATGAATGAACAGGCAATCTATGGGTTTTGAGGCCTTTGGATGCAATGGAGAGGTTGGAGAGGTCCTGATCTGCACCATAAATCAGCTTGGCTCCCGGGTAGAGCCAACTAGCCTGCAACATAAAACTCCAAGCCTACAACAATCTTGCACTCCAACTTCCTGGATCAAGGGTTGAAGTTTCAATGGACTAGCTCTGATACCATGTTGAGATGATGGATTGCATAGCCCCTGAAGCTCCAGAATCTTCAATGAAGGACTTTAGCGATGAAAGATAATCAACCACAAAGAGAAGTGTTGCAACAATGGAATGCTGATTAAAGATTCTATTGATAATATGATTGATATGATATTGATATGATATGTTACAAATGAACAAGATGCCTTATTAAATAGGTAAGAGGTAAAACCTAATATGCATGAGATGTTGCCAAGTGTTAAAATCTAACATGTGACAACATGTGAACCCTATCTATATGATCATTAAATGATGAGATAAGTTCTAGAAGGAATCTTATCCCACAAACTAGGAAGGAAATAATATCCCATTTATTAAATGATTGCAACCTAGGACTAAATGATTAAATGCAAGACCTAAGTTAACTTATGCTAGTGTAATAATTAATTAATTAATTACACCAACAAATTTTACATGCATTGTCAAGAGGTCCTCTAGAATGATAATTATCTTATTTGATTATTCCCTAGAATCCTAACATGACCAACTTTAGAGTGGTTCATGGGTCTACCACGAGGGTCTATATCGACCTTTTCTAATTTATCAGAGAAGTTTGTTGCACACTTCTCTTTGAATCTCAATAAATATATAGACACTCTAGAAATTTTTAAGGATAAACAACACAATGGGGAAATGATTTCCAGCTACCTACAAAGGTGGAGACCACTTGCTAGTCGACTCAAGTCTAGTCTGCTAAAAAAGGAGTTAGTGAACATCTTTGTTACAAAATCTCATCTTGAGCTAGCCCATAATTTGCGCTTCCATTGTGTTACCACCTACGCAGAGGTGATTGAAAAAGGTACCACCATTGGGAAGGCCCTCATTGCTAAGGGACAAATCAAAATCTTCAAGGAAGATAAAGATAAGCAATCTAGAGATAAATTCCACTTCCAGTATAGAAAAAAAACCATTGTTAATGATGGTGTCATTGACACTAAACACATCTAGGTAGCTAGCACCTCACAAAGATCGTAATATACCCCAATCCACAATTGGTTTCCAATGTCATATTTTTTCCCAGAAGGTGCACCCTGTCCTCCTCCACAATCTAATCAAAATAACCAAGAAAAAAATAAATGTACATTAACTCCTTTGGGAGAATCCTTAGATGCTATTTTCAAGAGATTTCTCTAGGAAAACTATGTAGTCACTTATCCTACAACCAAGCCTTTTGATGAGTCAAAGCCTAAACCCATTTAGTATAGAGAGAATGAGTATTGCAATTACCACAAGATTAAAGACCACTCCACTAACAAATTTTAGGGGCTTAAAGGTTATATCCAATATCTCATAGATCAATGAAACATCATTGTGGATGCAAATACAACCAATTCATCTAATGCTCAATTACAAATATATTAAAATTCCTTCCTTAAACACAACCAAGGTCCAAGCACCTCCAATAAAAATAATGGATCCAATAATAACAACCAAAGTAATAGCACCAATAATGTTAGCTATAAAAATGTGCCTTATAAGTATGAGAGAATTATTACATGCATCACTCAAGGGGAGCCACACATATCTATGATTCAAATGAAAGGAAAAAGACCCTTAATGTGTTTTTACCACATGCCGTACCCACATATTAGTTCCTAGGCCTTCCACTTCATCTCAACAAACTCCTATGAGCTCACAATACAATATCCTTGATCATCTTGGTAAGACACCTACTCAAATATCCATTCTAGATTTTCTAAGGTCTTCCCCGATCCACCAAGAGATCCTTACAAAAGCTTTGCAGGATACACATGTCCCAAATGACATTGATCCTACCTAATTACAATCCCTAGTAGGACATTTTTCATCCACCTATCAATTGGGATTCAACCAAAATGATATGCCGCCAATCGATTCATCCCATAACCATGCCTTACACATCAAGGTCCTGGTCACCTACCATAAGGTAAAATGTGTCTTGGTAGATAATTTCTCTACCCTCAACCTATTTACATTAAAGTTCATAAAACAAGTAGGGTATACTCATGCTGATATGGATAATTGAATCGTTACAATTAAGGCATACAACAATGCAAAAAGGGACTTAGAGGCTATTATTTGTCTTCCTATATAGGTTGGTCCTATAGTTCAATACACTACCTGCCATGTCCTTGATCTAGAATTTCCATACAACCTTCTCTTTGGCCGACCATGGATCCATACCATGCAAGATGTTCCATCCACCTATCACCAATGCCTGAAATTTCCATACAATGGGGTCAAAATAACTATTCATGCATACCCCCAACCTTTTGAGTATTGTCATGCTCTAGAAGCTTCTTTCCTACACTCATGATATTTTCTAGGAGTAGAAGTGGGAAAGTCTCAGGAATCACCATCCATCCCTTCTTCCATTCAATCATGTACTCCACCCTCCAATCCATCATCTCACACATCATCCACTTCATTCACTACATTTGACTCTACCATCACCAAGGTCTAGATCATCGATAAAGTTTGTGGAGAATATGAGATGCGTACAACTCTTAATGTGGCCATAATTCCTCCATCTCCTTGCACCTATGGCCAACCTTCCCAGTTTGCATCAAAAGGAAGAAATGAAGACCAAAACCATTAGCTCTAAAAATATGGGTTCTACCACCTTTCAAGCTCCAAGAACTCTGTAAGACCAAATGGATGAAGATATCAGTTAGTGGGTCTATAGGGAGGAAATCGAGCCTTCTCCCCCTCTCCTTTAATAATTCTAAGAGGTTTATCCTCATGCTTTTAAGCTTGCAGAGAAATAAAACTATCAAGGGGGAGGGCTTGATGTACAAGAAAATGCCAAATTACAATCCATTGAGACACTGCTGTGACCTAAACATGTAGGCCTATGCTATGACAAGAAGCAAAAGGGACCCACATCCTCCACTAGCAATTCCAATAATGTTAACTTAGATAATGATTTTTTGGAGGACATACTCGAAGAAGTAGCAATCATAGTCTCATATGATGATGTAGATCTCCCTTCACTCTTCGATTCCACGTCAATATTTTCCATCAACCTTTCAGTCCATCACCTCGACCTTATTGATTGGGACTTACGAGGCAGTGCACCTGTGGAAATTTTTCCTTTAGAAGTAGCTTACATACATCTTATGGGATTGGGGGAAGATGAACACCCTAATTGCAAAAGAAAAAAGAGACAAAATAAAAAAGATTCATGTAGTGAAATCCCACCCGAGGCACTTCTTGACTCAGAAAAAAATAAAAATAAAAGGGTGTATCCACTAGTGAAAACCTTGATGAGGTGCTAGAGGATGGGGATGTTCATCTTCCCCTCATTGGAGCTCATTTATCTGAACAAACTTTGGTATTTATTGAAGAGATTCAAGAAGTTAATTTAGGCATGGAAGAAGAACCCAAGATCACCTATGTGGCAAAGTTATTGACTGAGGAAGAGTATCCTATCATTGTCAATCTACTCAAAGAAGGAATTTCCAATTTTTCTTGGGCTTATTCACATATTCTAGGACTAGATCTTGCATTGGTTTTACACCATCTTGATGTCCATCCTAATGCAAAACCAATTAAACAAAAGCTCAGAAAAATGCATCCCCAAGTGGCCCTACTTGTTAAGAAAGAGTTGGCTAAACCTAATGGGAACATTAGAATTTATATAGACTTCTATGACCTCAATAAAGCTTGCTTGAAAGATGATTTCCTGCTTCCTAATATTAACATGTTGGTAGATCTCATAGCAGGACACACCATTCTATCCTTCATGAATTGCTTCTCAGGCTATAATCAGATTAGAATTGCACCTAAAGACCAACATACAATAGCATTCACCACGCCCTAGGGCACATTTTGTTACAATGTCATGCCCTTCGGTCTGAAGAACATGGGGGAAACTTGTCGATGTGCAATGACAATCATCTTCCATGACCTCATTCACATTATAATGGAAGATTATGTTGATGATCTAATAGGGAAATCCAAGACAAGAGAAGATCATCCTAAGATCTTGAGGAAAATCTTTGAGCGATTAGAATAGTATAAGTTGCGCTTGAATCCAAAGAAGTGTGTTTTTGGCATCACATTTGGAAAATTGCTAGGCTTCATTGTATCTAGAAGGGGTATTGAAGTGGATCCAAAAAAAGTAAAGGCTATAATGGAAATGCTCCCACCTAGAAATCTCAAACAGTTAAGAAGTCTACAAGGAAAATTATAGTCAATCAGACATTTCATTTCCAAACTTGCTGATAAATGCCAGTCATTTACACACCTCTTACGTAAAGACAACTTTCAAATGGGATCCAAAGTGTTAGCAAGGCTTCGACAAGATCAAAGAGTACCTAGCCAACCCGTTGATCAGAATGCCTCCTATTCCAGGTAAGCCATTACTGCTATACACCTCAACCACTTTAGTTGCATCAGGGGCATTACTGGTCCAACTTGATGAGTTTTCCAAAGAACGTGCCATCTAGTACATCAGTCGTACTCTTGTAGACTATGAGCTTAATTGTTCCTCCATGGAAAAGGCTTGCTTAGCTTTTGTCTTCAGTTCTTTGAAGCTGTGTCACTATATGTTCAGTCATCCTATCAAGCTCATATCAAAAGTTGACCCACTCAAATATTTGTTATCAAGAACGTCACTAACTGGTTGCATTGCCAATTGGTTATGATCCTTAGCGAGTTTGATATAGAATATGTGGACCATAAGGAAATCAAATGGAAAGTAATAGCATATCAATTGGCTGATTCTCCTTTGGTAGATGCATATCCATTAGTAGCAGAGTTCCCTAATGAAGGATTCCTCAAAGTATTAGAATCAAATACATGGACATTATATTTTGATGGGTCATACACTCACAATAGAGCTAGGGTGGGTATCCTCTTTGTCACAATCAAGGTGAATACATCCCAAAATCATTCAGATTGGAATTTCTAGCACAAACAACATAGCTGAACATGAAGCTCTAATCACAGGTCTAAGGATCACAGTGCAATGGAATGTCACTCATCTTTGTGTCTTTTTTGATTCACAACTTATAATCAAATAGGTGAACGATGAGTTTCAAACCAAGGATGCTAAAATGATTCCTTATAAATGCATGGTGGTTGATTTGAAGAAATAATTCACCCATATCCAATTTTAGCAGATTCCTAGAGTACATAAAAAAGCAACTGATGCTATGGCTACGATTGGTTCCCTTATCGATATGCCTAAAGACTAAGCAAATTGTGAGTTCCTTGTCGAGCAACTATTAATCCAAGTGTACAATATTCCTGACAATGAAATGGTGTGTGATACCATAGGTCCTCAATCACCTTGGTATCACAACATTTATGCCTACCTCCATGATAATATCCTACCTCTAAATCTCACCCATAAGCAATGCAAATCCTTCATTCAACGCACCTCTCGTTACACAATCATAGGAGATACACTTTATCATAGAGGGTATGATGACACTCTCCTTCAATGCCTAAGAAAATTAGAATCCCATGTTGCATTAAACAAAGTGCATAGTGGTATTTTTGGGTCTCATTCTAAAGGGGTGGACTTCGAAAAGAAAATTCTTAGAGCATGATATTATTGGCCAACTATGGAGCATGACACTTGTAAATTCATCCAGAAATGTGGACCATGTCAACAGTTCTCAGATTTAATTCATGCTCCTACACAAGATCTCCAACCTATCATTGCACCATGGCCTTTCTCACAATGGGATCTTGATTTAATCAACAAGATTTATCCCCCCTCATTTGATGGCCATACCTTCATCATAAATACTACTAAATACTTCATTAAGTGGGTGGAAGAAATTCCACTCTCACAAATAACTGGTATTCATATTTCCAAATTCATTCTCTACCATATTCTCTACAGATATGGTATCCGCTCTACCATCATCATTGACAATGGAAATCCTTTCAAAAACTAGTACATTAAAAACCTTTGCAAAACATACCATATCCAACATCATTGGTCAACTCCTTGTTGCAATTATGAGAAAGTTTTGGTGGTGTTGTCATTAATTTTGTCATTGTTGTTAACATAGTTCAATATGTTACTAATTGTACATGTATAGCTTAGATGTTGTTGAGATGTTGTAAGTACACAGAGCTATCTTTATGGTGTTGCAGATGTGTTGGTTTGATGAGTTTCCAAGTGCTTTTGAGAAAATTAATAAAGAAGAAAAGTTAGAGTGATGAATGTGTTCAAAATGTGCTCCGGTATGTGCTCTGAATTTCTCCTATGTTGATCCTATGCTCGTGCAGATCTAAAGATTTGATAATGGTGATATAGTGATGATATCTCCTAGGTTTTAGCTTCTGTTTTGATAGTAGGTGAAAGTTATGTTCACCGGTATGTTAATTGTTCTGGAAAAGTTGGTCTTCTATGGACTAGGAGGAATATTTTTGCTCTATAGTCCTCCGCTATTTTGTTTCAGATCATGCGGATCTGGGATATGTCTTTGAAGGCCTTTTCTATGCTCTAGCAAAGAGGTTCAAAGTTTGGTGATCTAGAAGTCATGTTTTAGTGTTTCAGTATGAGTTTGTATAGTTTGGATGGACTAGTGAAAGGTGTTCAGTGTTTGAAGTGTCATGTCTTTGCTATAGATGTATCTGGAGGAATTCAAGATGTATTCTTGTGCATAAGGAACTGTGTTATGGAGTCCACGTGTCATCTTCTTATTGGGAAGCATTTGCATTGATGTTCTTTTGTTTTTTCATTAGGTTTGGCGCCCTAGTGTTTACACTTCATTCAAAGAATATAATTTAATTAAGGAAGCCTGTGGTTGATTTGAGATATTATTTCTAATCTTGAAAAATGTTTTTTTATTGGTGCACTCTCATTCCTTTCCACTATGGGAATGTTGAGTTTCCAACCTAATTTGAATTTATGAAATGAGGTATTTGTGGCCGACCTTGGAGAAAGATTCTAAGGTTGAGGGTGGTATAAAAGCAACTCAAATTGTGAAGAGTTGAATGACAGTGTGATACAAAGTGATGAAAGTGAGCCACAAATCATAAGAGAAAAAGTGTGTCTATGAGTGAGTTTAGACAATAATTCTTCATTGTGTTGGATTCCTAAAAGAGGTGAGCTAAAGGTTTCTGCAATCCTTATTCAAGCTACATATGTGTGTTAATTGCTATGGTGGATAATTTTTTCTCTCTTGTATCTATAGGCAGTGAGCCTCTCTGTTGGACAGTGAGTCCTTTTTGTAGGTACTGAGCCTTTGTACTTGGACAGTGATTTCTCTTATGGGTAGGAAGCCCTTGGAAATGAGCCTCTGTATTTAGTTTTATAATCTTATTATATTGTGAGTTAACCCTCACTGTGGTTTTTCCCTTATTAGGTTTTCCACGTAAAAATCTGGTGTTCATTGTGTTGATTTACTTTCTATTATTTGTGTTTCATGTTCTTTCTTAATAACAAAATAGTGTGGTTGTGGAATTGATAAGTGTTGAGTTCTTATGTTTGAATTTTGTGACAACTGATTCACCCCCCCTCTTAGTTGTCCTGTGCTTGTTTAATAGTCCTTATTACCCCCAAGGTAAAGGATAAGCCGAAGCAACCAACAAGACCCTTATCAAAATCCTTAAAAATGTTTTCAACAATATTGGTCAAGATTGGCACCTTCACCTGAATCCCACCCTTTGGGCATATTGCACATCCATCTGCACCCCCATTGGCACTACCCCATATTCCCCTGTTTGTGGCGTATACACCATCTTGCAGATTGAAGTTGAGATCCCATCACTTTGTATCTCTCTCAAGAATTTAATTAGTGATGAAGATGCTCGAGTCACATAGTTAAGTCAACTTGAACTCTTGGATGAGAAACACATCAATGCCTATAATCATCTACAAGCTTATCAACAACGACTCAGGAGAAGTTACAACAAGAAGGTTCATCCCCACCAATTCAATATTGGTTATATAGTCCTGAAAGAGAGTCAACGTACCCAGTAGGATTAAGAAAATAAAGGCAAGTTTGAAGCAAATTGGTTGGGTCCTTATGTCATCACTACCAAATATGGTTCTAGGGAATATTGACTTGCAACACCTGAGGGGGAACCCTTGGAAGAACCCATCAACCTCATGCATCTAAAATGGTTCTACACCTAGGTCAACTAGGTTATCCTACGTAGAAAAATACCAAAAAATTAAAAAAGTGAAAAAAATCCAAAAATAGTAAAGAGAAATAATGCATCCTATGGTGAGAACCATCCTTGGTAGTGCCTTGGATAAATGTGTTTGGTGAAAACCTGGCAACATGTGCCATTCATATAAGGCTTCATAATTATCTACCTTGTGTCCTATTTTCCTTTATGCTTACATTCCTCCTATCAGCATATCCTATCTTCACACCATACCGTGCCATTCCCCCATCGACATCTTATTATTCACTGCTTAGTATATTTTGATCGAGCATTAGACGATTTCAATTTTCTATCCTAAATCCTGAGACTCTATCTTGAATCTGAGCTTTTCATTGCCTGTATATGGTGTTGCGTCATCGGTCTCGTGACCTCACTTAGGATCTTTCATCATGTCTATCACCATTAGGTCTCATGTCATAGTCCTTGGTCCCTTTTGTTGAATTACGGTGCCTCATTGCTTTCACATAGGTAAGGATAATCATTTAATTAGCCCCTGAGGCTTTCATTCATCTTGTCATGCCAGTCTTCATCATCCATTAGAGTCTCCATTGTCCTTTTTCTACTTTTATCCATGGTCATTTGTAAGTCCTTTTATCAAACTACTAGGTCTCTATGCTTTCAAGTAGGCAAAGTGATCAATCAATGAGCCCTTGAGACCCTACATCTATCCTTAGGGTGTGTCTTGATTTTGGGTCATGTCGTCAAATGTGTCCCTATCTAGTTGGTTCCTAAAAAAAAATTCATTGGTACTATGAGATTCAATCCATTTTTAGTATCCTGATTCATGTCGATCACTCGACCCACTCTCCATCTTTGATCTTTTGGTCCTCTTGCACTTTTTTTATCATTCAAGCTTCCTATTATACCTCATCAGGGTCACCATGATCCATCATATCATGGTGTGCTTTGACTAGTACACATAGGGGTATATCTTGATTTTGTGTGATTTTTCTTTCCTGGTTATCCTTGACCTGACCAAAGCCATTGCAACTTTGGGGTGCTGGGATAGCCTCCTTTTTCATTGTGTTTTCCTTAGGCATTGGACACTCAGTAGCCTTGGTTCTTCATACCATGGTGTATCGTGTCATATGCTATAGTAAAATTCAATACTCCTAATATGGAAGAATGGCATTAGACTAGCATTTTACTTATCCTCCTATTGCATTGCATTTATCCCCATCCATTCTTCCTCTAGCCTAAGGTTAGTGATTTTTGCTTGTGCAAATGTTTTCCCCCCACCTATTCTTCCTATCAAGATTCCTATGGTTTGATAGGTGCATTATCAAACCCATCATCATTCATTTCACTATACAATCATTTAGATTCCTTCTCATCCATTACATTATCATTCCATTGCATTATCATCTTAATTTTTTTAGATTAATATAGATTTTTTATTCTAAGAATATTAAGTTCATTTCATTCCATATCATTTCATTGCATTATCATTTTCATTATCATCTTAAGTTGTTTAGATTAATATAGATTTGTTATTCTAAGCATCTTAAGTTCATTGCATTACCATTTCCATTATCATCTTAAGTTGTTTAGATTAATATAGATTTTTTATTCTAAGTATCTTAATTCCATTGCATTCTCATTATCATTACATTTCGTTAAAGTTGTTTAGAGTTATTATTCTAAACATATTAGTCCATTTCATTACATACATTGCATTACATCACATTCATCCCATCTATCCATAGCATGATCACATGTGCATAATGCATCCATTACATATTTTCATGTCACATCATACATACACAATTAATCATTACAATGCAATCATCCATACATGATCAATCATCATATCATGTTCCATTTGCTTGCACCATAAATAACAATTGCATCACCACCTGCATCACACATTATTAGTATCTATAAGAGAGGGGTACCAACCACGTTCAAGGCCCTAGGTCAATGAGAGCTAAGAGCGGAAGGCTTCCCTAACTTACCTCAGCTTAAAAAGGGTGTTTCGAAATGAGGGACGAGAATGATGAGGACTATAAGGTCCTTCAATCACTCTGCAGATCCGAAATCAATTTTTGGGCTAGGAAAGCCGGTATTTAGGTGCAACACTATACCTTAGGAAGCTCTCTTCTTGAGGAAAAAAGTGCGGTTCTAGGACGACATCGTGGTGCGTTGGTGTCTGTACGACCAAAGGACCAGAAGTACAATGAGAACTGCCTGAAAATGAGTTGATAGCCTAGCGAATGGTTTTTAGGAGAGAAAAATAAAACTATGAAATAAGAGATATATAAGCAAATATGGTAAAGTAAATAGATGAAAGCTAGGGTGACAAAAAGTATCTCACAAAAGAGTCTGTTTTCCAGCTAGCTCCACAAAGCACGTCCACCTACACACAAGAAAGAGGAAAATTGTTGTGGGGCTGTATAGGGGTATGCCTTAGTTAGACCCCTGTTTTGGTGTTTCCACCTCCACGGACAACCAAGATAGCAACTATGGAGAAAAGTATGATAAAGGAAGAATTAAAGTAAAGAATAGAATAACACTACAAAACAGTAATGTGCTAGTCAACCAAATCATATAGGATAGGAGTGAAAAATATTACCACCTCCACCAAGAGCTCACTAGCTAATGGGGGAGAAAATGAGAGGACTCAAGCCCCTGCTGCAATGATGATGTCCCACACTTGCTCTATGGAGTTGATGGAGTGTTGTTGCTGCAACTATGGAATGCCAAAGTGATACTTGAAAGATTAGAATGAAATAATTGAATGCTATAATACTTAGGGAGTGGAAAAAGAAGATGGAATACATGAAAGAAGAGTGAATTTGAAGGGAGAATGAGAAAAATAACCATATTCGGGTTGGTTGTTCGAAGAGGGGCGTTACAAATCAACCCCAATGGGAAGTGTAACACCTTTGTAGGCTTTAGATGTAGGAGTCTGTCAGGGATCTCAGTGCATTGTGTGGATGTATGAACATCGTGTGGGCATCCTTGATAGTTATTCTCCTACCAATGCAAAAAATAGACACCAAGTGGAACGAAGGCAGCAGGCTGATGTGGATTTTTTCCTTCGAATTTGGTTTTGAAAGGTGAGGAAGTGTAAAAGAGGAATTTTCTTAAGGGGTGCAAATTTTCTCCTATACATTTTTCTCCCACTTTAGCGAGCGTGAATATTGACAAGTGCTTCGGTAAAGTAGATCAGAAAGGTAGTAGAGTTAGAAATGTATACCTGAACCATTGAGGAAGCACACTGCCATCTAGTGAACTCGAGAGTGCAAGACAAGTAAAGGACTTCATAGCCCCATAGAACAATGAAGTTGTAGAATGAAAGCATCTTATAGGACCGAAGACATGCAAGGAGGCAACCCCTGAGATCTCTCACATGAAGGAATCCCTAAGAAGAAAGTGCCTCACAAGCCTGTAGATGTGCAAGGAAGGTGTCCTCCAAGATCTCTCACGTGAAGGAAACCCAAAAGAGTTCCTTACAGACTCACAGACCTACAAGGAAGCTAGTAAAGCACCCTACAAATGCACAAACTTGCAAGAAAGGTGTCCTTCAAGATCTATTGCATGAAGGAAACCCAAAGAAAGCACCCTATAGACCAACAGACCTATAGGGAGGTATCGCCCAAGATCTCTCACATGGAGGAAACCCAAAGAAAGTGCCTTATAGACTTGGAGACCCCCACAGGGGAGCCACCCCCAAGATCTCTCGCTTGGAGGAAGCTCAAAAGAAGCGCCTTGCATAACCATAGACCTGTAAGGAGGTATCCCCCAAGATCTCTCACATGGAGGAAACCCAAAGAAAGGGGACTCTACAGAGTCGGAAAGTGGCTTCATAGGCACACTAGTAAAGCAACATGTTTACCAATAGATAAAACATGTCAGAAAGTGGCCAGGTAGGAAAGTAAGCTGATAGTCTTGCAGACTACTAACAAGTTGGAAAACATTCAAAGGGGTTCCTCGAGAACTCGGTGTGAAGAAGGAATCCACTCAAGGGACACACTATTCGAAAGTATGAAAGAGATGTTTTTTTTTTCTCTAATAGATTCATCATCAAGGAATCCTTTTGAAAGATGTTCACTTCATCAAGGAATTCAAAAGGAAGAAGATTACCTTATGCGATGGGAAGTTCAAAGTTTCTTGCACCTTGAAGGAAGGTTTTCAAGCTTTTTCTTTACTAATCTATAATGAAGGAAACACATTCTATTAGGGTTTTGAGTTGAGAATGTGATTCTTGAAAAGAAGTTTGTGAAGATTCTCGAGAAAAAATTCTTTGGCAACGAATGCATTTTTTGAGAATTAGAATGTTATAGAAGTTGCATTGTCACACATGAGAGGGAAAACTCAAGCAAAGAAGAGAGAAAGATAAAGGAAAAGAAAAAGAGAAAAGACAACACAAAAAAAGGGCATAGGGGTAGCCTGATATTTTAGGGTCAGAACTGCACATAAATATATACAAGTATAGTAATAATATATAAAATGAACTATCATCAACCCCATACTATATCAAACCATGTGAAGAATGGATGAGAAGACAAAGTAAAAATTAAAAATTAGGCAACATGGAAGGGAAGCCTAAATGCCCCCAACACTTTGCATCATCCCCAATTTACCGAAAACCAAGTCACAAACATGGAAAAATGATGATAGAAATAGAAGAAGGTTTATGACACAAAATCAACACCTGTATCCAAGCACCAATAGGGGTGATGAGGGTCATTCAGGAACACATAGCATGATAACGGGGGAACACATCACAACACACACATCTAATCTAAAGATAAAGAAGGGGCCTCCCACTAACACTGATCAACCAAGAGGTCATCTGCTTCCCACTCTAGATCATCCTAGGGGGAAGGAGGATGAGCCTCCAGTGGTGGAATGTTAAGAGGAGGAGTGTACGACCCTCCTGCAATAAGGGCTAAGGAAGAGGGCCCTCCAAGGTATTCTCCACCAAGCTCTTATGGAGCTAAGGTTAGTGATTTCATGAAGATCATTGACAAGGCCAAAACCTCATCTAAAGAGTTAAATATGAACATTACAGGATTGCCATGTTTTACCTCATCGGACAGAGAAGGTTGTGCCTGAGATTCACTGCTAGGTGAGTCAAGTGATTTGGCAGTGATGATGAACTCAGGGGAAGTCGAGACTAGTTCTGTCACTAGGAAAAAACAAGTCAGCACAAAACCACCTATTAGAGAAGGTGGGCTCTTCTTGCATCCTTTGTTGCAGGAAGGACCACTCTCCACCTTCTACTCCACTAAGGGATGTGAAATCCCCACAGATGAGGCAAGAGGTGTGGAGGAAGAGAAAACCACAGTAGACACCACCGAAGTGTTCATCATATCTATGGATTTTGGGAAAGGTTGGACATCTGGAATGGACATCAAGAGAGGCAGATCCACCGAAGGAGTGATGAACACCTGCACCTTTTTAGTGTCAGGCACATTCATACTCATAGCAGAAGTTGGAAGCGATACAAAACTAGACTGGAAAAAAGCAGAGGGTTGGAGAGAGGAGGATGAGTAGGAGTCCCTAATATAGGGGCAGTCATCTCCTCTTCCTTCCTTTGTAAGGTGGCCTACTAAGCCATAAGAGCCTTTTTCTGGCATTTGCACTCACGCACAAGGCAGATTCTACGACTCTTTGAACTGGAGGCTCTTGCTTAGCCATGGGAGTGTCCAGTATAGCCATTTCTAGTGGAGCACTACTGAATTTGACTCCATTTTCCAACAAACATTCATCGGTCATTCGACAAAAAATTGTTGGACAGTTGACGAATTGACGAAAGAATTTTTGTCACCATGTTTTCATCTAAATTTCAATGACGAATTAAATGTCAAAATAACGGTGCAGATTCATTGGTCGTTGGAATCATAAAATGACTTAGATGTTCGTCAGAATATAGACGACAACTTCATGTATCCACCGAGGAATTATAACCAAAATGCAATTGCAATGGCTCTTCCGAAGCATCGAAACAACACTAGAAGTTTGTCACTATTTCGATGAAATGGGAAAGGAGTTACGATGAAGCCTTCGTCGCAGCTATAGCAACTTCATCGGACCTTTTTGGTGATTCGTCAGTGGCCTTCGTCGAAATTGCGACGAAACAATGCAATTTTTTTTTAAAAAATATTCATGGAAATGTACCATCATGGAGACTCTTGGTGATGACCACCAAAGCCAACCCATCGGTGAGAGATCAATCATTGACATAGGATAGAAAACTCACTTCGATAGTCCATGTCTTGCCGATGACTTCCATCGGCAAGATAGATCCAATGTCACACTTATATGACCTCTTCAGGAGTTTTAAATAGACCTACACCATGTCATCGCGAAGACCCTTGGCGATGATCACCAAAGCCAACCCATCGGTGAGAGATCAATCATCGACACAATATAGAAACTAACTCTGATAGTCCATGTCTTGCCGATGACTTCTGTCGGCAAGACATATCCATTATCACACTGATTTGACCTCTTTAGGAGTTTTGAACACTGCTGGTTATCAGCAAGACATTCTGAGGGTCTTGTTGATTAAACAATTGTCTAAGAGCAAGTAAATAGATGGAACTTATTAATTTTCTTATTTTGGGGTTCTTTAAATCATAGAATAGATACCATCTTCTTGTGTATAATGTACTTATATTCATATTTGAATTCGAGACCAATTGTCATTAGCACATTCCATTTTACTTGCATAGAGTATTCTATAAGCAATATATTGATAATGCCAAATGATTTATCGTGTTGTACAACTCTACCTATCATCATAGTTCTGTTGTCCCCCCCTAGAGAATCCTACAAAGACAAGTTTACAATACCAAGTCAAATAATATGAAAAAGAATTACTTCCATACAAATTAAATGATTATTCTCACAATGGCAATTGTCTAATGACAACAACAATTCCATGAAAGGTTATCTATGCTTCATAAGAGATGACTAATCATACATACATACTGCAAGATGCATAGAAAAAGCATTACACTTGAGAACAACCAAGGGCTAACAAGGGAAGGAGTTAATAAACGTTTGGATTGAAGAGAAAATGTGTAGGGAAAATGCTGACCAGTGTCAAGAGAACAGAGCTTGTAGAACATATTCTTGACCTAGTCAAGCTCTTGAACAACTTAAGCAAAATTAAAATACTAACACATACATGAGAAATGTAATGAACTTCCAATATCTGCTATCTTTTTCATTAATGCAGAGGTAGGTAAAGGAGAAATAATTATAATTGTAACACTATTCATAGCCCAGTAAATTATGTTCATAATTTGTGTTCAATGGACCTCACTTTTATCATTATACTCCCATCTAATACCATGTTTTAATCCAGGTTCAACTATCTCAGATCTAAAGAAGCACCTTCAATTAACCATTTAAAGTACTATAAAATAAGGTAAGACTTTTACTTGAGAAATAGATCTACATAAAAAATTATGAGGACAATCTACTGTAATCATCAAAATAAATGAAAAGTGCAAAGGAAAGAGTCGAGCTACATCTCTAAAGCCTAAAAAAACACATGCAAGAAACATAAAAAAAAAGAACAAACCATTTTTTGGATGAATACAAAATGGTGCCTTCAACAAGTGATTCATATGCTTTCACACCTAACAGGACATTAAGAAGATTTTAGTCTTCCTTTGTAAAATTAACTACTTACAGAAAAAACCCAAAAACCAATATTATATACCTCCATGTCTATCCGAGGGTATGTATAAGAGAAAAAATTTCCTCAATGCAATGCCGAAAAATATCAATGTGTGTGTAGGTTTGTATTACTCAAAATATCATTTCACTGCTTAGGGAAAAATACCAAAGTGATGTTTTAAATTTCAATCTTCACATAGGCTCCCTTATTGCTACAAATGCATATACAAGCATTATTCGAGCTCTAAACTATTAAAATATTAAGGATTTAATTAGCTATAAGATGGAAAGTTGTTGTGTAGACATAATTCATTATCTTTTACATATCTTTATTCACTCCTAGGGCTTCAGATAAATTTGTGTAAATGAGATAGAAATGTGAATATTTTATGACAAAGAAAACTCTTAAAAGGAGGGGGGAGAGAGCAAAGGGTAGGGGGCGAGAGAATGCTTAAATGTATAGCAAAGTATAACATTTTGATCATTATAACAATGAAATGAATCTTAAGTTTGAAGCATTAATATCATTTAGAACATTTATGATCAAGAATGAATGTAAGTAGAGAAATTTTTTCATACCTGCAGATGGTACAAAATTTCATGGTTAAGTGGAAGCCTCCCATCAACAACAAGATCCAAATATCCGTGTATCTATCTCAATCGAGCCTCTAAACCCTTCAGAGCTGTCAATTTTTCAACTAACCTGTTATGCACAAAAGTCAAATTTTAGAGTTATGTCACCACTAAAAACATAAGAAATAGAGCTTTGAAACCAAATCCACACACAACAGAATGTGGTATTCATAAAAAGCCATACAAACAAAGTAAACACAAAATATTGGAATGGAAACAACTTCAAATTATGATGCAGAGCATGGATTCAGGGTATAAAGAATCATTTTTCTACGACCATATTGAAAAGTTAGCACTTTATTTCATCTTTTCATATTGGTTTGATGCTTCAAATGATGCATTTATTATATTGAAAAGTGCATTACCTTGTTGAGGTTCTCTTTGTTTCGAGAATAGTTTAATATTCTCTACTGAATAGGACCAACCACGTGATGGTGGAAGCTCATTTGGCCCCTCCCCCCCCTCACATCACTCTCAATTCCCCATACCCAATCATATAGCATTAATCATTCATTCATCCATTAATAACATATAACATTCATTCATTCATCCATTAATAACATATAACATTCATTAATTAACATATTCACATTCATTCATTAACATATAATATTCATTCTTTCAGTTTTTACATATTATCAAAAATATGGTTGTCATGATATGATTACAATCACTTTTTTTTGTTTCTTTTTAAAAGCTAAAAAAATCTAAAGTGGAGTATCATTTTCTAAATCATATGTCCCCCCTTTGGTTGTTCTACCCTCTGCTCACGACGTGGATGCCGCTGCAAGGGGGGGTCTGCTGTAATAACAAATAAATGTTAAATTGAAATGTTTTATTATTATTGTTACAAGTATTTCATTAATTAAAAGAACATTAGAGTGGTTCTCTTTACCTGATGGGTCCTCATCATGTTCCTAAACTTTTGTTATAGACTCATGCTCAACATGCTGAACACCCTCTAAATCCTGATCTGCATTTGATACACAAAAGGTTACATTAATTAATACACAAATTGAAATTAAATGTTTAAAAGAACATTAGAGTGGTCCTCTTTACTTGATGGGGCCACATCATGTTCCTGATCTTCTCTAGCCTGATCATGTTCAACACATTGATCACACTCTACATGCTCTAAAGTTGAAACATGAAAGGTTACATTAATTAATACACCAATTGCAATTAAATATGTTTAAAAGAACTTTAGAGTGGTCCTCTTTACTTGAATCATGAATTTTTCTTCCATGGTGTGATAAAACCAAAATTATTTTCAATTTATTATTTGGATACAATATTTTATTTATTGATACTTACAATTCATGCGGCTAATTTCATATAACCACCAGAGCCAAGTTTGTGCTACTCGTGTTTTTCTAGTCTTGCCTTTATTTCCTTCGATGTGTCAAATAGCCTATGAAAAGTTTGAAATACGTTAGATTATGTAAAAAGAAAGAGTAATCAATATATAATTACATTGTTGATAGTATCACATACCTTCCTTGGCCCAATTGTGTCTTTCCTATTTTCTTTCTAGCCTTCTCCTTTCCATCTGACACCAGGTCCTTCCACTCCCTCTCTAGAATCATGGGGGGACACTCGTACTTTTTTTTCTTCTCTAAATGTGACCTATATTGGTCCCTCACATACTTTAGATAGGTACCAACTTTCTTAAGGACCTTGGTTCGGTTGAATGTTTTATCACCGAACAACACAACTAAATGGTTAATGAGCTCATCTTTTAAATCTTGATTTTGGGCATTCCACCGTGTATGTATGGTGGGCCCGAAGAGCTCCAATGCAATATCACTTAGATGTTTATAAAAAAATGATTTCCTGCAAAATGATTATGGGATCAATAGTCTAAAAAGAGCGATCAATATGTAAATTTCAATTGGATGACGCATAATAATAATTAAAATATTTTAAAGTACTTGGGACCTTCTCTATCTTTATGGGAACGAAATCCTCGGTCACCACAAATGTGACCAGAAATATTCCCATACTAGTAATACGGGAAGATCCAAGAAATGCTACTAAAATATCACCATTACTAGTGGCCTCTGTATCCCTATGTACATGTCGTGACACATGTTCTGGCATGTGTTCGCTACTAGAGGGTGCACTAACGGATGTCTGCATGGTATGTGTTCCCAAAATTTCAGACGACAATATAGGCATGGATGATGGGGTTAGATGATGTGATGTATGTGTAGGAAGATTAGGTTGGATACTTGTACCAACCCCTACTCCTTGGGCAGCACTTGCAGTACCCTGATCATGGCCAAGAGCATCATGAGGATTCAAAAAATCTTATAAAAACAATATAGATTTTAGTTCATGACATAAAAGAGTACAAAATATAAAACCATGAATGAACTTATGTTATAATTAAAGACCTCATGACAACTTACTTGCAAGTTTTGTGATCTCTCATTCAATATTTTAACCCTCTCTCTTATCTCAACTGTTTGAGGCACTATGAATAACAACTTAAGGATTTCTTCATTGCATTTTTTTTGGGTCTTCCTTATCATATTGAGAGGGTTTTTTGAATAAGTGATGTCATCATCACAAAATATTGACTTCACCTCCCTATGAATTCTCTTGTCTACTACTAGTGCCTTTCCCTGATCAGTCGACTGCAACAAGAATATTAAAAAAATTATTGAAATTAACCCAATAAACTTATGAAAAAAACATAATAATAAAACATTTTGCTCGTATCTAATTTGTAAAATTACAATGAGGTAAACTTGTCAGGTAGAAGTGCCTGAAGATACATCGTGATTTGTGCTTTGGGCCAGAGCCTTCTCCATACGATCAATGTCCTGCTGTGACAAAAATTAAATATAAAAAAACATTACCAAAATGAAACCAATAGACTTACGAAAAAAAACATAAGAATAAAATGGTATATTGGAGTCATTAATTGGAGGTTGGGTAAAATGGGACATAGTACGTATCACCCCCATAGTAACTGTGTTTGTAACTAAGTGATTCAAATTGTAATTGATTAGCAACTCTGCTGCAGTTATTGATTTTATCACACATACGAATACACAGTTTCCCTCGTGCGCCTCGAATATGCAATTGGGTTGCTTATTTGTTGACCTAGGTCGTGTAGTGTTTATAAACCCTACAATATTCCCTGATGCTTTTTTCCTTCCATCAATGTACATAGCCACTCCTTTATTTTGATCCTTATCTTTTAGATGTATATAATTTGCTAACAGTGCATACCTACGCATACTTCGTGTATATCAAACCAGTTTCATCCAATATTTGTAACTGTAATAGGGTTTGACATACTCCATTAATTCAGTACCTTTGTTGTAATAGACCTTTATTCCATCCATGCAAAATAGGCCCAAACCATGTAATGACGATGGTGTTATGCAATATATCCTCTCTTTTACACAAAAATCAGTGTTTATTGGAGGAAGTTCCTTGGGTACCCATTGTTTCCGTAGATGTTTGTACCTCAAGGGCACCTCAATGTCGCCTATTCCCTCATCATCATAAGAACATGAACCCCCTTCAGCAAGAGAAAATTCCATGCGTTTATAGAATTTTCTTCTAATCTTTTGACCTGTAGTTGATCTCCCTCTTTTAGACATACATGTCTCGCTTTCCTCTTCTCTTCATGAATTTCCCTCGGTCGAGGAAGAAAGATATGAAAAATACCTATTTTGTGGTACCTACACTCATAAGGATGTTGGATGAATTTCTTTCATGGTGATGTGATCCCAAGGTGACATTATGATTAATCTATCATTTGATCACTAGAATTTCACATGTTATAAGGTAATCAAGTCTTGATAGATTGCAAGTTATTGTTACTACCATCCAAATGTGTCCATCACAAATCAAATCTACTTAAATTTTGAACTCCCAAACTTTAAAATAAGTGTTAAATGTTACTATGGTCCACCAGTTACACAACCAAGGCCTCAAATGTATTCTCTAATTGTAATCAAAGGACTTTTTCTCATCATTCAAGTAAATGAACTTGAAGGGAAACACCACCAAGTGGTTTATTGGACACCTACATGACTAAAAATAGCAGCAAATTTACATTTAATTTCCATATGTCTAAGTGGTTAACGTGGAGGGAGTGTGTACTAGGCCTGGTTAAGTCATCATAAGTTTATGCTTTGGAAATAATATTTTTTTAAGTCATCTTAAATCTTCCTATGTCTAATTGCTAGGAGACTTTTGATATGTTTTAAGGTAGGATGATTGATAAAAGAGCCCAAAGAGCCTTTCTCCATGGTATCTAGGTACACATAGTAGTAGTCTTCTCTTATACGATTGGACATGATATAAAGAACTTAGCTAGGAATTATTCATTTAACCTAAGGTTTTCTCATAATGCCATCATTAGAAAAGTATGATCAAATTCTTCTATTATGAAGAATTGGTCTATCTGCCTCTAGTAATCACTATAAATGTTTGTAAGGATAAAATGACTAAAAGCATCAGGTAGGAGAGAATCAACTTTGATTTCTTGAAAGATTATA